>JAODAL010002316.1:0-199620 GCA_025379985.1 Phyllomedusa bahiana
ATATTAGCTTGTATTCAGTTTGCATACAGTTTCTAAATACACTCATTTTTGAGAGGCCTTAATTATAGTATAAGAATTTTGTTTATTGGGGACTGACTGACTGGGTCATGTCAGTATAACACCCTCCTTTTGCTATGCAAATAACTGTGTACACTAACTACAAGGAATGTGAATGCATTTTAGTACAAATTATTCATTAATAGTATAAAAAATACTCTGAGAAAAACATAACCAATACAGTAAGCAGATGTGAGATGTACTATATCTCTGAAGTTACATTTTCTTCATAAACATGCACTGTAGCAGAACTGAAGCTTTTGAGTGGCTTTGATAATCTGTTTATATCATGGTTTCTACAGTTCTTGCTTTTATTTATGGGTTGAAACATTCATTGTTCTGGAAGTTAAAGTTTGGAACAAGTTAAAAAAAAATGTAACTAAGAAAAGAGCAAAGCTTATAATTTGCCTAAAGTTAATATTTTCTTTTAATTGTCCTTCACACCACTTTTGCTGAAAAGGACGGTAACAAACCTATTCAGTTTAAACATTAAGCAAATGTGTTTCAGAACTTAGGGTTTCCTTAATTGCCGTTATCCTTTCTAAATGGTGTAATTGTTCCCAGTGAGTCTGCTTTACTGAGAATGAATTATTTAAAATAAAGATTAACTTTCGTGTTCCCTCTAGCAATTTCAAGTAAAGATCTGAAAATGTGTTATGCAGCAAAGTGCTTCCACATGATAGCTTCAGGTTTTGCAGTGCAACTGTTTGACATTTGACTTCATTAAACAGATAAGTATTCTGAGCAATGAGTAGAACCCCACTTGACACTTTTAATTGTTTCGCAGTTTCATTTTGACTAGAAGGATGAACACCAGTGGTCCAAGCTAACAGGAAAAAAAGCAACTGTAAACAATTACTTTGGGGGTATTTGCATGTGCCGCAAGGCTTTACAGCAAATTATCTGCTTTCTAATGTGGTTTTTGGATAAAAAACAACTGCTGCAATTGCTTTTCGCCCAAATTGCAAACAACCAGCATGTGTTAAAAGACTTGTACATAAAGAAAGAGTTGGTACGAAAAATACTTAATAATGGGCCTATTACAGAGAGCTAAGTTAGTGATTCAAAGAATAGATCCAGTATATCTAAAAAGGAAAGCGAGTGGGATTGTAAAGGAGGGCGATTGTATATATTATATTATACATTATTGTATGGGGAAATGTCTAGAATGTTACAAGATGTCCCTTAGGGCATGTTCACACGGTTTGTGGACGAGGTTTTGGACGAGGTATTTGGAGTGTTTCCTCGCCTAAAACCTCGTCCAAAATGCTTCCAAAATGCACCTAGTTCATTTAATTGATTCCTATGTAAAACCTCGTTGTAGTTCACACACGATGAGGTTTTCACACGCTTCTTTGGAAGCAATGAAAAAGAAGTGTCATGTCAATTCTTGGAGAGCATTGTAGGCGCGGTTTAGGCGCGGTTTTTAGTGCGGTTTTGGTGCGGTTTTCGCTGCGGTATTTGTCCTGGCTATTCATTTGTATGGGTGAAAACCTCATCGAAAACCTGATCCAAACCCTGATCCAAAACCTCATCAAAATTGATCAAAGCTCGTCAAAAAACCTCATCTGAAGAAGGTGTTTCAGGGAGGTTTTGATGGGGTTTTGGCGAGGTTTTGGGCGAGGAAAGCTCCAAAAACCCTGTACAAAACTGTCAAAAACGCCGTAGTGTCTGCCCTTACAGTATAGAAGGGGCTAACAGTCTAGAGAGAGCAACAGTTGGGACTGTTATGGTATGTTCACACGAGGTGCTGCGGCGTGTACAGTATGCGCCGCAGTACATCGTGTGTTTCGGGAGCTCTCGCTGATCAGCGCCCACTGGCCCCATAGACATGTATTACTCGCGGAGCGTATTCTCCGCGAATAAATGACATGTCACTTATCTCCTCGCTTGTACAATATGATCGTATTGTACAAGCGGGGAGAGGAGAGCTATGGATTACTGTAATTATGGGGCGCATTTCCCTGCATATTAAGCACAGTACGTCACGAAATACGCAGCAAAATGCGCTCCAAAATAAGCCGTATGAACATACCCTTAGGGCGAGCTGAAGGGGGTGGAGCTGGAGGTCAGGCAGACAGTTATAAGAAAGAGACGGTCAGCCCCTTAGTAGTTAAGAGTATAAGTATGTTTGGTGTATATAGTTCCAGTTGAAAGCAGCAAGTTAAGGAGACCCCTGTCTATCCAGGTGCCAATAGACAGGGCAGGCTGAGGCAGAAGAGAGCAGCCTGACTCACTGCTATAGCTGAGATTGAGAAGGCACTGAGACAGAGAGAAAGTGGAGATCCAGACAGAGTGGACCCTGAAGAGAGTCAGACAGCCCAGAATTAAAGGTGGGCAGTTTTGGGGACTGCCGGAAGAGTCAAACACCTTGCACAGCTGGACTGGGTCGGAACCAGAAAGGGGTTAAGAGAGTCGTCAGGTGTCCAGAGAAAGAGGATCTAAAATGTGTTTAGGTGACATGTGCCTTGCTTCATAACTATGTAACGTCCACAAGAAATATACTGTGAGTAAAGCCTGAAGTTCCCTAGATACTTGTGTTCTGCTGTTATTGATGCCGGTGCACCATCCTATCGCTATATGTCTAGTACATCACCTATCTTCCACAATAAGTACCATCTAGTAACCTGCTCATATTTTACATTTGGCATAGTCTGGCAGGATTGTGGATTGATGAGAAAAGACAGACACGTGTGGTGGGAGAGGGAGACTCCCCACCTGCAGGCATAACGCTGAAGAAAAAGTGTTGATGGTGATCGTGAGCACACATAGACTTGCTATAAACATGGCCGAGGTTCAGAGAGTCAAGCCTCAGACAGCAGAAACTGAGCAGAACCATCCAGAGAGGGAAGTAGAGATTGTATCCCCGAGAAAAGCACTGGGTGAGGGAGCCTCTACAGGGCCGGAAAGTGTGGCGGCAGCTGAACCGGAGAGACTGCACAACCTCTATCAAGGAGAACGTGTCAGCTTCCGGAGGATGCCAGGCCCAAGGAATTGTTGGGCTGCAGGAGTGGAGTGTGTCCAGCCGCAACCATACAAGCCAAACGAGAGCCTTTAGGAAGCAGACAAGACAAGCTGCTGCCAATGCTGAAAATGGCTGAAAAAAAAGACTGACTGTACTGTAGGGTATATGGCCCAAGTTGTTCCAGTGATGTGCCCTGGAGGGAAATAGACATCCCTACCAAAAAGTTATGCCTACCAGTTATTTTGTTATGTTGAGCCTGAGAGGGGGTTGGTGCATCCATTGTCCAAGTTGGGCTGCGGTCCATAGAGGACTGTGATGGACGCTGACCCTTATTCCAGCTATCATTTCTCTGCTATTTAATAGTAGTACCATTGTAAATATATGTAGTTACTGGAGAGGAAGCCAGGGACGGCTTCGGTTAAAAAGTGGAGAGATGTAAAGGAGGGTGATTGTATATTTATATTATACTACTGTATATTATATGGGGAAATGTCTAGAGTGTTATAGGATGTCCCTTAGGCTATGTTCACACGGCTTAAAATGGGACGTATTTCAGTCCGTAATTACGCGCCGTACTGCGCGAATTACAGCTGGAATACGTCCCAGTCATTACGGTAATCCACAATTCTCATAGAGAACTATGGATTACATCTCCTCTCCCTGCTCGGCGAATCCGCCGCGGGGGGAGATAAGTGACAAGTCATTTTCTAGCGCCGTATACGCGCCGCTAGTAATGATAGTCTATGTGCCGGCGAGGTGCCTGCCCCCCGCTCCCGTCCCCGCTCCCACCTCGCCCCCGTCCACATGGCGTAATTGCGGGGCGTAATTACGCCCCGCAAATAAGCAGTGTGAACCCAGCCTTACAGTATAGAAAGGGGTTAACAGACTAGAGAGAGTAACAGTTGGGACTGTTAGGCGAGCAGCCAATCAGGAGAGCTGAAGGGGGCGGAGCTGGAGGTCAGGCAGACAGTTATAAGAGAGAGGCTGTCACCCCTTAGGAGTATAAGTACTGTATGTTTGGTGTATATAGTTCCAGTTGAAAGCAGCAAGTTTAGGGGACTCCTGCCTATCCAGGCGCCAATAGACAGGACAGGCCGAGGCAGAAGAGAGCAGCCCGACTCACTGCTATACACGTGATTGAGAAGGCACTAAGACAGAAGAAGAGAAAGTAGAGACCCAGGTGGCGTGGACCGTGAAGAAAGACAGACAAGCCAGAATTACAAGTGGGCAGTTTGGGGGACTGCCGGAAAAGTTAAGGGACCCATTCAGTGGACAGAGTGTGTCCTGTGTCACCAGGCGCCAGCACCTTGCACAGCTGGACTGGGTCGGAACCAAAAGGGGGTTGAGAGAATCGCCAAGTGTCCAGAGAAAGAGAATCTAAAATGTGTTTAGGTGACATGTGCCTTGCTTCATAACTATGTAACGTCCACAAGAAATATACTGTGAGTAAAGCCTGACGTTCCCCAGAATACTTGTGTCGTCTGCTGTTATTGATGCCGGTGCAGCACCCCATCACTACATATCTAGTACATCACCTATCTTGCGCAATAAGTACCATCTAGTAACCTGAACATATTTTACAGGATTTTGAAACAAAGTGCCAAACTTGCTAGACCCTAAATTGGGGGATGACTTTAACCACTACCTGACCAGGCTGTTTACCCCATTCCTGATCAGGTACTTTTTTAATTATTGTTGTACATGTGGGTGGGGGAAGCTTTTTATTCTACATTTTTTTTTTGCCTTTTTTTAAATGATGCATAAGGCTTTATTGTAAGGTAATTTTTACATTAGAATTCTTTTTTATATAATCTCAAGAAAAACTGTAAACAATTTTCTTATAGCAAAAAGTGCTACTGAAATAAGTTTTGCAATTGTGTCACCTTTCAGTTTCAGATATTTTATAGTGGCAATATACAGTATAGTTTTAGGGTCATTAGAATCGGGGCTAGAAGTTGTGCTTTGGGCTGTCAATCTTTTTGTTTAAGTTTTATCATGTCTTGTCCCTATTTTTTAGGTTTATTTTACCCATTTTGTCCCCTATAAGGTCACAAAATATCTCTGGAGTGCTTTTTTTAACCTAACTTTTTTTTTTAAATTTAACTGATTCCCTCTGTAATTGGATCGCTGATATATTAGATCCAGTTACAGGGGGATATGGTGCCAGCCCTGACTGTGGGCTAATTTGAGTATGTTAAGACCCAGCAGCTTCTGTAGTTACCTTACCCTGGCCATTAACCAGAAAGCCCAAAGGATGACTGTTCGGCTATGTTCACACAGTGTAATTGCGGCGCGTACAGTATGGCCGCAATTACGCTGGGTGATTTGAGTGTCGCGCTGATACACGCATACTCCAACGGTGCCGGCCCCATTGACATTCATTACTCGCGGCACGTATTCGCCGCAAGTAATTGAGATGTCACTTATCTCCCCGCACGTACAATACGATCGTAGCGGGGAGAACTATGGATCACCGTAATTTCGACGCACATCTCGCCACGTATTAGAGCGCAAATACGCGGCGAAATGCGCACCGAGATTAGCCCTTGTGAACATACCCTTAAGCTGCATAGTTAATGTTCATAGCAATTGGAAAGGCGGGAATGATAATAAACTGTCCCTGTGTTCTTTCCAGATAGTCTAGCTTTTGCAGATGAACTCGTTGCAGTCTTTGCAATAAATCACCCTTTCATCCTCATTATTTATTTATTTTTCTATTGAAAAAGTAGGCTTCAGGGTTGTAAATTTTTTTATTTAACTTTTTCTTCCACAAGTACATTTAGGGGAAGATTTATTTAGACTGGCATTTCACACCTGCATTGCATTTTGCACATCTGTCGCTATCTGTGCCCCACAAACTGAAATCTACTAATTAAAACCATCATGTTGATGATTTGGGAAAAAAATGGCCTAATGGGTGGAAGGTAGTAGATTTTATACCCACTTGTTTTGCACAAAAATGTACCTTCTTCTTTTTTAAACCTTTGCCCTTCAAAAAAGTGCTTAGAGAGCATGGCCTCCCACATTTACTTTAATCAATGTCTTAAATGGGTTATCTATGATTCTGAAAAAGGTCTCCTGGCTGCCATGGTTAAAAAGTAGAAGAAGGGCGTGACCGGAAGCCGAGCAAGATGGTCGCAGGTTAGATGGGCTCCGACCACAGGCTATCTTCATAAGCGTGCCCTGCTTGCAATTTCGCCCTAGATGGGAAAGAGAAGATCCCAACTGCTGCCTAACACCCCACAGAGGGCTCCGGTCATCCCGCGGACCCAAACGGCACTGGACCAGTACCTTGCTGCTGCTGCTACAGCTCGCGCCACACCGTGACTCCAGTTCCCGCCACCACAGCCGGCGCCTGTACAGCGCGACTCCTCCGCTGAGTGCCCACGGCTCCACGCAGCAGCGACGCCGGGACCAGAGATCTCTCCGTTCCGTCCGGAGACCAGGGCGACGAGGGCGGCCCGACTGCTCACCGCTGCCAGCCAAGGCCGGGCAGAAGGTCCGGGCCGCATCAGGTACAGGACTCTGCATTGCCCCCACCCTCTCCCCCGCAGCCTCAGCACGTGCAACAGCCCACAGTCATCATGGCATTTAACCCATCGCTGCCTGGGGACAAAGTAGCAGGCTCTCCTCATGGGACTGTGCATAAACCCTCTGCTAAGGATTCTCCACCTGGTCCTCCTCTGGGTTCAGACACCCTGGACTCCAGGCCCCCTCTCTCACCACATACACTGGATTCGGGCAGCGGTGCCTTCTCTTGGCAGGGGTCCCCTGCTCCTTCCTCAGCTCCACACAGCCCTCATCCCACTGATCACCACACGTGGGCCAATCTATTACATCAATTACCAACCAGGGATGAATTGAGGGCCCTGATTAGAGAGGAGGTCTCGGTTCTAAGACAGGACATCAAGCAAATAGCGTCGCGAGTGGAAATGCTGGAGGAGGACCATGACAACACCCGAAAGTATGTTGCCCAGATTCACCCTTCTATCTCAGCACAGTTGTCTGCAGTCCGGGATCTAGCCCGACAGGTCGAGGACCTTGACAATAGGGGTCGGAGAAACAACATACGGGTCCGGGGGCTTCCTGAGGCGCAGGGAGATGAAAACCCGCAAGCTATCCTGAACACTATATTTAACCAAATTCTGGGGAACTCCCCCCCCCCAACCTATCAAGTTGGATAGGGCACACAGGGCGCTCCGACCCAAAGGTTCTACCCCTCTTCCCCGGGACATCATCTGCTGCCTCCATGACCATACGGTGAAGGAGGCCATCATGGAGAAGGCCAGAAATCTACACCACATCGATTACCAAGACACCCCTATTCAAATCTTCTCTGACCTGTCCTGGCACACACTACAAAAAAGGCGCCACCTTCGTCCGCTCCTGGCCATTCTGAAGGAAAAGCGTATCCCGTACAGGTGGAACTTTCCCTTTGCCCTCTCTGCGAGGACAGAGGGCCGAACAGCAGTTCTCAAGACCTTCTCGGACTTGCCGAGCTTTTGCAAAACACTTCAGATCCCTATACCACAGCTGGATGATTGGGAACTTTCTGCTCTTCCACCTCCCCCGCCTCCAGTCTGGCAGCCGGCTTCAGCCCACAAAGGAAGCTCTCCTGGTACTTCACCCCCGGTGCAGAAAGCCAGACGTCAGCCTCCCCGCCAGGACCGTGACCGAGCGACGGACAGCTGAGTAGCATCTCTCATATATCTCTATGGGACTATTGTTTCTCTTTCTCGCTTATTTAGCTCGTGTTTTGATGTAGGGCTTATGTTGCTTTGTTTTAAATTTAGAAGATAGCCTGTTGGTGACTTGCACCATGGACCTGTTTTGATCTGTGTGACCTACCTTTCTTTTCCTCCGGTATCTCTCTCTTCCCTCTCAGGGCTGTTGACCAGAGGGAAGAGAGAAGACTTTTACCTTTTAGGAGGGCGGGATTCTGCTGATGGCTTTGCTAGACCCTCAGTGATAACCTGTAACCAGCCTCCAAGCCTCCGACTCCCGGCGTATTTGCGCCTTAGAAGGGGCTTTTGCCCCAATCTCTCATTGACTTTTGCCATAAGTCAGGTGTATACATTTACTTGTGAGCATCTGTTGTCGTCTCCCCTGTTTGTCTTGTTAGCGTTTGTCCACCTATTTCCTATTGTCTCCCCCTCCTTTTTCGTCCCCCCTCCTAGAGCTTTCTGACTGCTTGGGTAGTTAGGGAGGATAACTGCCTCATATCTACATCCTTACTGCGAGCCAATTAGTTTGTTTACCATATCCCTTTCTGCTCTAACTCATGGTCCGCTGCGTTACCCTAAATGTCAAGGGGCTTAACTCCAATGTCAAGAGAAGGTTGGCCTTGAGGGAATGCAGATCTTCTCGGGCAGATGTGGTCTTCCTTCAGGAGACTCACTATGACTCCAAGGGATCGTTCAACTTCGCCAAATACATGTACCCGACTGTTTTCTCAGCTTTTAATGACAAGAAAAAAAGCAGGTGTGGCAATATTGATCTCCAAAAATTGCCCAATATAGGTACAGGCGTCCTTGATCGATCCTGCGGGGCGATACATTATTCTCAAAGCCACGCTCGGTGGAAAGCCGATCACCCTGTGTAACGTGTACGTGCCAAATTCCTCCCAAATATCATTTTTGCATAGAGTATTTGCTAAATTGACCAAATTCCCCTCCACGGCCTTGCTTCTGGGTGGAGATTTTAACTTAATCTTCTCAGATTTAATGGACAGGTGTGCTGTGGGGGGGAGGACGCTGGGTGCGTCTACGGCTAGACTCTCAGCAGCCTTCAGAAGGCTCATCCGATCTCATGGGCTCTTTGATCTCTGAAGGGTGAACCATCCCAAAGATAGAGAGTACTCTTTTTTTTACCATCCTTATCAGACTCACACTAGACTCGACTATTTTTTTGGCAATGCTCCGACCCTTCGCATGCTAAAGGGTTCTAGCATTGGACCTATTACCTGGTCCGACCATGCCCCAGTCACGGCCGACTTTGACTTCCAGTCTACCCCACTCCGTTCATGCCACTGGCGCCTAAACGAGTCCCTTATTAAAAAGCCCACCCAGAGAGAGAAACTATGTGAATCCCTTTCCTCATATTTTGAGCTAAATGAGGGCACGGTCTCCTCGCCCTCTATCCTGTGGGAGGCCCACAAGGCGGTCTTCCAGGGCCATTGTATTGCATTGGGTACCCAACTGAAAAGGGACTACTCAGAAAAGACCAACACCCTACGGGCACTCCTGAGGAAGCTTGAAAGGAGGATGTCCAATACCCCAGGGTTGCTACACTCAGGCGCATTGTTGCCATACGCAATGACCTGAAGGACATAGCAGTACGCAGAGAAGAGAAACTCCTCCTTTATTCCAGACGAAAATACTATGAATATGGCAATAAGGCCCACACAATACTGGCTAGGCAGCTTAAGGAGCAATCGTCGAACTCTATGCCCCAGGCCCTTAGAGATCAGGATGGCACCCTGAGATACGACCCTAAATCCATAGCTAAATTGTTTCTCAACTTCTTCTCTGATCTCTACTCATTGCCCTCGACTCTCCCGCCACAGAGGGATAGAGCCCAAAAACTTATACAGGATTTTTTGCGCCAATGTTCATTGACGCCCCTCCCTCAGGAGGCTCTAGCCTCGTTAGGTGCCCCTATCCAAATGGAGGAGTTTCTGGAGGTCATTAAAGCCCTACCATCAAGCAAAGCGCCCGGACCTGACGGTCTCCCGTACCTTTACTTCAAGGTATACTCTGACACCCTAGCCCCGTACATGTTGCAGCTATATAACTCTTTTATGGAAGGGGCTCCCGTCCCTGACTCCATGTCTCACTCCCATATTACCCTCATCCATAAGTCAGGCAGGGACCCTGCAGATAGCGCCAACTACAGACCGATTGCCCTCCTCAATTCGGACCTGAAAATATACACAAAAATATTAGCCAATAGACTAAATCAATAGATCCCTCAGATAATCCACAGAGACCAGGTGGGTTTTGTTCCATCTCGGCAGGGAGGGGACAATACGAGGCGTACGATTGACCTGGTGGACATGGTTAATCACCAGTCGGGACAGGCCCTCCTCCTTGGCCTGGATGCAGAAAAGGCCTTCGACAGGCTAAGCTGGCCATTTCTTTTTGAAACACTATCGGCATTTGGCTTCTCTGGTCCATTCCTGATGGCAGTAAAGGGCTTATATAGCTCGCCAACTGCTTCTATTAAATTGCCTCACTGCACATCGGAAACCTTCAGAATCCATAATGGTACCAGACAAGGGTGCCCGTTGTCTCCGCTTCTATTTGCGCTCTGTATCGAGCCCCTTGCAGCTGCCATCTGAGCCAATCCTGACATTAAAGGCATCCGGGTCAGGGAGAGGGAGTTTAAACTGTCCCTCTTTGCTGATGATATCCTTTTGACGCTTACAGAGATGCACACCTTGTTACCGGCCGTCCACACCCTCCTTTCCGAGTTTGGAACCCTATCTGGGTATAAAGTAAATACCACTAAAACAGAAGCCCTCCCAATAAACGTTCCCGAGGAGACCTTAGTCTCTCTCAAGCACAATTTCCCCTTTAAGTGGCAATCACATTCACTTAAGTACCTGGGTACACAGATTACTGCCCAGTATTGCTCACTCTATTGCGCAAATTTTCCCCCGCTCTTTAAGGAGATAAAGAATCTGCTCTCTAGATGGCATTCCCTCCCGCTCTCCTTTTTCGGAAGGATAAACGCAGTTAAAATGTCCATACTCCCCAAACTCCTCTATCTCTTCGAGACTCTCCCGGTCGCGGTCCCTTTGGGAGAGCTGCACTCCAGTCAGGCAGCCATCCTTCGTTTTATATGGGCAGGAGGTCGGCATCGGGTTGCTAAGGCGGTACTCGTGGCCAGCAGACAGAAAGGCGGTCTGGCCATCCCTGAAGTCCTCCTTTATTACTGGGCCTCCCACCTGCGCCGCATTCCGGCATGGTCTACCCTCCGAGCGTACTCCAAATGGATGGAGATCGAGAAGCTTTGGCTCGCCCCAGTCCATCCGAATGCTCTTCTCTGGCATTCTCGACCCTTGCCTAACCTGGGCTACCTATTAGGCCCTATTAGATTTACCCAACAGATCTGGAACCACTGTAGGAACAGATTTAAGTTGGCCTCTAGGGCATCCCCAATGGCCTCCTTTTTATGCACCCCCCTGCTGCCCACTGGTTTGTCGAGGCTGGTTGCTGGGCCGTGACTGGGGCATGGTCTATTCCGATTTGTGGATATTGCCAGGGCTGAGGATCGGAGATTGATACCATTTTCAACTCTCCAAAGAGACTATCAACTCCCAGAAAGATCGAGGTTTCATTACTTGCAGATATCGCACCTTTTGTCTTCTATGTTTGGCACGTCCACGTTATCCATCCCCACTCGATTTGAACAGATATGTAAGGCAAGCCACTCCACTAGAGGGCTTATCTCGGCGCTCAACACCATTCTCTCGGACCCGTTCCCCGATGAAGTCCCGACACATAGGTACATGGCAAAATGGGAATCGTACCTAGGCAGGGACATTCCCTACCCGACGTGGCAAGCGATATGGAAGGCTGCGGCCCAGTCTGCAATTTGCACCACATATAAGGAAAACTCCTCTTCTGGTACCACACCCCTGAAGTCTTACACAAGTGGAATCCGCAGCTCCCCCAGTCCTGTTGGAGATGTTACTCCGCTATCGGGAAGCTCCCCCACATCTTTTGGGATTGTCCGATAGTTCAGGGCTTTTGGTTACAAGTGCAGGACCTCTTGCACAGGGTCTTGGCGGTGAGGATCCCTCTTGACCATCTAACCTACCTGTTGAGTGGCCCGGTACAGGGTCTCTCTAAGGCTGACTCTTCACTAATGCTACATATTCTAATGGCAGCCAGTGGCCTGATCTCAGGGAGGTGACGCCAAACAGCGCCACCAGCTGCGGAGGACCTTTGCCAAAGAGTTACAGAGATCAGGCGTATGGAATACTTGACGGCCTCTCTGCACGATAAAATAGACCAGTTTGAGAAGACGTGGTTTGCCTGGGATGTCTTTCGCACCACGAACCCTGCATAATTCTAGCTGGTTCTCCCTGAAGCCCCTCCCCTCGTGGCTACCCACCCTACCCCGACCTTTCTTCCGTTTGTCCGTGTGGTTCCCTGTCTTTATGTTTTTGAGTTCTATATCTTCATGATTCAAATGTTGATTTCAATGTTTCTAAGTTCTGACATTTGCACTTAAAGTCGCAGTTTTCTTCCTTAAAACCTTCAGAATATTCAACACTGCGTACTCAACCTGATCTTCCCATGTTTCTTCATTAGATGATCTCTGTTAGACTTATATGCTGAATATCTTTGGTAAAATGTATATGTGTGCAATGTCCTTTCTACCTATGTTAAAAATGTAATAAAAATTTTCAATTTAAAAAAAAAAAAAAAAAAGAAGAAAATCTCTTACCTCTGAAGTTGCCACTGTTATGACACTGCCACTACTCTACTGCTCCCTGTTGGGGTCATAACATTCACAGGTTATGTGATGCTTTACAGTAGTCATTGGCCTCAGTGGTCTCTGCTTGCATATACAACACATGACCACTGAGGCCAGTGATTGGCTGCATCATGTGACTATGAACATGATATCATCAGTAGGGAGCACTTGAACAGCAGCATCTTCAAAGGTGAGTTAACTTTTTTTTACTTGTCCCAAACATGAGACATTTTTTTGAAAATCCTGGATAACCCATTTTAGGCATTAATTATAGTAAAGGTCATGCTCTCTGCTAAGCCACACACACTTTTTTCAGAGTGGTGTAAAAATGAGAAAAGGCGCACATTTTGGGTGACATGTCCCAACACGCCAATGCCAGTTTTTTGGTCTATTTTGCGCCAAAACCACTTTTGACGCCATATTCTTGTTGTAAATTAACTGCCGTACACCAAAACTAGGCGCATTATACGCCAGGAATGACACTTTGTAATGCTCCTAATTATGGTGCGATGTGCGCCCCCATCGCGCAATGCGCCTATTGAGGCGCATTACATATGTTATGCGCCTCCATCAGACAATGCTCCTCGATAGGTGCATTACATACACGACCAATGATATGCTATGTGCCACGAGTTGCGCAATGCGCCTTTTGTGACGCGATTCGCCGTTTTAGGCGCAATGCGTCTTTTTAGGCGCATTAAGTTTTCTATGCATGGTATACCTGACGCCAGATTTTTGAAAGGATCGGACTTTCTGGCGCACTTTATACTGATTTAATGCGCCAAAAATGGAAACGCCACTTTTCTGACATGTCGCCCTTTGTGTGCACTAAAATGTGCTGCTACTTTCAGCCGCTCTAGTGGTGGAGAGCCCTTAATACATTTCTTCACATGGCATGTGCAATCTGATGTGCCATTATCATTTTACAAAGGTGTAACTTGTATTTTATTCCTTTTTATCGGTGCTCATCCTGGATTTAGGAATCTGGAGGCAAGTTTTAATCCCCGTATGCATGCTTATACAGGTAAGACTGTCAATGGGCTCTGAAACCGTATAAATAATACACAAGTTATACGGAGATTCTTGTTATATAAAACTATATATCAATCTGTTCTCTATGATGATGCTGATAGACTAGACTGCATTCTTATGGTGACAGATTCCCTTTAAATCTAAAAAGAAGAGAATCTGAGAACTACAATAAGTATTACTGTCACAGACAGTAATATCAGTGCTGGACTTGCTGTTCCCTAATCCAGATCTATTCAATTGGCAGTAAGAATGAGGCAGTTGTATTTTAAGTTGTGACTCCGGCTTTGTTTCCTATGCTCCTGCCTTAACCCTTCAATATTATTTGAGGTAATATTCCTGACTATGCTACTGCTTTGATCCTTTAATACCATGCTTTGTACTTGTGGCACTACTCCTAGTCTTGACTCTTGACTATAGCCAAGACCCATAAAATCTACAATTGATACCTGTAGTTCTACTTCTGGTTCTAATCTGGTCTGCCTCTGGACTTTGCATCGCTTCACCCCTGGTCTGATCTGGTATGCTTTCAATCTTATTTATATCATCTCCTTAAAAGCTCCCTTGCAGCCGTGTTCCTTTTTCTGTTTCTAGTTCACCTTCTTGCTCTGTTACTAGAATTGTATCTTGAACCTCCTGGTTCTGTCCAAAGCTTATTCCTGGTCACTGTTCCTGGTATTTGCTTGTTCCATCCTATCCTCCTCCCAGACATTGTACCTGATAGCTTCTGTTTCTGGATATGGTCTTCTCATGGATGTTGTAAGTGGTAGCACCTGGTTCTGACCCTAGGTCTTCTCTTCTCTGGTATTGTCTTCCAGTTCCTAGTCAGGTTCTAAGTGTTCCTCGTTCCAGCTCCTGCCTAATCCCAGTCAGGTGTCCATGCTCTAGTCCATTGTTCATGTTGCTGTACTGTAACCTCACTCCTGTCCTGTGACCACACCTCTGACCTATCTTGCCATTAATATCCTGTCATCGCTGCTACATCTGTTTGTCAACTGGTGACTATTCTAGGGACTGTTATTTAGGGATCCTGTGGCAACAAAACCAATGGCTTATTACAGCGGTTAAGGATGAAGACCAGAAGATTCCTTAGATTCCACACCCCAGTGCAGCCAGCACAAAACCAGTTGCTGACTAAGGGTGACATGTATAAACTTTGGTGCTGACAGGCCAGTTCTAAATTGCTTTAAGGCAGCGTAGCATGTGCAAGAATGTATGTACCTGTTCTTCTGCAGTTCATACATACAGGCGCAGTCTAGTGCCAATACGACAAGCCTGACTCAGGTAGACCACCTTTAACTTGGTCTGGCTGTTCTAACAGTTATGCACCTAGGTTTAGGGTCAAACATTCATAAATGTGTCCAATTCTACCAATGTGGTGCGACACGTTCCCAGAATGTCCAAATCTTTGGCGCATTACAAAGTGTCGGGGCAGGTGTCGATTGCACCAAATATTGGAGTGTGACTGTTCATACATCTATAGAACAGGTCTACTACAGCTTTTTGGTGCAAAGTACACCAGAAAACTGGTGCAGCCCCATTCATACATCGCATTAAGAATCCACTTTCAAGAAAAGTCCCATAAAATGCCGTTTCACCGAATGGATGGTAGAGGGAAGAACGTAACTCCATGTTGCCTGCAAGAGATTAGAACTTCAGTTGTAGGTAGGCAGGCAATATCCTGCACTTGACCAGGGTATTTAGTCAAAAACATCAATATTTATTAAATCACGTTAAAAGCATTGAAACATAAATCCCCCCACAAAGGTAATTGATCTAAATCATTTATAGATTGGCATTCATAAAAAATTCAGATGTTACTAGATAGCAATATAAAAGTTTTTTTTTAATGTGGTACCGTTAAAAATAAACCCTAGAATGTCACATACTCATCTTCTACTGCTTCCAGGATAACTACAAGGTTTTTAGATCCTTGAAAAAATACATATATGTGTTAAATTCAAAAATAAATAAAAAACAGATTTACTTAGCTTTGAAATCACCCTCTACTCCTGCACTAATGGTTGGCTCTCTGTTTTTTTGTCACAGTCATAAAAGTGACAGGTTTACTTAAAGGGGTTTTCTCACTATAAAGGGACCTGTAAAATGAAGAAATTTTCTAAATACATTAGTCAATAGATTTTAATTTGTGCCAGATGTGCCAGATGCACATCTGTTATCTGATTAGCAGAGAGCAGTGGGTGATGTCACCCCAAAGGAAGCACTGATGCGACTGAGCTCTGAGTGAACTAATTCGATTTAGCAAGATAAGCTGAAGTAAACAAAAGGTACAAGTGCTGTGAGGACTGAGAAACATCTGCAAACTTGGTAGAGATAACACTTTCCTGCTCAGTCAGAGTAACAGCTTCAAGTTGAATATGCTAATCACTGCTGTATAACCACCCACAGCCTGAGGAGACGGAGTGAGTGCAAAACTGCCTGTGAAACAGCAGGCTGAGAATACCCCTTTGAATTTTCTGTCCCTTCACACGTACCAAATTCCTATGTGGCTTTATCTTGCAACATGTTAAACATTTATCAACTGGCAGACTTGTTAAGACTCCATGTTGGCATATGTGGGTACCTTTTCCAGTGAAGTGTGGAAAAGGGCAACTGCCTTACCTAAAGATATATTTTTTTCAATTACACTGAAAGGTCATGACATTTCTGTATGATGACATGGGCATGGCTGTTTTCTACAACATATTTACTTACAGTCTGCGGTCCATGACTCCACATAATTTTGCTACGACTTTAGACCTTATGTACTGAAGTCGTATACAAAGCTATGAAAGCTATTACCCCTAATTGGTTTGAACAGTCATATTGTTCCTTTATAAACTGGTTGATAGCTACTGTAGCTAAAACTTCCCTACGAAAAATTAATTTTCAATACAGGACGCTACGCTCCCTACTTAAAGGGGTTGTCTCACTACAATGATTGGGTTTTAATTAAAAGATCTTTAAAAAACAAGCAGCTTTGCAATATATGTTCATTACAAATGTCCTACTGATTTTGAGTTAGCCCTGTTAGTAGGAGTGCATCAGCTTCTCAAATTTCTATAGCAGCCGACCTGTTGATCCTTATCTTACTAGCTGTCAGGTCTGTATGACTCATACAGGTCGGAGCAGAGAGCCCCTCCGCACAGAATGCTTCTGTAGTGGAGGGAGGGGGAGGGAGGACTCTGGCTTCTGTGTCCATGCTGCCTGGATTAACCCTGTGTGTGCCTGCTTCCTCCTGCTCTCTACACAGATTGAGCAGAGATGAGGCTGATCAATAGATGTGACAGCAGTGACCCTGTGTGTTGTTACTATAATCATGATGTGTCTGTGGAACTGTCACTATACTAATACTATACAGATCAGGCATGTGAATACTTCATGCTGTGCTGTACTAGTGACACATAGTAACACTTCCCAGCTGCCCTGTGTCTGTTCTGACAGGGTTTGTTGTTGCTGGAGATGTGGAGACTTGTAAGCTAAGCAGGGGATATAGGAACACATGCATCCCCTCTGCTATTAGCATACACAGCAGCTTCACAGACCTCTCTACACTCATAGATCAGCCCTCTCCTGCAACAGACCTAGGCAGGCACACACAGGGTTAACTCTGGCAGCAAACCCCCTCCCCCTTGCTGTATAGAAGTTACAGAGCTGCCTGTGTGCTGAGGGGAGGGGGGGAAGAGGGAGCAAAAGAGACAGACCAAGAAGCACACCCCTCAATTCAACTATCAGGCTCACTGACAGGCTGAAAGCTTGTAATGAGACAACTCCTTTAACAAGGAGAGCTCACTCACCTTTTTCTAACCCTGGATTACGCTTTCTGTAATGGTTTAATACTTTTTTATATACATTCTTTATCATTTCGAGGCGTTTCTCATTAGTTTACTACATGATTGGTTTTGGAGACAAGATTAAACTGTTAGGAAAACTACTACATGACCTGTTGTAATACTTGTTACTGTGCAATACCTATTTCCTACTTTTATCCATTGTCTCTATTGAATGGATACGTTTAAACTGACCTTGCTTAATGCCTCTTCTTTAGCCATCTCTTATGGTTTAAATATGGTACTACATTACTTTGCTGTCTGTACAAATGTTTTTTGGGGGATTTGATATCTTTGTTCAAATTAGGAGACATGACTTACTGCCACCATTTCATTGATTAGCTACTGGTTAACATCGTGTAATTATGTTGTTCCTTCATTTGTTACATGTTATGTATTATTATACTAATTTGATTGCATGATTATATGATTGCAACACAGCAGTTAAGCTTTTGCACATGTATCTACTGATGTGTAAAAGAATATTGCAGTTGTAAAATAAAGAACCAATGGTATCCTTATAAAGTGTGATTTATACCTCAACAGTTGTACATCAGTTTCACTGCAGCAGTGAGCCTATGCTTCTTTCTGTTGTATGATGTATAGATTCCTCACTGCTAGACTAAAATGTTCTATGATAAAGTTGGCACCTACAGTTAGCACCTATGTCTCCTGTTAGTCAGGAAATCTCCTAGACATTTAGATCTGCATTATAAAACTAATAATTAGAATGTAATGTATAAATTATTTGGCAGCACAGAATCTGGCTTCCGTAGCTATTTAAACCTTTGCCTTAGCAAAACATATAACACTTTCCTATTTATTATACATAAGTAAATGTTCTCATAATTTTATGCCACTTGTTTTTAGCCTGTACTTCCCAAACCTTGTGATACAACTCTTCTTATACAGTTGTGCTCAAAAGTTTACATACTCCGACCGAATTTTTGCTTTTTTGGCCTTTTTTCAGAGATTATGAATGATAACACAAATTTTATTTTCCACTCATGGTTAGTGGTTGGGTGAAGCCACTTATTGTTTACTCTTTTTAAATTATAATGACAACCACAAACATCCAAATGACCCTGACCAAAAAGTTTACATACCCTGGTGATATTGGCCGGATAACATGCACAGAAGGTGACACAAATGGGTTTAAATGGCTACTAAAGGTACAGTAACATCCTCGCCTGTGACCTGTTTGTTTGTAATCAGTGTGTGTGCATAAAAGCTGAGTGAGTTTCTGGGATCCAGACACACTCTTGCATTTTTCATCCAGCCACTGACGTTTCTGGATTGTGAGTCATATGGAAAGCAAAAGATCTATCAACGGATCTATGGGAAAAGGTAGTTGAACTGTATAAGACAGTAAAGGGATACAAAAATATATCCAAGGAATTTATATTGTCAGTCAGCAGTGTTCAAACTGTGATTAACAAATGGAAAATCAATGGACCAGTGGTAGCATGTTCAAGGGAATTAGTGCAGCACGTGCAAAGTATTGGAGGTGAGCATGGGAGGTTTGAATGATGGAGGCATTTATTACAGATAATAGCTTTTGACTGTCTGCCAATGATATGGATGTCAAGGTCATTGATTTCTTTACTTTTTGTAATTGTACAAGTTGCATCATTTACATTTTTTAGTTGCTATTAATACTTTTTGCAACTGTATTCCTTGGCCTACTAAATCAAGAGCAAAATTGTATTCCTTATGAGACAGGAAGCATTCTACCAGTTTATTGCACCATGTAATTGACATAGTAACCTTATAGCAAGGAAGAGATGTTTTCTGCATCTAGACATATGCTGTGGTTCAAAACAGTGAAGTGGTATAAAATTAAATTAAGCAATATCAACTTATTCATTTAACTGCTGGAAAATGTTCCATAATGAGATCAACCTGTGCTGGCATCAGTGTGTACCTCTCAAGAGTTCATTCATCAGTAATAATATGGCTAGGTTTGCTGCAATGGATAAGTCAATATGCCTGCAACCATGCAAATTGTGTTATGAGCATGACTTGTTGCCAGCACTAGCCAACATACATTATATTCTCCTGTGCTTTTGACCAAGTAGTTTTTCTTATGTATTGAAGAGGAAATTGAGAGAAGAAAATTAAATAATGATGCAGGCCTTAAACGTGGACATTTTTGCTTATCTATTTGTTTCATTAGCCATTTAGAAGTATTGCTGTGTAATAAGCACACTTACTATCTGTTTGGAATGCCGTTCTTAGGGTCCATCTACATGGCAAGGAATTACAGTTGTTTTTTTGACGTGGATCCGGATTTTCAAAACCAACGTGTACCCAGCTCGGATTTTCTGAGGTTGGATTTCAAAGTGTACAACTGAAGTCAATGGGATGGCATGAAAACTGACCAGAAAGCTTTGTTTTTTGGCACAGATCCACGTCCAAAAACTTAACAGTTCTCTGTGATGCAAAAGACCAATTGAAAAACTGAATCCAAAAACCGCGGCGAAAAACAAAAACCAAATTCAAAATCCTCTGGTTTTTGTGTAGTATAATGTTGTACCGTGTTAGCCATAGAAAGCAGCAGAAGAGTGAAGAAATCAGGCGATACCTTTTAGAGGCTAACAGTATATTTGATGGTGAGCTTTCGAGAGTACTAGCTCCCTTCTTCAGATATGATGTTATGCAGGAAACTGAAAATTCACAGACTTTTTATACACATAAAACAGTTCTGCTTATATTGCATTTTGTTATTTTTTTTAGAGATTTTAAGAGCCTTTGAAGACCTGTGTATTATGTGTATAAAAAGTCTGTGAATTTTCAGTTCATTTTCAGTTCTTGAATAACATCATGTAAAAATAGATTCACTGCACACCATCATGATTTGCTTAGTGATAAATTAAGTTTATTTACAAACATATCATTGGGATCAAAACAGAATGTCAGAGTAAAGTGTATAGCTACATATACTCAATAAATGCTTTCACACAGGATATTAATATGAATCTATTGTATCTAGATGTCGCAGGGTATCGACGTTTCGGCTTTATGGCCTTTATCAAGAACATCTAGAGTAAGTGGAAATGGGAGTAAAGGAATGTATATGCCAAGGTAAAGGATGACTATATTGGTGCCAGCAATAGAAATTGCTGAGGTGGAATGTGGGTCCTAAGGGCACGGTGCCCTGGCTTTTTTTCGTTGGTAGTCTTGAATTCAGAGATGGTTCGGTCAATTCTCTCCTTTAATTTGGTCCACTCTTCCGAAGTAATGGATGAGGAAAGTTGTTGCTCTATTGTTTCAATCTTCTTAGAAGATTCTGCAAGTTTATCTTGTAAGGTTTCTATGGTTAACAATGTTAGGTCGAATGAGCATTTATTGAGTATATTTCTAAATTTATTACAATACTCTAGGTCATCTGAGAAAATTGTGGGTTTAAGGTGGCTGCGCAAGCCCTGGGATTCTCTGTACCTGTGATACTCCCGTCGAGTTGCTGCATGTTATTCATAAGCTGTATATCTCCTCAATTCCTTCTCGTAGTCTCTTGTCCTCAATTCAGAGGGAGGTATATGAAGGAAGTCTCTAGAGACATTAGAATTAGCTATGATCCTTTCAGCTTCTATGTTTGTATAAGCAAAAGTTTCGGACGTCATTAGGTTTTTCTGAGGGGATATATTTGGGTGCGAAGACCAAAAGGGATATACAGAATAGCAAAAGGTCAGCCCACCTTGAAAATTACAGGGAATCCGGGTGCAAGTGAAAAAGACTCTAGTCTAATAATTATTAAAAATAGATTCACTGCACACCATCATGATTTGCTTAGTGATAAATAAGTTATTTACAAACATATCATTGGATCAAAACAGAATGTCAGAGTAAATGTATAGCTACATATACTCAATAAATGCTTTCACAGAGGATATTAATATGAATCTATAGTATCTAGATGTCGCAGGGTATCGACGTTTCGCCTTTATGGCCTTTATCAAGAACATCTAGAGTAAGTGGAAATGGGAGTAAAGGGAATGTCATATGCCAAGGTATATGTGGATGACTATATCGTAGGTGCCAGCAATAGAAATTGCTGAGGTGGATTGTGGGGCCTAAGGGCAACGTGAGGACCCACATTCCACCTCAGCAATTTCTATTGCTGGCACCCACGATATAGTCATCCACATATACCTTGGCATATGACATTCCCTTTACTCCCATTTCCACTTACTCTAGATGTTCTTGATAAAGGCCATAAAGCCGAAACGTCGATACCCTGCGACATCTAGATACTATAAATTCATATTAATATCCTCTGTGAAAGCATTTATTGAGTATATGTAGCTATACACTTTACTCTGACATTCTGTTTTGATCCCAATGATATGTTTGTAAATAAACTTAATTTATCACTAAGCAAATCATGATGGTGTGCAGTGAATCTATTTTTACATAATTATTAGACCTAGAGTCTTTTTCACCTTGCACCTGGATTCCCTGTAATTTTCAAGGTGTGCGTGACCTTTTTGCTATTCTTGAATAACATCATGTCTGATGAATAGAGCTAGTACTCTCAAAAGCTCACCATCAAATATACTCAGTTAACTTCTAAAAGATATCGCCTGATTTTTTACTCTTCTATTGGTTTTTGTGTAAAATACTCATCAGACACTGAGGTTTTAGGATTTAGAATCCGACGAGTATTTTGTCCTTAGTTGTGTGGATACAGCCTTAGTGTTCACTATTATGCGCATTATTTTATTACTGAATTTTATTAATGGAAACATTCCATATTTGATATTATGTATATTTCATTTAATCAGATCAGAGTCTGGCTCATTGACTTACTTCCATCTTCATGTAATAAAAGTTCAAGGATTTTAGAGGATAAGAAAGTGTCATTTTACAGTTCTCTTTACAGTTTGAAGAGGGCCCTGAGAACACATCTTCTCAGTCTGGCCTACCAAGATCCCTAACTGCTATCACCCACATCTGTCACTCCCTTCACTAGGGCACTCACAGGCACTTATCTGTATATAGATGTACTGTCAGGGTGGCAGGTTCATCCATTTTTCATGTAAACCACCCCCTATTTATGAAACATGGCTGGACCATTGTAAACTTAGCACTTCTCACCCTTCATCTCACCATACATCTAATAGATTTAACTCCAAAACAGGTCCTCACACCTTGTTTTCATCTGAAAATACTTTTAAATTTTAAATGTCTTACTTTTACCCTAAATTTGTAAAAGTGCTGTAATATTTGGCGCTAATAAATAAAAATTATTATTATTATAATATGAGATGCATAAGGAAGGATTATTACTGACTCCTTCTGGGGCCCATGACTGCAGGGGGCTGTGACGTCCCCCACTGAATTGGTAAAGATAACCCTGATACTGCCTAAAGAGTTACAACACCCCCCACAAAAAAAAACAAGAATAAATCTTTATTTTGGGGGTACCAAAAGCCCTACCAATGGGGGTGATTGGGGCGCCCACCCACAGCTACGGTAATACGTACCTCTTGTCACTACACACTCACCAGCACGTACGGGGGGCCACTTAAGGGGGAATTTATATCCATTGCGCTCACCTCCACTCGGGTACGAATCAAGCATAAATCGCCCAAAAACATTCCCCCCCCAAAAAAACACCCCCACCACCCCCTTAAATAATCAAAAAGGAATCAGCCAAAAGGGAATCTATTCCTAAAAATTCAAAAACACTAAAGAAAAATGCTTACAGGTAACTCCGCCTCCGCATTACCAAAGAAAAATACACTCCTTAAAGAAATATCCGTGCAACAACAAAAACTTACTATTAAAGGGCTAACTTTAATATTAAAAAGATTTTCATGCTTAATAAACAAAATAAAAACAAAAACTATGACATACGCATCAATACATTAAAAAAAATAGAAAGGGAAAAATGGAAAAGAATTCACCCTTAAAAGTTTTTCAGCCTCCAATCCAATTTTTGAAAGAAAATGGAACACAGCTCAATCTGAAATTAAACCCCCCAGCAAGAACACAACTAGAGGCGGGGCCTCTGTTTTAAACCCTGCCCTTTTTTCCCCCCTCCTCATTTTCGCCTCTCTTTTACGGCTGAAATTATGAGGGGTGGGGACACTTACTGTCTTATGGGGGTTTTTCTACTACCGCCAATAGTAATCACGACTCGCTTCTGCTGGGGCAAATAAATAAAAGGGGTTTATTGTGGGGGTCGGGGTTACATACCGGGGACACTCATTTTAAAAAGTGGGCCATAAACACTAGGGCTCATGTTTCAAACATTTGGGTAATTAAACAGTCAAAAGGGGGATGGGGCTGCGGGCCATCAAAAAATTCTCTACGGGGAGGGGTGGGGGGTGGTATTCTAACTACGGGAAAATTCGGGACTTCACAATTTAAAAAGGGTTTTAATGAAAAAATTAAAATACTTTTAAATTTTTTTTCAGTGTCTACATTAACCTCCCCCTTTTTGGATGGCGGGGGGACGGCCACCTCCATCCCCTGACCCGCCCCGACTCCCCTGGGAGAGAAGACTGCGCCTTACCACACCCCATCCTTTCCTGTATCTAACATCAATATGGGGTGTTGGAACCCCGCGGCTACAATCACACGTACATGTGGGACACTCACCTCTAACCGGGTCTAAATTTTACCCATTCCAACCCGGGGGAAAAACCCTTTGGCAAAGATTATCCCACTTTTTCTTTGGGGATCCAACACTTGAAGGGTTCACCATTACACTCCATGGGGTGGTTACACCCACGGGCGGGCGGGACATACTTACTGTTGGGGATACACTTCACTTGATAACAATTACACACGGGGCTCAGCACATCCACTGATTGGGTATCATAAAAACCAGACCGGGGATGCCATCCCCACATTACCATTGGGGATAACCCCAGCTTAAACATTATTTTGCTACAACATCTAGATACACCCCCATTTGGGAAAATCTTTAGGTCCATACAGTCTGAGATACGCCCAGTTGGAACATCATTATTTTTCCAAACAGTCTAATACCCCTCAGGCTTGAACACATTTTTGTCCACAACACCCAAAGTCATGCTTTAAGCTTAGATACGGGGGCACCCCGCATTACAGCGGGATTTTCACAAGGTTTAAAACATTTCCGAGGTATCTGTGGCGGGATACATGGGGGCCCACAAACGCTTAGGAAATTGATTCGGCCCAACCCCTAGACACCGTAACATCCCCACAACAGGCTGAGATACATCAGCACCCTCAAACACGTAAATCATCCCCTTAGATCATCAAGTCACAGCAAGTACAAAAACATGTACAAGACAGTTCCTCCTCAGGTGCGGGGGGACCTTATGGGAGGAGGGGTGACATGGGATACCCCCTGTTACCCCCAAATGGGTTTCGGGCCACCATCATGAGGCTCTACAGGGTTTCCCAATCCTTAAACCTGGGTTGGCTCTCTTTTCCCCCATGCACCCTGATTATCGACTCCCGGGGCGCACTCCTTCCCTGTGATCTGATACGAACATTGAGAGCTGTGACTGTCACAGAAGGGGTTGGAGGGGGGTGCAAATCTTTCCCCCTCACCTGCAAATTTTTATCCCTGCAGAACAAATTTTTCACCTGGCTGGGCACCACACACAAACAGCTTGCAGGCACCCACTATGGTCACAGAATATTAAAAAAGTCTTTTGCACAGACACATACAGTGGACATTTAGAAATAACCACTGTCAATTTTTCCCCTTTCCCATCCGGGCATTTCCAGAAGTATTCACAGTCTCTTGGGGGAAACAAACTGGGGTTTTCTGGGGTTGCCTTCAAGGGGAACTGGGGCCTAATTCGCTTGCATAACCCCAAATCCAACCCATAAAAAAAGAATGGGGTATAGCAAACACCACTCCTCACCCTCGCCCGCTCCCCACCGTAAACCCACCTGGGGATAACAGAGCAGACTCCACCAAATCCATCAGGACAGGTCTTTTCCCGGGAAAGATATCTTTAGCATTTACCTCTCTGGGCCACAACAGCACCCGCTCCACTGTTTTTAAACCCATTGCGACTTTTTCTGCCCACGTGACATTGGGAAATTATGCTTTCTCCTTCCCAGTCCCATTTTAAAGATAGATAGAAGGGCCCCGTTTCGGGGGGCCCGGGGCATCGGGACTCCTCCCTTGTCGACAATTGGGACTAACATGCCCCACTTTTTTGCAAAAAAACATTTGTGCTTCACAATGGCTTTGGGGGTCAGGACAAGGGGGAAAATTGAGGTGCCCGTGATCGATGGGGCAGAAGGGGGGTCCCAGCACTTTCCCTCCTCCAGGGGGACTCAGGGGTTTTTTCCGGCTTCTGGCACCTGTTGGGAACATAGGGGTCGCCTTTCCCCCACGTCCTACCTTGGCTTTCCCGTCACAGACAAACGACAAACCCCTCAGGGCAGATATGGAAAACTGCTCCTTGATCATTTAAATTTAACAGTCGTCAAAGCTGAAACAAGAGTCCTTTTACCCATTCTTGCAGGGGCAATTAACTGCCTCCCCAAACTGTTACTGTCAAAGGGGCCTTTTTGCAACTCCGAAATTTCCTCATACACCCCCGGAGTGAGGGAATTTCATGACCAAGCTCCTTTATGCGTCAAAAGTCCCCCGTCTTGTCTGGGAGGAGTCCGAAAAAACCTCCAAGACTTTTCCCCTTTGTCCCTGGGGGCAGAACTTTTCCCAATGTTTTTCTGGGCAATGAATTGTCTAATCTTTTCAAATCTTTGAGGGAAAACATCTAATCCCCTTCTTTTTCCATCACAGGAAAGGTTCAGTCGGGTTTCAAAGGGTTTGTACCGGGCTGAGGCCGTGGGAAAGCCACCCCCCTTTAAAGGGTTTTCCAGGAGCTTGAGGTCCCCTCACTTTACCTCCCGCCTTCACCTCTCTGCGTTGGCGCTCCCGCCTCTCGCTCTCTCTCCCCCTGGCCTCCCGCCTCTCCCGGCCTGACGTTCAGCGGGAGCACCTTCCTCTGCTTGTTGGTATTTTCAATAAGTTTAGGCGCCATTTGGGGCACAACCAAGTTCCGCAAAGCCATGCCAAACAGAGTCCAATCCTCCCTTAGAACTGCCGGGCGGGGTAACCGGGGAAATAATTTTCAGAGAAAAAACGCAATTGGAACCTTGGTTTATGGGGGTTTCCTGACGCGGGGTCCATGTGTTAATCTTTGCTCCACGAGCTCACGGGTCACGGGAACCTTTTTCTTTGCACCGGATTGAATCCTCTCCCACATAGGCTGATAGTATTCTTTGCTTTGCTTCTATACAGGGGTGCAATCTACAAAGCACCCTTTCCAAAAAAAAAGATAAAAAGAAAAACAGGAAGGAAAATGATTGCACGTATTCAATAAGCACTGCGTTGGTTCTTTAACACGGGTTAATCTTCACAAAAAAAACAGCCCCGTCTTTTAAATGCAAAAATTGCTTAAACCAACACAATGCTCAATAAAAAAAAAAATCCCACCGCTCTGCCCCAATTTGTCACGTACACACTCACACACGTGACGGGGGCCCCCGTAATTAAATTTATATCCACTTGCCTCCCTCTCACCAGGAGCGAAAAAGCAAAATCCCCAAAACAGTTCCACCCCCCCAAAAAAACACCTGCCCACCCCTTCCTTTAAAAACAAAAAGGAATCACTGGGAAAGGGAAACTGATTCCCCAACAATATTCAAAAAAAACGTAAAAAAACTTTTCAGGTCAACCACTGCTCCTCACATTACCAAAGAAAAATACACTCCCTTTAAGAAATGGATCCCCAACAACAAGAACTTTCTATTAAGGGAACTTTTAAAATTTTAAATATTTTCATGCTTACATAAACAGAATATAAAAACAATAACTATGACATACCTCAAACATTTTTAAAATAAAAGGGGAAAAAGGGAAAAATTTACCCTTACAAGGTGTTTCAGCCCCAGATCCAAGGGGTATTGGTGAAAGAAAATGGAACACAGCTCAATCTGAAATTGAACCCCAGGCTATGAACACAGACTAGAGGCTGGTCTCGTGTCTTATACCTGTCCAGGTTTTCCCCTCTTCTCTCATTTTCGCCTACTCTTTTACTGGCTGAAATTATGATGAGGTGGGCGGACACTTGACTGTCTTATGAGGGTTGTTGCGTACTACCGCCAATAGATGGCAATCACGGACTGCGCTTCTGCTGGGGGCAAATCAATGAAAGGGTTTATTGTGGGGGGGTCGTAGGTTATCAGGTATCCTGGACAGCTGCATCTATAAAGTGGGCCATAAACACATAGGGCCCATGTTATCTAAACATTTCAGTAATTAAACAGTCAATATGCTGGGATGAGGATCTGCAGGCCCATGCTACAAATTCTCTACAGGGGGAAGGTGGAGGGTGGTATTCTAAGCTACAGGAATTATGGACTTCACAATTTAAGAAATAGTTTAATGAATTAAAATACATTTAATTTTCAGTGTGCTACATTACACTCTCCCTCTTGTGTTTTGCCTCTTTTCTGCCTTTCTTCCTGTCCTAAGTCTATGCCCACATGACTAGTATTTCAAGTTGGAATCCAGGCAGATTTGGACTTCAAAACCAAAAGTAAACCATTCCAATTGACATAAATGGAAAAGATGGATTTTCGGCAGTTGTTTTTTTGCTGTTAAAAAACTTGTAATATGGTTATTGTTTGGTCATAGTTCCCGTTTACTATTAAAGTCAATAGGGATGGCTTACAACCTTATGTAAGATGTGCCCAAAACATTTGTATATGGTTTTTAACGCAGATTTGTGCCCAAAACCACATAGAAATTAATGGGGCTCATTTCTGACTGTAAACTATGAGTAAACAAATCTGACCCAAATCCATATAAAATAACATGTGAAGCACTTGTTGAAAATGTGTCATCTGATGTGGTTTTCAATAGCAGAAACCTACTAGTAAATTTTACTCATTGTGTGGATGCACCCATGCTCTGGGTCCCACCAGTCCAAACCTGCTTGTAACCCTTCATCAGGCATGTTGAAATTGAGGCACAAAATTAATATCTTCAGCGCCCAGTCAATATGTTAGAAAGTTTTAAAAATCAGGTAGCTTAATTTTTAAAATGAAAAACATTTTAAAATGACTCCCCACCCTTGGTTGAACTTGATGGACACGTGTCTTTTTTCAACTGTAATAACTATGTAACTATCACTCATTCCATGTATGTACGATAATAATACCTACCATGTCCTCCGCCACATGTCAATCTCATATTTATTAGCTACACCAAATAGGTCAGTACAAGACTTATGGCATCTCGACTGGCGTGGCAGATGGTGTGGTATGGCGTGGTATGATCCATAATTACTGACTTTCACCTGGGGTCACTTTTGAAAGTAATCACTGAAAACAAGATTTCTCCTAAAGTAGGTAAGTTGGTAGGAGAAAAGAGATGCCCAGTGTCGGGAAGAAAACATTAGCTTTAGCAAAGTTCTTGTTTTTTTATACTAGACTTTTAGAAAAAAATTTACTTTTCTGTGAAAGTTTTTTATGGCCCATGTTAGCCTTTGAGTTTGATATGCTTGCCCTACATAAACATCCTGTAAAGTGAGGTCAACAAGCTCAGGTCGCACTGTTAAAAAAGTAAAACACAATAGCCATACATTTTATTTCTTTGACTTGGCTACATTACGTCCGTTGGTCCAACCTATCAAGACATCATTAAAGAAACTCAGAAGCTTAGAAAGAGTTTACGACAGGAATATGAAATGTAAGTACCTATCACATTATTGGTGCAGACAAGTATGTGTCTATTATACTGTATATTGTCTTATACATAGACTTCATTGTTTCCACTGTGGATCTTGCAGTGATGGCTGTTCCACAAGGGCAACACTGTGTACACAGGCTTTTACGACCTTGGCTAGCTTCTTGCATTTAATAAACTATCTTCTTTTTTGCAGGCCATGTGACGAACACATAATAATAGGTTTTAGCATTCTTAGAAAGAACATATATTAAACTAATGAATGAGAAATTGTGTTCTATTCTTAGGTTGGAAACAAAAGTACAAAAAGAACTGGCAGAAATTCAGCACCAGAATGTGAATGTAAAGTATAAAATTGACAAGTAAGTCATGATGTGGCACAGACACCTTTCCTGACATGAATGTTTAAGTGTATACTTGTATGCACTTTTTCTTAAAACACTAGATTGTGCTGATCCTCCTAGAAGTATGTGAAGAAATTAACAACTGTGTAGTGGTCTAAAGCATGTGGGTGATTGCCTTAATTATTGCACCTTAAATGCACCTCTGCTTTGTAGTTATCATGATATAAAACTAAAAAGTGGAGTCACATTATTATGACCATCAGTTAATCTCTAGAGTAACCACCATGTGTAGCATGGACAGTAATGACTCAGATACTGAGTTGGGTTCAAGTCTGGAAAATTAAGAGGTCAGGGTAGTATTTGGAAGTCTTGGTCATGTGCTTCCAACCAATGTGAGACATTTCAAGCCATGTGACATGTCGCATCATCTTGCTGGAAGATTCCATCCCCCAAGAGAGAAAATCAGCATGCATGGATGTACGTGATTTGCAATGATAGATTCATACTCCAATTGAAGTGCCTTTCACAAGGATTATTGGGCCCAGAGAATGCCAAGAAAACATTCCCCAGACCATCATACTGCCACCACTGTGTTCTTACAGCAATGGTTGCAAGTTGTTTGTTCTCTGATGTTTTTCATCTGAAGTTTCATGAAGCAGAAATTGTGTCTCATTGGAGAAGGCAACCCTCAAGCCTTTGCTAATCAGTGAAGGTCCAATTCCAATACTGCTGTGAAAACTGACACCGTTTCTGCTACTTTATTAGCAGATGTGCAATGATCATCCATCCGATTTTGACCCCAAATCCACAGTAAGATTTGCTGAACTGTTGTTTAAGGCACACTGTTGTTTTAGTCTGCTTGCCCCCCAGGTTCATTTTGGAGGTGAGCTGCTCCACTGTAATGTGTGGGTGTGCCCTTGCGCACCTTTATAGCCGATGTTCACCTCTTGCAGTTATGACATGTGGTGGTCTACTGTTTCCACGTTGCTTATTTGCAATAGTAGTATTTATCAACTTATGATACACTTCCACCGCAGTGACAAACAAAATGTTTACCAACTGTGAAGTTACAGAAATACTTCAACACTTAGCCCAAAAGCCAAGAATCATCTCTTTTTGCCACTCCGATAAATTGCCCCTCCTAACAATGACTGTAATGAGGGATATGTTTCCAAACAGCCTATCATACACCTTATTTACCCAAGCCAGCTCATAAAATGTGACTTTCTTCATGAATTATGCAATGCCAAAGTCAGAAGTATAAAGCGGTCATAATAATGTGACTTGACTGTGTAGAATTATATAGGGCAGGGTTCTTCATATGCCGGTATAAAAAAAAATATCACTTTTTCATCTGTTATAATTTTACAGAATGAAACAAGAGCTTTCAAGTGGTGTAAAGATGAACAGTACACTTCTTTTGAAGAAACTGGTATGGAAAATATTTTACATGTTAAATGAACAGTGCCATGCTTTTTAATTAAAAGGGTTTTCTCACCATGCAGTTTCACAAAACTACAACCAGCTTTATAATCACACATGCTGTTCAGGTTATGGGCCGGTATATAGCAGTGATTGATGCTGTATATCAGCTCTGATCTTAGCTACTCCTGTTACCCTCTATAAATCTCTTGTACTCATGTCAATGTATAACACAGGATGCAATGCTCTAAAGAGTGTTTACCTAGCTAAAGATGACATTTTAAAAGTCTGTAGCTAGAGATAAGACTCTGTAGGAGGTGACTCACCATGGAGGAACTCAGTCAGTGACGGCATCTTAGAGCAATGAAAGATAAGAGAGAGCAGGGAGAGAGATTCAAAGAAACCTGTGTGCTCTAACAGGAAATAATGTATACCATAATAAGTAAAATTATTCTGGTGGATTGTTGTAAATCCTTGAATATGTATCACAAAAAAGCCAGAGGAGCAAGGGTTTCACAAGAAAATAAACAATAACCAAAAAAATAAACATAATTTGAATGGCTGCTAGAGATGGGCGAATTGATTCTAACGAAGTGGAATTCGTTTAGAATTTCAGGAAAACTTTGATTCTGAACGAAGTCGAAGTTTGGAGTGATTCGCGGGAACGAAGTGTGTTTTTGATTGATAAAATGGCCGCGAGCACATGGCGTTACATGGGGCAAAGAACTCTAGGAGGAAGAAAGGCATAGCCTACATGACATGTGCAGAGATGAAGCCAATCAGAGACCGGCTGGATTCTGTGACATCACCGCACTATATAAGTCCAGACGCGACGCTGGCAGCTCACACTGCTCTCACTGTACTGATTAGGGAAGGTGCTGCCGCAGCTGCTTGTGTTATCTCATACTAAAGAACTCATTTTTATACAGCGATTTTTGGGGGGGTGTCTCAGCTTGTCTCAGAGACTGCTTCTCTTACGTTCTAATTCTGATTTTGTGAGGTATTGGAACTGAAGTCCAGTGTGCGTCCAATTCAGCTGCATATACATTTTAACGCTATCTGCTCATTTCTTGAGCACATTGAATATCCAAGGGTTATCTAAGCCTGTTGCTGTTGTATTCAGTTAAAGAAACAGCTTTTTTTACAATCCAAATACCACTTAATTTTTGGTTGCTCATTTATTTTGCGCAATTTAGATCCAGGGTTAATTAAGCGTTGTTCTGCTGTTGTAGTCACTAAAAAAACCTTCTTTTTCACCGCCAAAGAAGAAATTTTGCCTGTACATAATTCATAACGAAGGTTAATTACAAGTTTTTCTTTTGGGTTTTGTGTTCCGTAAAATACATGCCGTTTTTTAACACTGCTACAAAGTGGTAATTGTTGGGTTTTTGGATTTAGGTATGGTTGTTGGGTTTTTTGGGGGGTTTTGGGTGAAAAAGTTTTGGGGGGCAGCACATTTCTTTTGCGCAATTTACATCCAAGGATTAACAAAGTATTTTTCTGAGTTGAAATTCAGTAAAAGAAAGGGGTTTTTTTTCACCGCCAAAGAAGAAATTTTGCCTGTAGCATAATTCCATACCAAAGGGTTTAAATTTACGAGTTTTTCTGTTTGTTTGTTTCCATAAAATACACGCCGTTTTAACACACTACAAAGCTGGTAATTGTTGGCAGCACATTTCTTTTGCGCAATTTACATCCAAGGGTTAACTAAGTATTTTTCTGCAGTTGTACTCAGTAAAAGAAACATTCTTTTTCACCGCCAAAGAAGAAATTCTGTAGCATAAATTCATATCCGAAGGTTAATAAGGCCTGTTTGTACTTTTATATCCAGTAAAATACACAGTGTTTTTAAACGGCACATACAAGTAAATTTTTCCTGCCCATTTGTGGAGTGCAATTTATATCCAAGGATTACCCAAGCTTGTTACTGGGTTAATTTGGAGTCAAATACAGGGTGTGTATATATCATATACAGATATCTTCATCAAACAGTGTCTGTACATTTTAGAACAAACAGTATGTCAGACAGAGAGGTGGCAGGCTCTTCACATGCGAGTGGCAGTGGCACAACATTCCTGGGGGCAGGCACGGGTTTCACAGCACAGCAAGGGACTTTCGCAGCAGGGGTCACTGGGTGGGGCCCAAGAACTTGCTGGTGCATCTAGCGGCCGTGTGTTGTTCAGCAACCCAATGGTTTCTTGATTGGTTGACTAGGTCATCCACTTCCTCCCAGATGACATCTGACAACCCCAGCCAAGAGTCGGTGGGAACGTCAGACCCAACCCTTAGTTGGCATGGCCCGGGAGCGGGTCAGCGGCCTCACCTATCCTCAAACCCCTCTGCCCATCCGGTTCCCTCAGCCAGAGATCTACTAGTGGTCGGGGCCCTCAGCGCCACAATACAGTGAGGATGAACAATTTGAGGAGGGCAGTCAGCAGCTACTTGGCAGCGAAAAAATGGAGCCAATATACCCTGCTTCTTGCGTATTGATGTGGAGAGTGGCATGGAGGTTTTTTTGGCAGCAGTAAGCCTCTGCATACCAAGACCGATTGAGGAGGACAGCGTGACAACCCATACATCATGAAGTATAAACATGGTGGTTTGAATCCAGTTTCGCATTACACCAGTTTGTTCCCAAATGCAGCGTTGGTACCTAAACTGAAGGAGACCATAACTACAGGAATTGTTTTAGGTGCTTATTTTGCATTCTGTGCCATTGTTGATGGAATTCAGTGCAAAACTGGAATGGGACAGAAAAAAAAAAAGAAGCAAAAGACAGCTGCAAAACTGGCTTTGTATGAAAAAGGGGAGGCCCTCCCCTGTTAACGGTGGGAAAAAGGGAGGCCCTCCCCTGTTATCGGTGGAAAAAGGGAGGCCCTCCCTTGAAAAAACGGTGGAAAAAGGGGAGGGCCTCCCCGGGTAACGGTGGAATACGAGGAAGCCCTCCCGTTGCCTGTTCTTCAATTTCCCCCTGTTCACTTAGTTCCCGGTGTTGATTTATTTATTCCTGTTAATTAATTTTCCCCTGTTCATAAATTTCCCCGTTAATATATTTATTCCTGTTCATCAATTTCCCCTGTTCATCAGTTCCTGTCTGCCCGTGTACCCGACCTTTCTTCTACGTTACCTGACCTTGAATCTCCGCCGCCTGCCCTGTTGGCCTGACCTTTGACTACGAGCCTGCCTGACGATTCTGTACCACGCTATACCTTGGCTGCCACCGCAAGCAAGTCACGTCAGGGGTAGAGCCCCTGTAGCCCTCCGGCTGCAAGCAAGTCCATCCCGCTTTGCGGCGGGCTCTGGTGAAAACCCGGGGCCTACTTAGATCCCGCCCCCCTGGCGTGGCTAAATTTGGGATCGCTTTCGGTGGTCCAGTGTAACCACTACAGCTTTTCCGTGAACAACATGAAGCAGTGGAATGAACGTTTTTCACCGTTAGGTCCCCCCCCCCCGGCGACTGCCAAATAACACATGTCCGCATGAAAGGGCCTGAGCAAACAGCAGGTGTCACGCATGAGCTGCAAGTGGCCGACATTAAAATTACACAGGGTTGTTCTCCTGTCCGCTTGGATCATCAATAAATCATTAATAGCCTTTCTCTGTTCATAGAGTCATTCCCCAACATAATGGAGGCTGGAATTCCACCATTTGGAAATGTCACATTTCGCCTATGTTGGGGGAGGCCGGGTTGCCGCTGCAGCTTAAGGAGGGTGTGATTGGTGGTGTAAGAATGGGTGAAGTGCATGCAAAAATTTCCTGGCACTTTTTTGAATGTCTTGCAGATGGGTGTAAGACTTGAACAACCTGATTTAGCATTTACTCCCGTGCGTGACTTTGTTCGCCCAGGGGAATCATCCTGTCCACTTGGATCATCAAAAATCGTTAATGGCCTTTCTCCCGTTCAATAATTTCCCCCCTGTAATATATTTATTCTTGTTCAAACAATTTCCCCCTGTTAAATATTTATTCCCCGTTCAAACAATTTCCACCTGTTAATATATTTATTCCTGTTTTATCAATTTCCACCTGTTCATCAGTTCCTGTCTGCCCGTGTACCCAACCTTTCTGCTATGTTACCTGACCTCGAATCTCCGCCGCCTGCCCTGACCTGTTGGCCTGACCTTTGAGTACGAGTTTCATCTTACGATTCGGTACCTCGCTGCGCCTCGGCTGCCACCGCAAGCTAGTCGCGCCAGGGGTAGAGACCTGGTAAGACTCCCGCCGCAGAAAGACCACCCTGCCTTGCGGCAGGCTCTGGTGAAAACCGGGACCTAGACCCCGCTCCCTGGCGTGGCAGCTACCACCGCTTGCGGTGGTCCAGAGGAGCCACTACCTGTTTCGTTACAATGGCTGAAGTGAATGCCAAGTTTCCTGGCCAGTTCTTTGAATGGTGCAGAGTCCACCGCCTGAAAAGGGAGGGACTGCAGTGCCAGCAACTGGACAGGAGCACAGTCAGCTTCTGCACTTAGGGATGGCTAGACGCATACTGCTGTCTCTTGGCAATCGTCTCGGTGAACGACTGCTGGCACCATGAGTGCCGAGGAGCAGGAGTATCTGGACCGATAGATGATGTAATAGACAGGGAGTTGTCTTCAGCAGAGGTGGTGAAGCCATGACTGCCTGAAATGGGAGGCATGCCACTGGGTGCTACAGCTGTTGGGACAGGATGGACCACCACATCTGAAACACGTATGGTGGCACTGCATGATGTTGATGCAGGGCCGTGGTACTAACGTTAGGTCCCGGTCACGCTTTTTTTCTGCCCACAGATTCGACATATAGCCCAAAGTTCGCCTCCCCTGGTGTCTTAGCAAAAAACTGGCACACCGGCAAGTAGGTGATTTTACCACCAAAGCGCTGCACTGACTAACTGTTACCACCGCTGACCCAGTGAATCCCTGTGTCGCTACTTTCTGGGACCTGCAAAGTCGGTGTTCTAAAAACGTGGCCGTTTGGCTCCCAACCTCGCACTGCTGCCACCCTGCTGACTCCCGGCCACACTACCGAATTACGGGCTGCGCCACTGCCTGACATGCAAGCTGCTGCTCTCTTCTCTCTATGATAATGATGAACCCTTGTACACTTTTGGTCTGGGTCAGCTGATAGCATCACATGGCTTTCAAAACCACCAGTATGCTGATGACACCCAACTTTACATCTTCGGCCAAGACATTAACTCTCTACTTTCCAAGATCCCAGATTGTCTGTCATCCAAAGCCTCCTTCTCCTCCCTCCTTCTTCTCCACCCTGATGAAGGAGATCGTTATTCTCTGAAACGCGTAGGTCTTGTATGCCTGCTCGGCTTTCGTTAGCTACAGCCTTAGTGACGTCACTCTAGTCTGTTAGCCTGTATGTGTGGATCCCGCACGCTGCCGGCCAGAGCGTATTAGCGGTGAACACACCACACTGTTTCTATGTTTTTATATATTATTTCTGACAAATCCACCAACTGAAAATTTAAGTGGACAGAAACCTGGATTTGTGCGAGGTTCCGGCTGATGTGAGCATCCAGTGAGGAAATCTCTGGGAAGTGGTTGCACTATTACAGGTGTGTTCTACACTGTTTTATACTATTTGCATGGGGGTTGCATATTTTGGAATTTGATTATTTGGGGACTGCTTGTGATTAAGTTGGCACCTTAAACAGCGAACAGAGCGCGATCGTCTTTTTTATACCGTATATACTCGAGTATAAGCCGAGTTTTTCAGCCCAAAAAATGAGCTGAAAAACTCTACCTCGGCTTATACTCGAGTCACTGTCGGCAGTCGGGCGCTGCGATGGCCCGAGTGCCGACAGGGATGCTTCAGTTATATGCGACTCCTCAGGGAGCGCATATAACTGAAGGCCGAGTGAGCGCACAGTGTCAGGGCGCTGCGCTGGCCCGGGCACTGTCCGCGATCCCTTCACCTATATGCGACTCCTCCGGAGCGCATATAGGTGAAGGGATACCACTGCGGGGCACAGAGCGAGCGCTCCGTGCCCCGCAGTGGTCTACGGGCGGCCGCAAGCAAGACTCGCAGCCGCCCGCAGTTTCCGGCACAGGCAGCATGTGTCATCACGCTGCATGCGCGGCCTGATGACGTCACCCGCCTGTGCCGAGAAAATGCAGGAATCGCGCGGGAGGCCGGAGCAGCGAGGAGGCGGAGCGGCGAGGGAGACGAAGCAGCGGGGAGTGAGGTAAGTGATTGTTTTTGATTTTTTTAAACTGCCTATGCCTGCCTACGGCTGCCTATGCCTGCCTACAGCTGCCTATGCCTGCCTACAGCCGGCCCTATACCTGCCCCTACTCAAGCTGCCCTATACCTGACTACAGCGGCCCTATACCTGCCTACAGCGGCCCTATACCTGCCTACAGCTGGCCCTATACCTGCTACGCCTATACTCTGCCCTACAGCCATGCCCTATACCTGCTACAGCTGCCATACCTGCCGCTACACCTGCCTAAGTGCCTATACTGCCTACAGCCTGCCCTATCCCTGCCCTACAGCTGCCTATACCTGCCTACAGCCGGCCCTATACCTGCCTACAGCTGGCCCTATACCTGCCTACAGCCTGCCCTATACCTGCCTACAGCCTGCCCTATACCTGCCTATGGGGCCATATACTGCACTATATACCTGCCTATGGGGCCATATACCTGCTATTACCTGCGTATGGGGCAAATACCTGCCTATTAATCTGCTTATGGGGGATATATAACTGCCTATTACATGCCTATGGGGCCATATACGTGCCATTTGGGACATATACCTGCCTATACCTGCATATAGGGCCATATATCCGCCTATAATTGCCTATGCGGGACATTAAACTGCCTATGTAATTTTATTGGTATCCATTTTTATTTTTAAAATTTACCGGTAGCCGCTGCATTTTCTACCCTAGGCTTATACTCGAGTCAATAAGTTTTCCCGTTTTTTGGGGCAAAAGTAGGTGCCTCGGCTTATACTCGGGTCGGCTTATACTCGAGTATATACGGTATATTTCTATTAGAGGATTGCAGCAGGAGATTTCCTCTGACGATCTTTGTGCAGCTTGTTCCCTGAAACACCTGGCGCTTGTATCTAAAGTAGTAGTTGGCTTTCAAAACCACCAGTATGCTGATGACACCCAACTTTACATCTCCGGCAAAGACATTAACTCTCTACTTTCCAAGATCCCAGATTGTCTGTCGTCCAAAGCCTCCTTCTTCTCCTCCCGTCTCCTAAAACTTAATGTAGAGATAATGGAATGCTTCCAGGGCCGGGACAATGGATAGTGAGGGTAGGGCGCCACTTCATCCCAGGGAGAAAAGGGGGCGCAAGGAGGCATGGAGTGGAATGAATTTTCCGTTTGGGGGGCACTTTATGCCTTGTTTAAGTAGGGCACCAGAATAACTTGTCCCAGCCTCGCCTGCTTCTCCCGGCTCCCATGTGCAATCGGCTACATCGATTAGTGTTTGCCTGTTACCGCCGTCCTCCTCAACGGTGTCGCTGTACAAAGCCTGACCCTTCGCAACATAACCCCCCATTGCAACTCTTCTCATCACTATTTGCCCGCTTCTGCAAGAAACAGCGGATGTCTTCCCCACCTCTTTGCTGCCCACTGTCCTCAAATAGTTGGTCCTCATTGTATAGTGGTGCAGAGGCCACAGCACATAGTAGTTCTCTGGCTGTGGGAAGCGAACAGGACAGAGGTGGGTTGAGGACAGGTGAGAGCCCCTCACCTGCTCCCGGGCCATGCCAACAAGGGATTGTGTGTGACAAACCCACCAACTCTTGGCTGGGGTTGTCAGATGTCATCTGGGAGAAAGTGTATGACCTAGTGTGTGGTCAACACATGGCCTGTAGATGACACCGCATGCTGTGGCCTCGCAGGGTGACTCCTGCTGTGACGTCCCCTTACTGTGCTGCGATCTGTGGTGGCTCCGGTAACCTACTACTGTGTTCTTTGACGCTATGGTAGGATCGTAGCCCTCAGCTTGTTTTTTTCCAGCTTTCACTGCCATGACTTTATCAGGCTACATTCCTGCTTCAGTTTTTTGGTCAGTTTTGCCCTCATAAGTGCCCAGGGAATTTTATAGTGAAGCAATTCTAAAAGCGGCGGCAGTCATGTGCGTGTCATACTAAAACACAACATTGTATGAAGACCAAACCAAGCTCCCTCTGCATTTTTAAGCATGGCAAAACGTTCTACAGCACCCTACAGGCTCTGTGCAGCCTGGAAATAGCTGTTTTTTTAACGTGATTCGTCCCAAAGTAATTCGGACCGAAATGAATTTTGTCGGAAAATTCGGCGAAGTCGCCGAATCGAATGGCTGCATCTGAAAATACCCAATAATCATGTTATTTGTCCATCACAGTGAATGTTGTTTAAAAAAAAACCACCCAAAATTCAGAATTAGCCCGTGTTCAGACGGCTTATTCTAGCTGGAATTGCGAGCCGGATTGCGCTCGCAATTTCGGCTTGAATAAGGGGCGGGAGCAGGGGCGGGGCAGGCGCGGACCGCGGGCCCCATGGACTTAAATTATCCACGGTGCGTATTGCGCCTGGATAATGTGCATAATCTCCAAAAAATTGGGAATCTCGCAAGAGAACAAAGAGTGACTTTTGATCACTATATTTACTATTTTGCCATAGTTCTCTATCTATTAAACACTAAAACGTAACTTTTATTATATCTAACTCTTAACCTCTATACACACTATTTAAAAACCTGATCTCTATCCTCATCATTTAACCCTTTTTGCTTCTGAAAGAGGGAATAACTCCCTTTCTATCATCAAGTCTGGTGGAACCCCACCTATTAACAGGAGAGCCTTATATCTATAGCAAAGTACTAGCTTCAGTAAGGGTATTTGACTGAAGGTTGTTGGCTCATGAGAGCATGGTGACAGCTTTAGCAGGACATGTTATGAGTGTGCATGCGCGGAAGGGGGAGTGGGCTTTATGTGGATTCTCTGATGGCTAATTGGTGAGCACCTGTATGGGGTGTTTACCTAACATGATATAAAAGGAAGTGAGCTCAGACCACATTGATCGGACCTCTAAGCCTATAAAAGCCAGGTTAGCTGGCGAAACATGTCGGCGAGGTCAGGCATGACGTTTTAAATTGTGATCTCTCACCTCTGTCTACAAGTTCACCTGCTGCAGACGGTGTCACAAGGGGGCCTTATTTGTTCTGTGTCTATGAGATTAGGGACGACTGCCCAAGTAGTTGGCTTGGGATCCCTTACTGAAGCTAGTACTTTGCTATAGATATAAGGCTCTCCTGTTAATAGGTGGGTTCCACCAGACTTGATGATAGAAAGGGAGTTATTCCCTCTTCAGAAGCAAAAAGGGTTAAATGATGAGGATAGAGATCATTTTTTTAAATTTTTTTGTAAGGGTTAAGTTTTAGATATAATAAAAGTAAGTTTTAGTTTTTTAATAGATAGAGAAACTGATAGAGTTTAGTTTGTTTTGGAAAAATAGTAAATATATAGGAAAAATGTGCATGTACTTTTCCCGCCCGGGGGATTGCCAAAGGGGGGAAGGAGCGAGGAATCCATTTTTCTTATGAAAACGGGGGGTTTCCCGTAATTCCCGCGAGGATTGGCGCCATACTACAGCGCAAATCCGGCGCGCAGTATGGCGCCAATCCGCGGCGAAATAAGCCGTGTGAACGGCCCCTTACTGTTTTTTGGTCTCCTCACATCCAAACAACGTATGTCCCAATAAAAACAACTGTTCAACCTGCAGAGAACAAGTATTCACAGCTCTGCTATGTTGATGGAAAAGTAAAACATTTTATGTGTCAAAATATAAAAACACAAAGCAAATAAAAAAGAAAAATGTTTTTTTTATTTTTTTAAAAGTAAAACACAAAAATATGAAATTGGTATCGCTTTAATCATACTGACCCGTAGAATAATGTTAAATTAATTTTCTACTGCACATGAACACAGAAAAAAAAATTGCTGAAATTTTAGAATATTCACACTGTGTTTTGAATACGTTTTTCGGACCCAAAAAACGTATTCAAATGTGCTGTGTAATACGCATCCAACGCGAACCCAAAGTGTGCTGCATTTTTAAAAAGCATTTGCAGAAAGCCCTGAAAATTTTTTTTAAATAGGCGTCCTATGTAAAATAGATCAAAAATTTGACAGTCAATTCTTTAAACAGATCCAAAGACCATCAAAAGATGCATTTAAAACACGTATGGGCGATCATCGTCTGAATGCTTTCGTTTTTTTACATTGTTGAAAGCATATTGTTAGATGCATGTAAGGGTCCGAAACATGGCTCCAAATATGCATCTCAGAAACGCTGTGTGAACATCCCCTTAAGGGGTTAAAGAAAACCCATCAAATCTTTTGAAATAAGGTTGCAAGTTGCAATAGAGGCAATAAGCTGAAATATTATTATTATTTTAATTCAAGATTCTAATAAATCTTTTCAGCTGGTGCTGACAAATGAATAACTTGCACATTATATCCATTTTGTCATGAATTTAAGTACACAATGCATGTTAATACAAAATTTATTGTGTGTAAACTGAACGGTATACACTTTTCTGCAGCTAGACAGTATGTACATCAAAAGTCACTGGTACAGAAATGTTAACACAAAGGGCGACATGTCCCATTAGGGCTGCACCATTGTTTTGGTGTATTTTGCACAAAAAAACTGTTGACGTCCTATTCTCTATATAAACGAACTGTCGTACACCAAAACTAGGCGCATTTGACACTTTCGAATGCGCCTAAAGTAGGGCCCTCAAATAGCTAGCAAAGATAAGCTATGCGCCTTTTTGGTAATGCCTAAATTTGGGCATTAAATATGCTATACAAGGCATACCACACGCCAGATTTTTGACGGGTTTATTTATTTATTCAGGCGCGTTATACACTCATTTAATGCGCCTTAAAACCGGCAGTACCTTTTTTCTGACATGTCGCCCAAAATGTTTTTCTGCTCATCTATAGTATTTCCCAAATATCACATTTTCAGTATTGCTGTAAGCCTGTATCTGGCTGGAAATTGTCTTTCTCACACAGAAGCCATAGGCCTACAGTCCTCAATCCTCACGGGCATCTCCTTGTTGGACCTAATTAAATTGATTTGTTTTTGTTAGATGGAAAAAGCAAGACCCCCCACAGACTTTTGTGACCAGTTTTTAGCAGTCATGGAAAACAGGTTAACGAAAGCTGACTCCAGCAGCTGCATTTCATTTTGGAAGTTATGAGTTTTGTAATGTAACTTCCCAAATTAGGTTTCAATGGGACCTTCCTAAAGCCGCGTGGCACATCCATCGGATTTTCCAGCAAAGTGCGTATCGTGGGTTGTCTGTACATTGAACATCCCTGTGCTGCAAGCAACCAAAAACAGCTGTATCATACTGTGACATTATGACTTCATTTAGGAATGGTACAGTACTTTTTCAAATGAGATTAAGAGTATAAACAAAGCTTGTTAACCATGGCCAGAGTAACACCAGTCTTGGACATATCACTAGTTATGCTATAAAATAAATAGAACTGAGAATCTGACTCAGGCAATGTGATCAGCTAAACTGTTTACAGATGTGCAGAATGTGTCAGTTTAGCTACTGGCCAGAAATCCCCTACACAACACAGAGGGACTGCAGAATATCTGCTTTGATTTAAAGCATCCGTTGCTGATAAGGCATATTGCATTCCAGTCTTAAAATGCAGCTCAGAGGACAATTAATGTACACCCTCTGTTAACTTAGGCTATGTTCACACAGCTTATTTCGGGGCGTATTTGCGGATGTAATTACGTCCGCAAATACGTCCCGAAATACGTTTCAATAATGAACAATTAGATTAGCATTGATTCCAATTTAAAAACCCTCGTCTTCAACAAGCGTATTTCCTACGTATTTTCGCCATGTAAATACATCGAAATTTTTAACCCCCCACTTATTGAGGTTATTTCGTGACAAATCCCCATATTAAAGAATGGGGAAAGTATTTACGACCAATACGCCCCAAAAATTTTTACACGTTTTTTTGAAACGATTCGGAAAATTTTTGGGGCGAAATTACCCCTGCAAATACCCCCAAAATAACCGTGTAACATGCCAAACGGCAATGAGTAATGCACACCGGATGGACTTGCTGCAGATGGAAAATCCGCAGTGGGTTACAGTACCAGCCATGTGGATGGGAATTTATAAATCACAGATTCACTGCCAATTTTACCCTATTGAATTTAAAATGGTAAAACGCACCAAAATACAAATGACATGTCACAGACTTTTACATGCAGACTTACTTGTGGGTAATTTCCACAGCAAACCTGTCCCGTGTTCATTTACCCGAACTCGGACGTTGATCTGATCTTACGAGAAACAGAAGCCTTAACAATATCGTGATTACTAACAAAAATGAAATCTAGGTCACGACATATGGTTTTTTTTTAAACAAGTAGTTTATAAAGAAATGAGCAAGAAGGATCTGTAGAATTTGTGTTGAAATTAGAATATTCACTTTGTTTAGCAAAAGAACATTTTTAAAATAACTTGCTTCCCTTCAGAAAATTCTTTTTTAATTTACACTGACTCAGTACTTTAGAACTAAGCTGCATTCACAATTATCCTTTACTCAAAATCAATTCTATAGACCTGTCTCTACACAGGGTATATGTGTTGGGTAAGTAGGTGGCAGGGAGGAACTTCATTTTCATGTTTTAAACAGCTCTGTCAACTTTCCTATGTTACACTAAGTATTACATAGGATTTAGGAGGGGAGACTGAGTTCAGGAATATCATTTTTGGGGTGTCACAGTACAAACTTGTGTTTGGGAGGGACTAGATGTGAAGAGCTGATCCACATGTTGCACACCTCTAGTGGCCCCAGACTTGTTAACCACAGTACACAGTAATGTCTGAATGAATTTAATGTTTATATTTTAACCATGAAGCCACTCATATAAATATATCACATGCTAGTCTTAAGTGTGTATGTTTGCCATCTAGTATAAACTTGGTGAGGCAAGCTCTTAATTTTAGAATTCCTGACCTTTTAGTTTCAGCCAGTGCATATTTCAATATGAACAAGGAAACTGGTGACACCATTGTTGTCATACATAAAAGTATCTTCACTTGATTTATTAATATGCAAGAGGGAGCAGTCATACAGGCTGCAGGCTTATGTTTCTACAGAACTTTAAGATTATCCTGTTTGGATTCGGGTGTAAGAGATGTTTGTAGCCTTACTGTGACCATTAAAACACAAAATAATTCTAGCCTGAGGATAAGCATTGCCCAGTTAAAAGAAATCTTTTACTAGGACAACTTTTTTATTTTAAAATACCAAAAGATCAGGGACATATCAACCATAAAACTTTTTTTGATGCATTCATGTTAAAAAAGGGGGGGGACAAAATAAGACACAGCAGCCTCTTGTAAAGAAATACTGGTCACAGATTCCACCAATATGTGAATAGCAAGTAAGTGGGCAAATAGCTTAGACTTAAGATGGAATCAAAATCAACTAATATATATATACTTTCAGATGGCCCTTTTGGAAAAGCATCGTGTTTTGGGTTGGGGGGTACCCAAAATTTTTGGGGATTAAACCCCGTATTTGGGCAGAAAATTTTAAAGAGTTTTTCCCCTTTTTCCATTGGGGAAATTGCCATATTTTATTTTCATTTTTCCTAAACCCCGTGGTGGAAACTAGCCCGCTGGTTTCATTTTCCCAAAACACTGGGGTTTTACCCTGAACAAAAGGGGGACAAATTTTTGAGCACTGTTGTGCAGTGAATGCTATGAATCCGACTTTGGTGTGGGACAGAACATTCATTAGGGCTTTCCGATGTGTCTCTATATATCTATTTCACTCTTTGCGAACCTTATAGGGGTATTCTGACATACAAAGCCTGACTTTCCCTTTAAAAGGGGAAAGTGTCATTTAAAAAAAAATTTTTTAACTCCCCATTTTTTTTGTTTAAAAAAAAAACATTTTTTTTTGAAATTTTGGGTTTTATTTTTCTTTAAATTTTTCCCTATCACTTTCAATATTTTTTTTAAAAATTCTTTAAAAATCCTCAGTTTTCAAATTTGGCCACAACCCAATAAAAAGTCTAACACTTTTTGTTTTTTAAAAGAAAGAAATTTTCCCGTTTTTCTGCTCCTTAACAGCACACAGAGGGGCAAACTTTAAAGGAACCCCCAGTGTGAATAGATAACACAGGACAACTTTGCCAAAAAGAGGAATTAAACAAAAGTTCCCCCCCCTTTCACCTCCATCCCACTGAATTTTTTTTCCCCCGGTCACCGAGCCCTACTAGAAAACCCTCCAAAAGAAGTGAAAAAGTGACGGGTCATTTTTAATCTCCTATGTGCCTTAAGCTACTGCAAAGCATTTTCTGACTGTTTTTTAAAACATGCCAAAAACAAACCCAGTGGCCCAAAGGGGAAAAAAGGGAAGACTTAAGAAATTATTAAAAAAAAATTGAAAGTGATATAAAAAAAAAAAATTTCCCAAAAATGTTTTTTAAATAACAAAGGGACTTAAAAAAAAAGACTCATTTTTGAGACCCCTTTTCCCCTTTTTTAAACCTACTCATTAAAAAATATGTGGTATAAATTTAAAAATGTTTTTTAAAATATAAATAATTATGTTAAATTTTTAGTAGTTTTTCCCCCTTTAAATTTCTTGCTATTGGCCCCATTTTTTTAAAGGGGATTTTAAAAATTGTTGGCCCAAAGGGGTTTCAACCTGTTGTTTCAAAAGACCCCCAGGCAACTTCAGCTCACCCAAACGAGATAGGCTGTGAAGGGGGCAAAAGCATGATTGGGGGAAATTAGCTTTTGCAAATTTTAGCTGATCCCCGATAGAATGACATGAGTTATGGAGGTTTGTAAATAGCAGTGCACAAGGCTATAGAGCGCTTAAGGGTTAAAACTTGACAGTAACAGGGGTGTAGCTATAGGTGGTGCAGAGGTAGCAGTCGCTACCGGGCCCTGCAGCCTGATGGGGCCCAAAAGTCCTCCTGCTACATAAGGAGATACCAACATTGCAAGTTGTACATGGTAGCTGGGGGGCTCATTACACTTTTTGCACTAGGGCTCTGGGGCTTCAAGTTGTGCCTCTGGACAGTAAGTTATGTAAACAAGATCCTGTGTTCAAGATAAGGAACACAGCAGGGAGTGAGTCATCATCCCAGCCAATGCTGTAGCCTGCTAGAGCAGATGGAGGTAGCCAGTAACTAGGGAAGCTTATTTTAAAAAGCAGGAGATAAAATCTGTTTCGGACTCTGAAGAGAAACAAAATCGGAACAGCAATGTATTTGGTAATAGTCTTTGTTTACATTTGCCTACATAATTAACCCCTTCCTGACATTAGTCACACCTGTACGTCCTAGCAGGAAGTGACTTTCCACAAATGGACGTACAAGTACGTCCTGTACATTGTGTGGGATCTCAAGCTGGCCCCATAGTGTGTCATTAGTGGCTGAAGTGAGCTTCAGCCATGGTTGCTTAACCCCTTAGCTGTTGCAATCAATCGCAATCGCGGCAACTAAGGGAAAGACAGAGGGAGGGAGCTCCCTCTGTGTATATAATCACGGCTGCCCATGGCTTCCCTAGCAGCCCGGAAGTCTAACAAAGGCTTCTGGGCTGCCTGTGACATCCCTATACCTGGCCATGTCCTGCGCCATGGCCAGACATAGTGATTGACTGTTACAATGGAGAGCAGTACAAAGCAGTATTGCTGTGTACTGCTCTCCATTGTAACAGTGACTCCACTAACAGTAAACACCATAATGTTGTAAAAAAATAAAAAGCCATTTAAAAAATGATGACAACCTACAGTAGACATATGGTAAATTGTAGTAATAAACTATTTTTCATGGAATAACTACGTTTCTTACAGAAATTTTTGAACTTTGAAAATGGCAAATTTTTTAAAATGTTCACGTTATTTTTATATTTTTACAAATAAGGATTATATGGACTAAAATTTCTTACTAACTAAGCACAATTTGTCACGAGAAAACAATCTCTTAATCACATGGATATGTAAAGGTATCAAAAAGTTATTCCTACAAAAAGTGACATGTCAGATTTAAAAAATGGGGCTCTGTCAGGGAGGTCAAAACTGGCTGCAGCGGTGAGGGGTTAAAGCTAATCAATGAAAACAGAATACCCCTTTAAGCTTTCTGGTCAAGAATGCGCAGTTCAGACATTAATGAGTTACAGAAGGGTTATCTACTTGGCTTTAAAACACAAGGGAAAGGAAAGGGCTATACTTGGAACTAATGTGTGAGGCTCAGTAGTAAGGAATACAATATGGGATGCACAAAACCAGACGGAAGATTGTGCTTCTATAATGTTTTACCGCCGGCGGCAAAACCGCCCGACGGAAGAACCGTGCAGTGGGGACTGCTGCACGGGTTTTCCATAGAGCACATTTGTGCTCATTTTCGGCCGGTTTTTCAGGCGGTCTGAAAAACCACAAACCGGCTGAAAAACCGTCCGAAAATCCGTGCAGTGGGGACATGCCCTTACAGATAGAGCAACCAGACCAAGTTAAAGGTCATCTGCCTGAGCCAGACTTGTATTGGCACTACACTGCGCCTGTATGCATGACCTGCAGAAGAACAGGTTCATGCATTCTCGCACATTCTACCGTCTTAAAGCTATTTAGAACTGGCCTGTCAGTGCCAGGAATTATACATGTCACCCTAAATATTTATTTTTCTGTTGACAGATCTGTATAAAGGCTTCTTTTTGGCAGGACAAGCTGTAGTTTTTATTGGTACAAATGATTTTTTACTATTTCATTTATGGTATGCAGGATAAGTAAAAACAGCAATTCGGCATTTCTTACAGAGTTTACTTGGTTGGATAAATAACATGTTAATTTTATAGGATATCTAGAAGGAAAAAAGGGATCACAGCACTTCATAGGGCAGGAAGTTCAACTAATTAACCATTAATGTAAGAAAACACGCCTGTAGTTGCGTGTCATAGAAGGAGCAGCTGCCACTGTAATCTCTCAACATAGACAGCTGTAAATGTTGTGCATAGTAAGTAATATCAACGCTGGATAGCAGGTAAAACTGAATATAGGCAACAACCAATCTGAACCAAAGGAATATTTTATTTCCGATTCCAAAATTGCTATCAGACTGGATCTAGAAGTTTTATATGGCTACATAAGTACTAATATTAGTGGTTATCTAAGCCTTTCTTGAATCCCTCAACTGTTCTTGCTGTGACCAGCTCCTCAGGCAGGCGATTCCACAGATTTACAGTTCTCATGGTGAAAAAGGCTTTTCTCCTCTGGATATTGAATCTTTTGTTTTCTCCAGACAGAGGGAGGGCCCCCTGTCTTTTATATGAAATAGCTTTTTACCATACTTTTTGTAGGGACCATTTATACACTGATATAAATTAATCATGTCTCCTCTCTTCTGAAGATTCTTTTAACCTCTCTTCAGAACTAAGATCCTCCATTCCCTTTTATTAGTTTGGTTGCTTGTCTTTGTACTTTCTCTGACTCCAGTACATCTTTTCTATAAACTGGAGTCCAGAACTGCATATTCCAGATGAGGCCGCGCCAATGCTTTTTATAGTGGCAATATTACCTTCCTGTCCTGTGCATCCATGCTTCTTTAAAGAGAACCTGTCACATAGGTGATGCCCCCCTTGCTGAGGGCAGCAGAAGCTAGTGTCAGACATGCTGTTCCCAGTGCTGTGTCCCTTATTCTGTAAGATGCTGTAGTTTTCGTGTATTTAGTGCTCAAATCTGCAGTTTTCAGCCAGAAAATAGTCAGAGTCAGTTTTTTCAAACCCAGCCTACCTGTGGCTAGCCCCGCCCACCTTAACTGATAAACCTATTACTTTGAATAGGTAGAAACATGTGAATAACTGTCAGGTGGGCGGGGCTAGCCTTTGGTGGGCGGGGCTAACACCTGCTCATGGATAAGATTTGATGGGTAAATGATCTAAAACTACAGCATCTTACAGAATAAGGGACACAGCGCTGGAAACAGCAGGTCTGACACTAATTTGTGCTGCCCTCAGCAAGGGGGGCATAACCTATGTGACAGGTTCCCTTTAATTGCACGGCAATATCCTACTGACCTTAGAGGTAGCAGACTGACATTGCCTCTAAGGCCAGACGAATATCGGTGTGCAATAAAAGAAGCATGGATGCGCAGAACAGGAATGTAATATTGCTGCTATATAAAGCATTTGTTCTCGTCTGGAATATGCTGTTTAGTTGTGGACTGTTCCATAAGACTTGTACAATTACAAATACATAGGTATAGCAATAATGTCTATGCCTTTTAGGACCATACTGGTGTCGTCTTTAGGCCATAAAAGACTGTAATGTCATCATACTAAAGCTAGTGCAATTTAAAACAGAAAGGGCAAGTGGAGAAGTGGCTATGGGGTGGCTTAGTCCAGCCTGTATACCAAATTCGGTCTTAATGTACTAACTAAAGCATATAAATAGTTGGTGGGCAGCATAAAAAAGATTTTAAAAATAAAATTCTCATCTTGAAAATCATTGAAGTAAAAATGTATCATGGGGTGTAAATGTTTATTAATACAAAAGGGGCAGAGATAGATTGCTGAAGGAGTCAGATGCACTTTCACAGAGCTCCTTCTCTTTCTTAGCCCCTTAAGGACCAGGCGTTTTTTTTTCGTGACACGTTCGTTTTCCCTCCTCGCCTTCTGAAAGCCATAATTTTTTTTTATTTTTCCATCTACATAGACACATGAGGGCTTTTATTTTGCGGGACAAGATGTACTTTCTAATGGTGGTATTCACTATACTATAGAATATACTGGGAAACCGCCCAAAAATTCCAAGTGGGACAGATTGTGAAAAAAAATGTATTTTCGCCATGTTTGCGGGGGTTTTGCTTTTACGGCGTTCAATCTTCAGTAAATATAATGTGTTATCAGTATTCTACAGGTTGTTACGCATCCGGCAATACCAAACATGTAGGGTTTCCGTTATGTTTTGGTACCGTAAAAAAATTCCAAACATTTTCTATTTTTGAAATTTGCGCCACGGCGCCATTTTGTGCGACCAATAACTTTTTTGTACTAACACCTATGGACATCAGTGACGGGGCATATTTTGCGGGCTGAAGTGTACTTTTTATCGCTAGCAGTTTGGAATGCATGCGACTTTTTTGATCATTTTTATTCCATTTTTTGAGTGACGTAAAGTGACCAAAAAACACAATTTTGGCATTTGGAATTTTTTTTCTTCTACAGTGTTCAGCGTACGGGATAAAATATGTTATATTTTTATAGATCGGACTTTTTCGGACGTGGTGATACCAAATATGTGTAACTTTTTTATTATTTTAATGATTTTATTTGTAAAATGGGGAAAGGGGGGTGATTTGAACTTTTAATACTTTTTTTTTGTACTTTAAAACTTTATTTTTATTTTTTTACTGTAACATTGAGGCCACCTATGGTACTTGACCACTAGGTGGCGCGATTGTTAATACAACCTTATGCATTGCATAGGCACTGCATTAGGGTGTACAAAGATGGCGGTTTCCCCACTTCCTGTCTGCGGACGGAAGTGGGGCAAACCAGCCAGGGTAAGTGACGGGAGCCTTCACAAGGCTCCCCACCACCACCGGTGCCGATGACCGTAACGATCGGTGCGCGGCACCGATCGCCGTTAATTCAGACGCTGCGGCCATCTTTGCCGCGGTGTCTGATGGTTTAAACAGCGCCAGCGGGCGGAGCCACCCGCCGGCGCTGTTACTGCTGGGTGTTAGCGGCGATTTGCCGCTAACACCCGCCGGCTGTGTGTGTGTGTGGGGGGGGGGTGGGTCGCAGAGCGATCCCCCTGCAAAGCCCCTTAGCGGCCCTGGGACGTACTCATACGCCCACGGTCGTTAATCCTTCTATAAATTCTGTTTGAAGTGGTAGGTTAAGTCCACTCTCCTGCTGGAGTACTAATATGCATAGTCTCTGTTGGAATGTGGAGTTCCATCTTTCAGCTTGGACACTGTTAAAGGTGTTGTCTCACCACACTGTTTCATAGAGCAGCTTTCATTCATGCATCCTGCCTCTTCCTGGTCAGGCTGGAGGTAATTAGCCTATCAGCTCTGTATTCAAAGGTCTGCTAATTACTCTGACATTAGATACAAATCTCCTGTTCTCAAGTTCAGAGAAACTCCAGAGCTAAAGCAAACAGTAGTAATTAGTCTCCTTTGTTTGTAAGATCAGATAACAGTCAAGCTCTCAAGCTGCAAGCAGTTTTGTGCATTGATCTATTTGATGACGTCATCCCTGCTATCAGATAAGACAAACAGCTGGAGAGAGCAGGCAGAGCAGGTTGGTAACCTAGAGATACCTAAGTGCACTCAGAGCTGATAAAATCACTTTATCTACTCAATAAAGAAAAATAAACAAAGCAATATGTTTCGAAAACGTCTTCATTTCCTGTTCCCTACATGTTGAAAGCTAATTTTTGTAGTGAGACAACCCCTTTAATTGTGCTTGCTATATTGCTTCGGCTGGTGATCCAAAGCAGATAGCACATATCCTGCTTTGACAGACTGCAGAGAGGCATTTGAGGCTCTATGGAAAATAATACACACACACGTGGACATATTTGTTAGTACTCTTCCATTATAGAAAATAATCTATAATGTTCACTGAAATAACTGTCAAAAGTAATACAACATTTGAAATGTACTGAAAATCAACTAATTAAATCAGACATTGTATTTTAATTATGGTTCATCCCAAAAAGAACTATTGAAGCCTGTCCTGGAAAGATATGATCGTATCCCTAGAAAAGATTGAAAACAATTTGACCATAGGGACATGTTAAACTGAAGTGTGGCCTGTAATTAGCATCAAAGGTGTCTTCAAACTTGTAATCGGTCTATGGTAAAGATAAAAGCTGTAAGACTATCCTCAAACAGCTTGATGTTCCTGTCACAACAGTTTCACATATTATTCAGAAGTTTAAGGTCTATGTGACTGTAGCCATCCTCTCTGGATATGGCCACAAGAGGAGAATTGATGACAAACTGAAGAGATGGATAATACAAATGTTAACCAAAGAGCCCAGAACAACATTTTAGATTAGATTAGAGGTGAATTCCAAGGTCAAAGTACATCAGTGTCTGATCGCACCATCCATGTCTTTGCCAAAATGGACGTAATGGAAGGAAACCGCTGTTGAAAGCAAATCATACAAAAACAAAACTGTACTTTACCAAAATGCATAGTCACAAGACATAAAGCTGTAGAAGGCACCTTACTAACCCGAGACAGCTGGAGCAATTTGCTCATGAGGCATGGACAGGTAGAGAAGTCTTATTGACAGTTACAGAAATAATTTGTTTGCAGCAATTGCCTCAGAGGATTGTGCATCAAAATATAACTGTATCTCACAAAAGTGAGTACACCCCTCACATTTTTGTAAATATTATATAATATCTTTTCATGTGACAACAATGAAGATATGACACTTTGCTTCAATGTAAAGTAGTCAGTGTACAGCTTGTGTAACAGCCCTCAGTGTCTAAACCACTGGCAACAAAGGTGAGTACACCCCTAAGTGAAAATGGACAAATTGTGCCCAAAGTGTCAATATTTTGTGTGGCCATTATTTTCCAGCACTGTCTTAACTCTCTTGGGCATGGAGTTCACTTGAGCTTCACCGGTTGTAGCCACTGGAATCCTTTTCTACTCTTCCATGATGACATCACAGAGCTGGTGTATGTTAGAGACCTTATGCTCCTCCACCTTCTGTTTGAGAATGCCCCACGGTTGCTCAATAGGGTTTAGGTCTGGAGACATGCTTGGCCAGTCCAGCACCTTTACCTTCATTTTCTTTAGCAAGGAAGTGGTCATCTTGGAGTTGTGTTTGAGGTCATTCTCATGTTGGAATATTGCCATGTGGCCCAGTTTTACGATGGGATAGGATAATACTCTACTTCAGTATGTCACAGTACATGTTGGCATTCATGGTTCCTTCAATGAATTTCCAGTGATCAGTATGAGAGAGTATGAGGGCAATAACACCAAATGTAACACACCTGCTCCCCATTCACACCTGAGACCTTGTAATACTAACAAGTCACATGACACCGTGGATGGAAAATTGGGCACAATTTGTCCATTTTCACTTAGGGGTGTGCTCACTTTTGTTGCCAGCGTTTTAGACATTGATGGCTGAGTATTGAGTTATTTTGAGGGCACACCAAATTCACATGGTTGTACAAGCTGCACACTGACTACTTTACATTGTATCAAAGCGTCATATAAGTGTTGTATCAAGAAAAGATATAAATAAATATTTACAAAAATGTGAGGAGTGTACTCACTTTTGTGAGGTACTGTATGTTAAGGGTACTATCATTTTTGTCCAAGCCAGGTTAATTATTTTTTGTTTAACCCCTTAAGCACCATGTCTGAAAAGGCCTTAATAACCAACTTAATATTATTTAGTTTTTGTCTCCCTGCGTTTCAACAGTCATGATTTTCTTTATTTTTTCAATGACGCAGTTGTATGACGACTTGTTTTATGTAGGAGAAGTTGTATTTTTGCTAGTTTTCCTTTACATACAGATTAATAAAAAAATCAAAATTAGCAGGTGAATCTAAAAAATTTTTTTTTTTTAATTTCTTTAGGTTAGTACGGTGGATACCTAGAATGTGTAGTTTGTTTTTTTGTGTGTGTAAGGTATGCACAATAATTTTTTAAGGGGTTAATTTTTAGGTTAACCCACAATTCAAAAGCAATGTCTGATTTTCATTAGTTGATTTTCAATAAATGTATTATTAGTTTTGTCCGTTTCACGTTATTTCTTTGACCATTGGGGGTTTTTGTTTTTTTACAGAAGGGCACCAACAATTTTGTCCATCTGTGTATCTTGTCTTTATAAAACTTCCTGCTTGCAACATCTGCTGTGTGGAGCAGCATCTTATCTTACATTTTACATACCACGGTATTGTAGATGGTATTGAAGACCAACTAACATGGTGTACATATCCATCCAAAGTATGGATGGATTACTTATACTGTGAAGACTTACTCATTTACTCAGGGTCTGTCTGTTCTACTATATACTTGTATATTATCTGCAGTGAAAAGGGGACTGCTCTGCTTTTCATATATTAAACCAGTGTTTTAAGACCCCTATACTTGGTTTTCCTAATAAAGTACAATAATTGTTTGGTCACAGTGACAGTTGTTTTGTCCTTTGCACTTTGACCTTTGGGGCTAGCCCTCCCCATAAAATTCTGGCTGACATTGATTTGAAATAACATTGTTGACAGGTCTCCGTTCATTACCTATACAATCTTTCACTAAATGCTACAAATTTTGTCCTTCTACTAGCAGTCCTGCTATTGCAAATTTTTCTACACCATGAATATTTGAAACCTTTTAATATACAGTGGACAGTTTAGCAAAAATAAATAGCTCTCCTGTTATTGTTAAAAGGCTAAGGCCTATGCTCTTAGTTTGGTTCCCCCAAAAATGTAACCAAATGCCCAGGATAAGTTGATCAAGTTCCGTATGTCTGACTCTACTTCTGGCTTCTTCTAACCTTACTTATGCTGAGTCCTCAAGTTGTGAGGCTAAATAGGATATCCCAGAGCAGGCTGACTCTAATCCTGACACCACAAAAGTCATATCTGCCATTCACACCTTTCAGAAATATTTATGTGAGAGAAACTGCACTTTAACAACCTAAAATATACTTGAATTAGTGAAATTGTTTTATTTCTATATCAACGCAGTGGAGACAAGAAGATTAAATAAGTATTTCAGGTCTTGGTCATAGAATGCAGGTTAGTGATAACATCAGTGTTTCATTTTGGTGTTACACAGGAAGGGTAATAGCTCTCATTGGAAAGAGGCACCATGACTGTGTGTGAGGATTTGTAGATCGCCTTTTGCACCTCACTGAATATTTACATATGACAAAGGCATTATGGGAAGAGAGCTGAATGCACTAGTGCCCTCTATTTAGTTTAGTTTGGAACCCTTCATCAGGCATATGATGATGAAGCTGAAATGGAAGAGTGCATCTGCTTGGTATAGTAAACAAGAAATTGAACCTGCAGGAAAATGCTATAGGTATATTCTGACCAGAGGTGGGTGGTGTATGTCACTAAGAAGCCTAAATGTGTACTATACCAAGCAGATGCACTCTTTAAAGCTTAACTAACACACACTCGTGTCTCAAGGACCTAGCCACAAGTAGAGTGGGAAAGGTACTCCTCTAATCAACAGTACTATGAATATAGGAATAAGGCACACACCCTTCTGTCCAGGCAGCTTCAGAATAGGTTGACTAATTCAGTACCCTATGCACTTAGGAATCATGATAAAATAATCTCCTACAATCCTAAAACCACAATTTACTGATTCCATTGACTTAGTTTGTAAACTGTTTTCACTGCCTCTAGACCTAAAACTGACTGGTGAGCTCCCATTAAACAAGTCCTCGAACTATAGGCCAACTGCCCTTTTAAATTATGACCTCAAATTTTTCACAAAAATTTCGGCCACCAGATTAAATTACTGGCACTATTTTTCAAAAGTGGCACCAACTTCAATTCAACAGTTCAATAATCGCAGTGTTCTAGAAAATCAAGCTTACTCTCAGCCCGTATTCTTGTAACACTAATTCAATCCAGCAAACCACAACCTTAATTGTTTTGAATAATACAAGTGTGCTTAATAGATCTATACAAAAATAGCCTTATTTTAGCATAATGAATCTAGAACAGCCCTTAACCTCTGCCTGACAACCAGTCATAATAATATGGCTTTAAGTTTTTTTCCTCCTCACCTTCCAAGAGCCATGACTTTTTTCCACCTACATAGACATATGAGGGCTTTTATTTTGCGGAACAAGATGTACTTTCTATTGGTCATTCACCATCCCATAGAATATACTGAGAAACCGCAAAAAAATGGGGCAAAATGTGAAAAAAATTTACCTGCGCCATGTTTGCATGGGTTTTGTTTTTACGGCATTCACTCTTTGGTATAAATAATGAGTTATCTGTATTTTGCAGGTTGATATAATTCTAGCAATACCAAATATGTAGAGTTTTCGTTTTATATCTTTTAAATTTGCACCACAGCTCCATTTTCCACAACCAATAACTTTTTTTGTGGGCTAAAGTGTACTTTTTATTGATACCATTTTGGGATAGATGCAACTTTTTGATCACTTTTATTCCAATTTTTAGGGGACGTGAAATGACCAAAAAACCACATTATTGTTTCCTTCTATGGTGTATCAGCATAAGGGATAAATTATGTTAGATTTTAATAGATCAAGCTTTTATAGATGTGGCAAAACCAATTGTGTGTAACCTTTTTATTTATTTCTTTTATTTGTAAAATGGAAAAATGGGGGTAGCTTGAACTTGTAATATATGTATTTTTTTATACTTAAAAAAAAAAAGGAAAAAAGTTTTTAAACACTGTAATATCAAATCCCCCTTGGGTACTTAACCACTAAGGGGCTCGATCGTTAGTACACCCTTCTGCAAATGATATACAATACAGAAGGGTTTTCAAAGTTGACGGTTCTAGCACTTTCTTTCTGGGGCAGGAAATGTTAGAATTGCAGACATGGCGGTGATGGAAGCCACGATCACTGTGGTATATAAGGGGTTAAACAGCAGGTAATTCAGCAAGCTAAGTAATCCCCCTCCATAGAACCTTACCGGACCAGGACGCACCCATACATCCTGTGTGGTCAGGAGTTACAATAATGTTATGAATGGAGATTACATCCAATTTATGATATTGGAGACAATTTCCATGTCCTTATTTAGTCCATTGAACCTCAAGGAGGTGTGCATTTGGCCGTTTAGTAATTAAGGTTGTGGTATGCTGGATTGAATTAATGTAAAATTATTGGCACCAGAGCGCATACACAAAGACCAAGTAGGTTTAGTACTGTGCCATCAGGGAGGAGGGGGTGACACTACTACTAGAAGAGCCATACCTCTTACCAAAGTACCTAATCTGCAGAAATATGAAGCACAATATCTTATGCCTTCGATAAGCCACGTTGGACCTTTATAATTGAAACATATAAAGCATATGAAATAAATTGTCCTCTTCTAACGCTAATTGAAGAGTTCTACTCCTTACTGTTGGCATCCATTAAAGGGATGTTTCCACCATAGAGTTTTATGGCACATTGTTTGGATATGTTATCAAAGTCTAAAGTCCTCTAGCTCCCACACCTATCTCGGAAACGGACGCCCGGAAGCTTTGGTCCAGAACTGAGGGCCAGTTGTGCTTACACATGACTCTCCATTCTGTTGTATGGAAGTTCTGAGTACAGCCAACCGCGGTGTTCGTCTGTACTTAAAACTCCCACAGAACAGAATAGAGAGTCGTGCGCAAGTGCAACCAACACCTTGATGTATCCTGGCAATATGCCATCATACTCTATGGTGGGAACACCCCTTTATGAAACCAAACAACAAATTTCAATCTTTTCAAATAAAAAGGGTGCCCCTTTTCACCTTGTTCTCTGTATTAAACCTCCAGTTGCTGCCAAAATCAAGTTTCTGCAAATTCTCATGGCAGACAAATGACTGACTGCCACTTTCTGGAAACAAAGATTCCCACCAACCTTAACAAATTTGCATCTAAAAATCAGTGAGGTCTGAGAAAATTACAGCTTTTCTACATAACAGAGTGGATTTTTTTGATTAGCTAAGGCATATGGGACGCTTACTGGATTTGCCTCACATCTTATAAAGACCAGTTTCCCAAAATTTTGTTAATTATTCTATCTGTCTGCTTTTGCTACTATTTCAGATCTGTTCTCTATTTTATTTTTCTTCTTTTTCCTTTTTATGTCAATGTTCAGATAACATCTGCTAGTGGAGGACATGAACTTTTACTACCTAATTTCTGTAACGATTCATGGTATTGTTTTTTGTATATGATATTTAAAAACTCTTAAACACTCATCAGAGGAAAAATAGATTGGACTTTTACAGATGCAGTGATATCAGTTAGGTTTAATTTAGTAATTTTTTATATCATAAATAATAAAAGGGAGCGTTTTGAATCTATAAAAGGGAGTGTTTTGAATTTTTTTAAAAAATGTAAAAAATGTTTTCCAAATTTTAACCCCGCACCACTGACCACTAGGAAAGGCAAATCACTTGTACACTATTATGTAATATCGGACTGAAATTTAAGTAGTTGGAGTAAAATATAGGAACAGCTACTAAAAAGTATAGCTGCCCTTTTTCGGGCAATGATTTGACTTAAAGAAAGGGAAGAGAAAGGGAGTGTTTACGGAGTCTACCTACAGTTGAAACCAGAAGTTTACATACACTAATGTTTTTCTCACTATCTGACATGAAATCAGAATAAACTTTACCAGTTTTAAGTCAATTAGGAACCAAAACTATTTATATTTGCCAAATGCCAGAATAATGCGAGAGAGAATTTTTTAAAGGCATTTTTATTACTTTCTGCAAAGTCAAAAGTTTACATACACTGGATTACTATGCTTTTAAACAATTTGGGACAGCTGATATGATGATGTCATGTCTTTGGAGGCTTCTGATAAGTTTATTGGCAACATCTGAGTTAATTAGAGACACACCTGTGGATGTATTTAATTGCACACCAGAAACACACTGCTTCTGTGTGTAACATCATGGGAAAGTCTAAAGAAATCAGCCATGATATCAGGAACAGAATTATGGAGTTGCACAAGTCAGGATCATCCTCGAGTACAATTTCCAGATACCTGAAGGTGCCTTGTTCATCTGTACAAGCAATTATATGCAGGTGCAAACAAGATGGGAATGTCCAGCCTCATACTGCTCATGAAGGAGAAAGGTTCTGTGTCTCAGAGATGAACGTGCTTTGGTCCAACATGCAAGAACAAAAGCAAAAGACATTGTGAAGATGCTGGTGGAATCTGATAAGGTTTCATCATTATCCACAGTGAAACGAGTACTGTATCAACATGGGCTGAAAGGCCATTCTGCCAGGAAGAAGCCATTAGTCCAAAAGAAACATATAAAAGTCAGATTAATGTTTGCAAAAGCACAGGAACAAGGACCTACATTTTTGGAGACATGTTCTGTGGTCTGACGAAACGAAGATTGAACTGTTTGTCCATAATGACCATCGTTAAATTTGGATCAAAAAGGGAGAAGCTTGGAAGCCTAAGAACACCATCCCAATTGTGAAACACAGGGGTGGCAGCATCATGTTGTGGGGTTGTTTTGCAGAAGGGACTAGCGCACTTCACAAAATAGATGAAATCATGAGGAAAGAAAATTATGTGGCAATACTGAAGCAACATCTGAAGACATCAGCCAGGAAGTTAAAACTTAGGCGGAAATGGGTCTTCCAAATGGACAATGACCCGAAGCATACTGCCAAACTGGATACAAAATGGCTCAAGAATAACCAAGTCAATGTTTTGGAGTGACCATCACAAAACCCTGACCTCAATCGTATTGAAAATTTATGCGCAAAGCTGAAAAGGCAGGTGCGAGCAAGGCGACCTACAAACATCGCTAAGTTTTACCAGTTCTGTCAGGAAGAAGGGGGCCCAAAATTCCTACCAACTATTGTGAGAAGGATATCCAAAATGTTTGACCCAAGTCATACAGTTTAAGGGCAATGCTACCAAATACCAAAGAAATGTATGTACATTTTTGACTTTGCAGAAAGCAATAAAAATGCCTTAAAAAATTCTTGCATTTGCATAATATAAATAGTTTTGGTAATTCTAATTGACCTAAAACGGGTAAAGTTTATTCTGATTTCATGTCAGATAGCGAGAAAAACATGCATATGTGTCTTTTTATATAGTATGTAAACTTCTGGTTTCAAATGTATATGTCCTATGACTCTTTTCTCTCAGGACTCTATGACAACTTCCTGTAAATTACACCCTATATGGATGAAGCACTAGGATCAATGAAAGATCTGTAAAAACAGTGGCCTTTATTTACGGTTATCTTCTAAAAGTTAGACAGCATACCTTTAGATAGACAGTCTAATAATGTACCAGATTTATCATAGTGGCTCATGCGGTTTGATAGAACTGTATGTACCCGAAAAAAATCACACTAAAAATAATCACATAAACCACATTGAAAAAAACACATGCAGTTTTGACAATTGTGAAATCACCCAAAAGGTGGTTTTAATCACATCACTGTCAAGAAAAGCAACTAGAGTTTTTGATGTAGTTTGTGTCATCCAAAGCCACAAGTGGACCCACCAAGTAGGAGAATTATAGGTTGTTCCTTTATAATTTCAATTCCTTTTGTTTTCAATTCTGGCTTTAGCTAAAAAAAAACTGAATGACCGACTGCTTCACCCCCTCAAAAAAAAAAGATTCCCCAAAAATTGCTGTCTCTGAAACCACCATAAAGAATAGTAAACAGTAGAAAAGCAAAATCAGTATTTGAAGCAGTTAGATATTGTTCAGAAAACACTTTCAAAGCTTTAGAAGTAAGATGAATGTTATAATTATGTGTTAAAAAAAGTGATTGGGGCTTAAGAGTTGTGGTGAGCATAATTTATCCACTTACCTTTTTCTTTACTTTTCTATAGAAAGGTAGAGAGAACATTGCCAGGTCTGATATTGTCATTTAGTTTGAACTAGATTCATGAACGGGTTATATACATTGAGATAGAAATACTTGTGGATTGTACAGTATTTATACAACGTTGTGAGGAAGTACTTCCTACAAACTGCCATACCTGTTATGACAGGGCCGCGTTAGAAAGTCGCATGTTTCTGCCATTAGACTGCTTAAAACAGCGAAAATGTCCTTTTCAGCTAATGTATCTTGGAGAAGGATAGGTAGGGAGTGTGTGGGGAAGTTCAGAAGTTTAACCCTGCTCCAAATCTGGAGTTAATTAGACTCATTAGCTGCCACTTGGGAGAGCTCTTTAACAAAGGTGTGAACTCTTCAGACTGCTTGCTCTGAGCCTGGAGGAAAACAGGTGCTGTAAATCTGTGGAACTCAGGACAAAAATACAGTGGCATAAATGCTATTGTTTGCAGTGCTTGGCAGTAAGCTCAGACTATGGTTAGTGAGAGACAGTAATATTTAGTTAAAGGCTACATGAATTAGGGTTTATGACCTGTAAATCATATATTGACCTGTTACTGTGTGTTGAATGAAGCAGAGTTTAAAATATTAGGTTGTGCTCACGAGACGTATTTGCGGGGTGTAATTGTGCTGCAATGCGCCCAAAGTACATCTTGCAAATAAGGTAAAATCATAGCACTCATTGAGTGCTGTGAGAAGCCGGCGTATTGCATGACGCACAGTACGTGCCTATAACCATAAGTTACATGTCACTTCTTTTGGGCACTTATACTTGACTGAATAGTAGGCTGGCTGTAGCACTATTGAAAGTACATGCTGGCCCGGGCGTACTTTCAACAGTAGGCTTATTGCTGCATGCACAGGTACGTGCTGCAATATGCTGTGTGAACATACCCTTAGAGTGAGGTGCATTAATGTTCCATTGATGATCTCCCAGATCCCAGGATTATCACATATAGTGTGATAATCTGCAATGTGTTGATAGAGCTGGCTGAGAAGCAAAGCTCATACTATTAATAGCAGGTATCAGCTTTGAATGCGGCAAAGCTGAGATACCCAGCATAGCTGCTACTAAATGTAGCGTGGTGGTGTACAAAGCAAAATAAACAATATAAAGCTCATTAGTAGGGATGCTAAGTCCACCACCAATCTGATATTAATGGCCTAGACCAAACATAGGCCATAAATATTGTAGTCTTGGAAAACCACTTTGATTTTGTTTTTGGCCATCGCATTATATAGGTCTCCATCTTTTACAATCAATGTTATACAGTCACATAATTATCATTGCAAGTAGCTCATGAAGGAAGTTACATGCTATGAACTGGCCTGGTGGGTACAGAAGTTGTGCAATAGGCTGTCTGCACACATATTCCTTGTTGCTGTAATAGGTAAAAGGGCGATTTATCAGAGTTGCAAAAAGGATGATTATTGATTTTTGGCCAAAGGTGAAACTGTGCAGTTTGTGAACTATTTGCGTGCTGCTGTGGTGAAAATGTCTAGTGAGTGGACAAATGGCACCATTGGGAATAAACAATGTGAAAACTGCAGAGCACCATATGCCATTAATGTGAGTGATAAACACTGACTATGGAAGTGTACAAAAGTGTACAACTACACTACCGTGGAGGAGTTCACTCCCAGAATAAATCAGAGGGCTACCAGACATATGTCTAAAAGTCCGAAGTAGATGGATGGTCACTATACTTTTGCTAACAAAGTTGGATCGGCAGAAAAGGCTTATATTTTTATGGTAATATTGGAATTGAACCTTCTGTGCCGAATTACGCTTTCTGCTTTATCGAATGGATGGATGCTGGCATGTCAGGTGAGAAACATGAAACACCACAAACTGGTGGTTGCAGTATTATGGTCCGGGGATAGTGGCATTGTCTAGGCCGAACAGATAAGGATGGTACAACGAGTATAGGGTAACTGCAGTACACCGACGGCGAAGCCTGCTAGGAAGTGTTTCTCATGCTTCCTCTGTAATACACACTATCAATATAGCAGGCTTTAGTACTTGTATAACAACTTTTTCTTATTTATGCATCACCACACATTTTTGTGCAAAACGGTATATAAAACATTATACTTGCTGTTTGTAGTTGGCGTAGGTGGTATATCCATATGAGTCCAAAAAAGGCATGCAGTATCCACTGCTAGTAGCAAACTGGAGGAAGATAGAGTCCGACTGGCGGTGGATTGCACACCTGCTACATTTTGTGGGTGTCAAGCCTGACAAAGGGGGCGGTACGCACTCAAAACATAGCAGGTGTGCAATCCACCGCCGGTCGGACTCTATCGTCGTCTAGTGGATTATGCATGCCTTTTTTGGCCCCACATGGATATACCACCAAAAGTCAGTGGTTATGTGTTAACAACTACGGCAACTACTAACCGCAAATATAATGTTTTATATACGGTTTTGCACAAAAATGTGTAGTGATGAATAAATAAAAAAAAGTTGTTATAAAAGTACTAAAGCCTGCTATATTGATTGTGTGGGTTGTCTAACCTCACTCATCCATGTGGAAGACACTCTCAACCACTTTGGGTATAAATCCATCATTACAGATCACATACACCTACACATGCTGATCGCCTTCTCTGGTGCAGAAGAAATTTTCTAGCTAGACAATGCAACATGTCACATGACTAGAAATATCTGACCTTGGTTGGAAGAGTATGACCAAGACCAAGTACTACCCACATAGGTCCCCAAACTTGAACCCAATTGAGCACCTGAGAGACCACCTTGATCGTTGCGTTCGCTCTATGGATCCTCCAGAAGCTGTGGGATGCAGCCGGCATGGCTCCAATCTACCAAGACCTTATTAACTCACACCATACTGTCTAGCTACTGTTGTTCTGCACACAGAGGTTACTCTAGACATTAACTAGTGGCATGGGCATGACTATAGTTATAGCAGCCATAGTGACTGCTATGGGCCCCAAAAGTTGAGGGGGCCCATTCAGGTACAGGAATATTGTTCCATTTTTTTTTTTAAAGAACAAGTGGTTAGTGGCTTTCTGCTCTCCAGCACTACTATGTGGGTTCTCTGATATGTTGTGGTATTAATTATACCTTTACTTATTGCTACTTATGCTGATTTTTTAGTTTATTGTCATTAGGTGGTGGGGCCCTGTGAATTTTATTTAAACTGCTGATTGGTGACTCGACTGTGTATATGTAAACCGTATTTTTAGTTTCCATTTCTCCCATTTTCAGGGGATTCTTTATTAAAAGAATGTAAGTGGTTTCCTGGCACTTTAAAGAAAATTTTGACTGACCACATTCAAAAAGCTAGATGAATACAAAAACGGATGTCCGCATAAAAAATGTCTTTAATTGAGAATCCAGAGTACAAAAATAAAGTGTAACGTTTCGGTTTAAAAAAAGTGTTACAGAGCCTTTCTCAAGCATTCAAAAAGCTGACTACAAAAAGCTGCTACAGAGGAAAACCTACTTAATATTAAGGAACAGGAATTTTGGTAACGATAGACTAAAAACATTAAGGTGGATAGAGTTCTTTTCATATCAGACTCTAGACCTCTAATTGATTTATGTCAAGAAAAGCCTCTTGCATACTGTAGACCTCCGAATCCTGCATTTGATTCCACTACATAGGCATACAATGTGACATGCTGAACCAAGGGTTCCATTGTAAAGAAAAAACAAAAAAACTTTGAGTTTTTTTGTTTTTACTGTCTAATTTTCTATAGAATAGTGTAGGCTAATATGTTATTCATATTTATTTTTGCAATATACCACAAAAAACTTTTCGCTAATATGATCTTAACGTTCCCATTGCAATGCAAAGGACCACTTGATCTAAAGAGATGCGTGCAAGTGTTAAAATAACAAGGATATAAAAATAAAGAAAATGCTGACTGTAACTTTAGAGAAGTAATTAAAATACAAAAGTGATCCTTGAGATGAATGAATTACATGGCTGATTTAGGTTTATACTGCTTATCAACACTGTCTACATCTAGTCTGGGTTCACAATAGTTGCACACTAAAAAGTTTTGTAAGTAGAGCAGCAGGTCAGCCTTGAGGATATGCAAACGAACCAATCGTTTTATGTGTAGCAGACATGTAATGCTGATGACAGGAATGCTTTATGGGCAAAAGATATGTTGAAATTACAAAATAAACACACTTTCAAACATGAAAAAAACGCCTAAACATGCTATAGAATTAAAGCATTTGAAGTATGTAAGTGCGCACATATGGGATTAAATGGAAAATAGCAATGCTGGGTCCACACATGTATATTGTGTTCTGCTTAGGTGGCTCTAGCACAGCATGACAACATGCTTTCGATGATTGTGTTGGATTAAGTATGGAAATTATAGAGTCTGGTGTATAACGTGTCTAGCACGTCTAATAACAATTTGCATTAGAAAAATGCAAAAACAAAGAACATCAAGGAAGTTTGAAATATATAAATATGCAAAGTATAATAAATCATAACCAATTACTGACGTGGGATATGTAAATCAGCACCCTCAGGGAAGAGTAGAGAAATAAGGGAAAGCTGTCAAGTAAATTCTGCTAAATAGCTACTATTCTACATACTAGGCAAAAAATGTTTGGTTATTTTCACACTCACACATTAGATACTGCATAGATTTTATTTAGTAAGTCACCTGAACAATACCGGCAGATATGCCTTGTGAAAATATTAGGTTAAAATGTTTGGTTATACAATTGGCAGCCATGTGGTATGCATTCATGTAATATAAAATCTGACACTACTTACCATACATGCTGGTTACCTCCATATTCCTGAATACATCTCCAAAGGCTCATCTGTGGTTGATGCATAGCGCTCTTCTTGATGTCTCCAGCATCATTGTCAACCATCGTGTCTGCTTAGAGTGAATAGACTGTCATCACTGAGGACCACTGATCCCTTGTCCACGGTAGATGCCTGTGGCTGGTGGTGTGGTCAGATCGTCTAGCACGCAGACAAAGCCAATTTAAACGGTTACGAATAGTCTGATGTGACACTTGGTTGCCTCTCACCTACCCTTAGGGTATGTTCACACGGTGATTGTTAAATACGTTTTTGGGTATGTTTAATATACCGAAAAACGGACCCCAAAACCTAGTTAACAACGGTCAAGTGTGATTACACTGATTTCAATGTAAAATGTATATCTTTCAAACTACACGTATTTTGCAAATGTTTTGTATTGCGTAAAATGGATGCGTTCAAAGGATTGACATGTAAATTCTTGAACCGTTTTACACACTGAAAAGCCCATAGAAACAATAGGATACATTTTTGCAGTCCAGAAAATGTATCCAAAAACGTACATTTTGCGGTACATGTTTGGATGCATTTAACGCAATATGTTTTACGTATTGCAAAAACGTATCCAAGACGCCATGTGAACATAAAAAACCCTTAATGTGCCTGGAGTAGTGTGACATTTATTATCCAGTATGGCAGGGCATTGTTTTCAATGAAGCGGTCATTAGTGTGTGATGTAGCCAAAGCACGTCCACTTCTTTGCATTTGTGTGACTCCTCCAGTCTCTGTATCTCTGGTGCAACCTGCTTATGTCACTCTGTGACACTCTAAGCTCAGTGGTCACTTTTGTCTGAGAGCTTCCTGCTTGAAGACTTGCAATGGCAAGGTATTGTCTTGGTCTTATGATGTCAAAATGTGAACAGCATGATGAGGAGGACTGTATAAATCCCATTTTAAATTGATCCCCTACATTTATTGGACGATGCAAGGATTAAACCCCTGTTGAATTCTGCCATTAAGCTCCTTGTTAGAGATCAGCAAGTTGTGCAAAAAGTACTGAAACATTAAACAGTTGGACAAGTGCATTCTAAACTTAAGAGACGGTCTCATTTCGTGCATTTTAAAAAAAATTCAAGAAATTTTGTTTTTATCCTGAAATTTCGTGTATATGTAGCAGATACTGTACAAGAGACGAAGAGGGAATTTACTAACCCAAAACATGTATGAAATTCACAAAACTCTGGTACAAGTTACATTTGTGCGAAAAAGTTACTTTTTGCTGTTCTGCACTTCTCATTACTTTTTAAATTAAACATGAAAAGTGTATGGGGGGATTTAGTGGGAGTTGTGTGGTCTCAGACTGACAGATAGTACAAACATCTTTACTGGCACGGTTTACTACAGCATACTTTGGCTCAAGACCCGGGTATAAAATTAACCAGTCTTAGTAAATTCCACATTATAGCTTCTATTGTTAATGCCTAGGAGGGAGCATCTAATCAGTACATAACATTTTCATTACTATTTTTACGTAATTTACGTTGTCCTTCCAATAATGAACGCTGTCGTTATAACTACTCATAATACATTGTACCAAAAAATTTAGAGTAGGTGGTTTACCTTTGCCAATCAAAAATTAATGAATGCTTGAGTAATAAAGGAAAACAACTTCTAAACATATATAGCCATAAATGACTGTATGTACATAATTCTGAAAATATTTTGACAAAAAGTTATATAAAAGACAAAATATTGCAAAACGTATTAATTCTTATTTAGTTACAACAATATTTTATATGACAATATGCAGTTAAGAACCTATTGTGTGTGCTATAAGGTATCAAAAAGGGATAGAGGATCTTAGGAAATATGAAAAGCAGACAAGTTTCCTTTTATGGAGCCACTTTTACAATATACAGTATTTCACAAAAGGGAGTAACCCTCTCACATTTTTATAAATATTGTTTTATATCTTTTCATGGGACAACACTGAAGATTGGACACTTTGATACAATGTAAAGTAGTCAGAGTGAACAGCTTGTATAATGGTGTAAATTTGGTGTGTGCTCAAAATAACTCAACAAACAGCTATCAAAGTCTAAACCACTGACATCAAAAGTGAGTACACCCTTAAGTGAGAATGCACAAATTGTGCCCAATTTGCCATTTTTCCTCCATGCTGTCATGTGACTTCTAAGTATTGGAAGGTGTCAGGTATGAATGGGGAGCAGGTGTGTTAAATTTAGTGTTATCGCTCTCACACGCTCTCATACTGGTCACTGGGAGCTCAAAATGGCAAAGAACTCTCTGAGGATCTGAAAAGAGGAATTATTGCTCTACATAAAGATGCTCAAGGCTATAAGAAGATTGCCAACACTGCAGCACAGCGGCCAAGACCATACAGCGGTTTAACAAGACAGGTTCCATTTAGAACAGGCCTCACTATGGTTGATTAAAGAAGTTGAGTGCACATGCTCAACGTCATATCCAGATAATGTATTTTCAAATTATGCGTTTGAGTGCTGCCAGCATTGTTGCAGAAGTTAAGGGGGTGGAGGGTCGGCCTATTATTGCTCCGGCCATACGATGCACACTGCATCAAATATGTCTGCATGACTGTCATCCCAGAAGGGAGCCTCTTCTAAAGGTGATGCATGAGAAGGCCTGTAGAAGTTAAGGGGGTGGAGATTCGGCCTATTATTGTTCTGGCCATACAATGCACACTGCATCAAATATGTCTGCATGACTGTCATCCCAGAAGGAAGCCTCTTCTAAAGGTGATGCATGAGAAGGCCTGCAAACAGTTTACTGAAGACAAGCAGACTAAGGACATCGATTACTGGAACATGTAAACATATAAATGTAAACATGTACTGTGACATACTGAAGCAGAGCATAATCCCCTCTCTATGGAAACTGGGTTGTAGGGCAGTATTCCAACATGATAATGACCCCAAACACACCTGCAAAACTACCACTGAAGAAAATGAGGGTTAAAGTGCTTGACTGGCAAGTATGTCTCCAGACCTCAACCCTAATGACCATATGTGGGGCATCCTCAAAAAAAAGGTGGAGGAGCGCAAGGACATCCACCAGCTCCGTGAATAAGATTCCATTGGCAACCAGTAAAACTCTAGTGAACTCCAAGTCCAAGAGAGTTGTCCCATGAAAAGATGTAATACAATATTTACAGAAATGTGAAGAGCGTACTCACTTTTGTGAAATACTGTATAAGGCAATGGACACTAAATTAGAGATTGGTAAAGGCACATTCACAATCTCTATTGACAAAAGATTCAGAAACTACCAAAGACTGAAGCATTACATAGCAATATATATATCAAAAGCTCAGCTGTACATGCACAGGCTGGCAGCATAATGCAAGTCCATTGAGTTTCATCACCTGTTCCTTTATCTCAATGGATATTCTGCCTATAAAAATAAGTGCAACGGAAATACGGAAGGGTTACTCATAGTGAGTAATTATGTAGCTGCTTTAATTTTCGAAAGAAACACTTTTAAGTATTTGAACAGAATAATTAGAAAATTCCATAGTTTTAAGTGAAATTTGAAACAGCTTAGACAGTGTTCACACGAGTTGTATCTGATCTGGATTATGGTGCAGATGTGAAATCCAATGGCGATCTGTCCATAATTTACCTCAGAAATTTTCCATGTAGATTTCAATCTACTAAAAATAAGGGTATGTTCAAATTATGTATTTTCGGTGTTGAAAGTGTAAGTGCCGAAACAGCGTTGTTTCCTCCTGTGAAATTTTTGTGAGCACGGATTCCGGCAAGGGAAGAACACAATGTCCAAAGGAGCATTTTCTGCCTTAGAAATTACTTAGTAATAGTCAGCGCGTAAAACACCTCTGTCTATTCTTTGTTGGCACTTATTTTACTCGCCACAGAGAAACAAGTAAAAGCAGCATTGCCTCACTGACGACACTGATTTTACATTGGAATCAATGGTAGGCCTTTTACTGTTATTTTTTGACAGTTTTTTTGTTGATAATTACAAGTGTTATTCTTCGTCAAAATGCGCAGTGTGAATGTACCCTTAGTGACATGTTGCTAATTAGTTGCAGATAACTTGAGGATTAGCCTGCTTGATGACAGTAAAATAATCATCAGATCTATGCATTTCTGGCTGGTCACATGTCTGATAATGGAGCTAAACCATTTTACCCTGTTTTTCATATTCAAATATATTCATATTTATTTTCACAAAATACAAGGCAATGGTACATAGTTACACAGTTTGTAAGACTGAAAAAAAGACAGACGTCCATCCAGTTCAGCCTGTTGTGCTATATTGTTGATCCCGAAAAAGGCAAAAACCACATGAGGAAGAAGTCAGCTTTCCTCATTTTAGGGAAATATTTCTTCCTGAATCCAATCTGGCAATCAGACTAAATCCCTGAATCAACGACCCTTGTCCAACTTTCAAGGCATTATAACTTATTATAATGTTGCACTCTAGAAATGCATCCAGGCCCCTTTTGAGCTCATCGAGTAAACCATGACAACTTCCTCTGTTAACCCCTTCAGGACCCGGGGTTTTTTTTTGTGACACGTTCGTTTTTCCCTCCTCGCCTTCTGAAAGCCATAACTTTTTTTAGTTTTCCACCTACATAGACACATGAGGGCTTTTATTTGGCGGGACAATATGTACTTTCTAATGGTGTTATTCACTATACTATAAAATATACTGGGAAACCGCCAAAAAATTCCAAGTGGGACAAATTGTGAAAAAAAAACATATTTTCGCCATGTTTCTGGGTGATTTGCTTTTACGGCGTTCAATCTTCGGTAAATATAATGTGTTATCAGTATTCTACAGGTTGTTACGCATCCGGCAATACCAAACATGTAGGGTTTCCGTTATGTTTTGGTACCGTAAAAAAATTCCAAACATTTTCTATTTTTGACATTTGCGCCGCGGCGCCAGTTTGTGCGACCAATAACTTTTTTGTACTAACACCTACGGACGTCAGTGAGGGGGCATTTTTTGCGGGCTGAAGTGTACTTTTTATCGCTAGCAGTTTGGAATGCAAGTGACTTTTTTGATCATTTTTATTCCATTTTATGAGTGACGTAAAATGACCAAAAAACGCAATTTTGGCGTTTGGAATTTTTTTTCTTCTACGATGTTCAGCGTACGGGATAAATGATGTTATATTTTTATAGATCAGACTTTTTCGGACGCGGCGATACCAAATATGTTTAACTTTTTTATTATTTTAATGATTTTATTTGTAAAATGGGGAAAGGGGGGTGATTTGAACTTTTAATACTTTTTTTTTGTACTTTAAAACTTTATTTATTTATTTTTTTTACTGTAACATTTAGTCCCCCTATGGTGCTTGACCACTAGGGGGCGCGATTGTTAATACAACCTAATGCATTGCATAGGCAATATAAGTATCTCTCCCATTCATTGTATTAATTAGTTTACACAGTTAAGTATCATCTGCGAAAATTTATATTCTACTGTGCAATCCCTCTCCAAGATAATTAATAAATATATAAAAGAGAATAGGGCCAATACTTACCCTTGTGGTACCCCACAAGTGACAGGGACTCAATCTGATTACTGTATTTTTAAGAACCACCCTGTTTTCTATCACTAAGCTAATTATTTACTCACTTTCAAACATTTTTCCCAAGTCCAAGTATCTTCATTTTGCTTACCAAGCTTTAATGCAGCAAAGTATCAAATGCTTCAGGAAAATCGATAAATATGACCTCCAATGACTTACCCCAATCCAATTTAGAACTAAAATCCTCGTGAAAGCACTGGTAAAAGGAGCAATACAGTGGTGACAGAACAAGATGCTCATGTCATTACATAGTGGAAAGTAGAGAAGGGAAAATAACATATAAAACCATATACAGTTAGGTCCATATATATTTGGACATTGACACTAATGTAGTTTTTTTGTACCCGTTTACTGAAACATATTCAAGTTATAGTTACATAATTAACATGGACATAAAGTCCAGACTTTCAGCTTTCATTTGAGGGATGAAGGGTTTTGGAGTTTCAGTTTCTTAACATGTGCTGCTCTGGGACCAAAAGTAACTGGAGAAATTAAATAATTGTAAATAAAATGTTAATTTCTAATACTTGGTTGAAAACCCTTTGTTAGAATTGACAACCTGAAGTCTTGAACTCATGGACATCACCAGACGCTGTGTTTCCTCCTTTTTAATGCTCTTCCAGGTCTTCACTGCAGCAGTTTTCAGTTGCTGTTTGTTCGTGGGCCTTTCTGTCTGAAGTTTAGGGCCACATGTATGAACCTGTTTAGGTCTAAAACTCACTTTTTTGCCCATAGGTTACTATGGGCAAAAGAATGAGTTTTAGACCTAAACAGTTTCATACATGTGGCTCTTAGTCTTTAACAAGTGAAATGCATGCTCAATTGGGTTGAGATCAGGCGACTGACTTGGCCATTAAAGAATATTCCACTTCTTTACTTTTATAAACTCCTGGGTTGCTTTGGCTTTATATTTTGGGTCATTGTCCATCTGTAATATGAAACGCTGACCAGTTTGGCTGCATTTGACTGGATTTGAGCACACAGTAGATCTCTGAATACTATCTAGGATGTAGGCGTATCAATATCCAAATCTATCATAAAGAGAAGACTGCAAGAAAGTAAATACAGAGGGTTCACTGCATGGTGCAAGCCAAACATCTAAAAAAAAAAGCCAGCACAGTTCTGGGAAGAACATTAACTGGAAAGATGAAACCAGGATCAACTTCTACCAGAATGATGTAAAGAAAAAAATATGGTGAAGGCGTTGTACAGCTTATGATTCAAAGCATACCACATCATCTGTAAAACACTGCGGAGACAGTCTTATGGCTTGGGCATGCATGGCTGCCTGTGGCACTGGGTCACTAGTGTTTATTGATGACGTGACACAGAAAAGCAGCAGCCGGATGTATTCTGAGGTATTCAGAAACATACTGTGTGCTCAAATGCAGCCAAACTAATTGGTCTGCGTTTCATAATACAGATGGACAATGACCCAAAACATAAAGCCAAAGCAACCGAGGAGTTTAATAAAGCCAAAGCTACCCAGGAGTTTATTAAAGCAAAGAAGTAAAATATTCTTGAATGGCCAAGTCAGTCACCTGATCTCTACCCAATTGAGCAGCATTTCACTTGTTAACCCCTTAACGACCCTGGGCGTATGAGTACGTCCCAGGGCCGCTCAGGGGCATTGCAGGGGGATCGCAACCCCCCCGCACAGCCGCCGGGTGTTAGTGGCTGATCGCCCGCGGGCGCTGTTTAACCCATCAGACACCGCGGCAAAGATGGCCGTGGCGTCTGAATGAACGCCGATCGGTGCCGCGCACCGATCGTTACGGTTATCGGCATCAGCGCAGCTATGCTGCGCTGATCCGACGACCGGACACGGTGGTGGGGAGCCCTGTGAAGGCTCCCGTCACTTACACTGGCCGGTTTGTACACCCTAATGCATTGCCTATGCAATCCATTAGGTTGTATTAACAATCGCATCCCCTAGTGGTCAAGCACCATAGGGGGACTAAATGTTACAGTAAAAAAAAAAAAAAAAAAAGTTTTAAATTACAAAAAAAAAGTATTAAAAGTTCAAAACCCCCCCTTTCCCCATTTTACAAATAAAATAATTAAAATAATAAAAAAGTTACACATATTTGGTATCGCCACGTCTGAAAAAGTCCGATCTATAAAAATATAACATCATTTATCCCGTACGCTGAACATCCCAGAAGAAAAAAAAATTCCAAACGCCAAAATTGCGTTTTTTGGTCATTTTATGTCAATCAAAAAAATGGAATAAAAATGATCAAAAAAGTCGCATGCATTCCAAACTGCTAGCGATAAAAAGTACACTTCAGCCTGCAAAAAATGCCCCCTCACTGACTTCCGTAGGTGTTAGTAAAAAAAAGTTATTGGTCGCACAAAATGGCGCCGTGGCGCAAATTTCAAAAATAGAATATGTTTTGAATTTTTTTACGGTACCAAAACACAACAGAAACCCTACATGTTTGGTATTGGCGGATGCGTAACAACCTGTAGAATACAGATAACACATTATATTTACCGAAGATTGAACGGCGTAAAAGCAAAACCCCTGCAAACATGGCGAAAATACATTTTTTTTCACAATTTGTCCCACTTGGAATTTGTTTGCGGTTTCCCAGTATATTCTATAGTATAGTGAATAACACCATTAGAAAGTACATCTTGTCCCGCAAAATAAAAGCCCTCATGTGTCTATGTAGGTGGAAAAATAAAAAAGTTATGGCTTTCAGAAGGCGAGGAGGGAAAAACGAACGTGTCACCCAAAAAACATGCCGGGTCCTTAAGGGGTTAAAGACTAAACTTCAGACAGAAAGGCCACAAAAACAGCAACTGAAAACTGCTGCAGTAAAAGCCTGACAGAGCATTAAGGCTATGTCTACACTGCAGTGGACAAAAAACGACCTGAAAACGAATTACTAAAAACGTTCATGAAACTGAGTTTTCTGTCCACTGCCTGTCAAAAGCAGCTGAAAAAACGTCCGTTTTGTGCTGCGATTTGTGTTTTTTGGCGCGTTTTTTACAAGCGTTTTTTGCTTGTCTTTAAGCCAGTTTTTTAATGTATGCATAAATTAAGCCATTGGGTGTAACTCCGCCCTACAAAAGGGTAAATAAATCACCTCTTTGCATTTATATTTGATCTTGAAGCCGTTTACGGATTTTAGCGCTAATAAAGTTATCTTGCTTTTGTCGCAAAAGTACGTTTTTTTTTACGGATTTTGGGCTTAAAGTCCATTTCTATTTATGGATTTTGGTGCTAAGATCTGCATTTTACGGATTTTGGCGCTAATAAAGTTATCTCACGTTTCTCGCCAAAAATACGTTTTTTTACGGATTTTGGCCCAAGAATCCATTTTTTTTACGGATTTTGGCGCTAAAATACTTGCCTTAACATATTTTGGCGCTTAGAAAGTTAGGAAAAGGATTTTAGCGTAAAAAACTTCCGTAAAAAACGGATTGTTAGCGTCAGAAGTGAGATAACTTTATTAGCGCCAAAATATGTTGAGAAAAATATTTTAGTGCCAAAATCCATACAAAAACGGATTCTTGGGCCAAAATCCATAAAAACGTATTTTTGCCGTCAGAAACGAGATAACGTTATTAGCGCCAAAATATGTTAAGAAAAGGATTTTAGCACCAAAATCCGTAAAAAAACGTATTTTTGGTTTCAGAAGCGAGATAACTTTATTAGCGCCAATATATGTTAAGAAAAGGATTTTAGCACCAAAATCCGCAAAACAATGGATTCGGACGCCAAAATCCATAAAAAATGTATTTTTAGCGAAAAATATATGAATCGCGCAAAAATCGCAAGCGGCCAAAGCGTGATCATTTTATTACAAAAGGTACAAAAAAGGACACATCAGACACTTGTATGTAAATTTGATAAGGTATAACCTTTATTAACACCCACTATAGGTGGGACTTGGGTCTCCTGGGAGGGTTTTCATTGAAAAATCGCGGCAAAAAACGTCGCAAAAACGCGCCGAAAAACGTGCCAAAAGACATCCGGCGCTTTACATAGACTCCTGTAGTCAATTTTCTGCTCTGCTCTGGCGTTTTTTAGAGCATGTTGCAAAATACGACCAGTAAAAAAAGCGAGCAGAAAAAAAAAGCTCAGTGTAGACAGCAGGACGTTTTTACATTAGAGTCTATTGGAGATGATTACAGTCGTTTTTCCAGCGTTTTTAGAAAACGAAAAACGCTAAAAAAACGGCCGTTTTTATGTGCAGTGTAGACAGAGCCTAAAAAGGGGGAAACACAGCGTCTGGTGATGTCCATGAGTTCAAGACTTCAGGCAGCCATTGCCAACAAAGGGATTTCAACCAAGTATTAGAAATTAACATTTTATTTACAATTATTTAATTTGTCTAATTACTTTTGATCCCTTTTTAAACAGGGTGACACATGATAAGGAGCTGAAACCCTTCATCCATTTATAATGTGAATATCCTGAAATGAAAGACTTTATATTCATGTCCAGTATATAACTATAACATGTTCCAGTAAACAGTTGCAAAAAACTAAATTTGTGTCCGTGTCCAAATATATATGCACCTAACTGTAAGTATTATAAAATGATATTTTGATATTTTTTATTCCAAAAGAGACCACAAGAAATACCGCAAACTGTTTTAAAATATTCAGTTGATTTAGCAACAAGATAATCAAAATCAGGCAATTGTAACTAGGGCAGAGCCCTACTGAGAAAACAGGATCGCAAGTCTCTTGAAAACCTACCCTACAGAAGTTTTATTAGCATCAAAGAATATATAAGAACAGAAAGGAATATTGAAAATATAAAAAAAAGTTGTGAATTAAGGCTCCAAATGGTGCAGGTACAATAATGAGTTAGTGAAGGACACTGAGAGTTAATGAGACAGAAAGAATATGTAAAAAAGATGGAGAATTAAGAGTCTTCCAATGCAGCAGAATGACAGTATTTGCAGCTTGAATAATGTGACAGATCAAATATGTTTTATATGTGGCCCAGGCTACATTAAAGATTAACAAAGGTATAGCTCCATAGTATGTAGGAGCACACCACCTGTGGTGTCATGAACCATCTTAAGGACATTTGGTGGGTCCAAAAGCCCCACAGTAAACAGCAACCCCACATTTACTGTTCCCTACTCTCTACAACAGTGGCAACAGACACTAGGAATCAAACTGTATAGGTACTCTATAATCATTATTCTTATGACAGTGGGCATGGAACTCATCCTTACTGATGATCATCAGCAGGCCATTTAACACTTTGACAGGCGCAGTGCAAAGGTTTCATGATCCCCCCTCAACATTTTTTCATTATGTCAACACAACAAATTAAATATTGTAAAAACAATTAGATCTATATAAAAGGACAATTTTATTTAAGACGTATTAATGGGAAAATGTTGACTCACAGGTAACATCTTCTGATTTCATTTAACCTTCTCTTTTCTTCTCCATCTGGTCCAGACCATCTTGATGACTGGTTGACTTCCTATCCTACTGCTTTCCAAGTCACTGCCCAATAACTGTTCCTGCTGTTTTTCAGATTAAAATAACAGTGCCTGATAGTGTCCCCAAAAATAAGACAAAACAGAGAATTCCTCAAATTGTGACCCAAACAATAGTAGTGTCAAGATGATTAAATCAGGTGTGGAATCTATCTGTTATCCACTCCTTATCCAATTAAATGCCTCCTCCGAATTATATTATTATTATTGCTGCCGGCAGCCAGAGCTCAAGAAAGCACGACCGACACCTTCCGTTTCGGACATGAAATCTGAAGTTTAATCACAATAAATTACATTCCAATAGAACTTTTTAATCACATGACTATTCTATCACCACATGATTGGTTAATTGGCGGTCGCTAGGAGACAAGTTATAATTTGCATGTACGTATGAAGCATTAGCTGATATGATACATTCCGAATCTCTTCTCTGTATTATCTGGGGGAGGAGGAAGTCCTTGACTTTCTTGCTTCTAACAGGCAATGCATCTGTCTCAAGGAAAGCTGTGTGAGAGATATCTGATAGTTCGATAAGGATGTATAGCAGTAAAAGCAGTTTAACAAACTATCTGATGAGCTCAATAAGAATATAATGATGAAACAGACTTCTGATGTTTTTTCCTTAAATTACCAACTTGACAGTAGTACTTAAATAGTGTCCAATGTACAAGTCATGTATAGACATCTGCTCTTGCCTCTCCACTCTTAGATATAGACCACTGCTCTGGCACACTCCTCTCTCACATTTAGACAGCTGCTCATGACTCATTCTTTCTCACAAATAGATGACTGCTCATGCCCCATTCTTTGTCACATATAGACTGCCTTTCTGGACCTCGTCACATGTACACCGATGCTGTAGCCATCTCTGCTCTTACATACAGCCCAATTCTCATGCCCCATCCTATGTTACATATAGAACGATGATGTAGCCCTGTCCTTGGTCACCATTTCTATAGCCTCTCTTTTGTCACATTAAGACTGGTCCTGTAGCCTCCCATCACATATAGACTTCCTTTGTAGTCCATTCATGGTCACATACAGACCGAGGTTTAGCCTCCCTCTCCACGGTCACACATACATTGGTGCTTTAGTCCCCCTCCTCTCTCACATATAGACTGCTGCTCAGGCCCCTTCCTCCATCCCCTACAGCCTAATGCTGTAGCCCTTCCTCTGTCACATATAGTCCACTGCTCATGTCCCCTCTTCTGTCACATATAGACTTATGCTGTAACCCCCTCCTCTATTATATAGGCCAATGCTGTAGCCCGAACCTCTGTCACATATAAACTTGTGATGCAGACCCCGCCTCTCACATATAGTCCGCTGCTCATACACACTTTTCTGTCACATACAGGCTGGTGCTGTAGCCCCCTTCTCTGGTACATATTGTCCGATGCTCATGTCTCCTCCACTGTCACATATAGATCAGTGCTGTAGTTTCCTCCACTATCACATATAGGCCGCTGCTCATGCCCCATTTCTATCAAATATAGACTAATGCTGTACCTCCTATGTCACATATAGAGGAATGCTATAGTCTCCCTCCTAATCTGTCACATATAGACAGGTGATGTAGATGCCTCCTCTGTAACATATAGACCACTGCTTTACCTCCCTACTCTGTACCATATAGAACATTGTTGTACCCCCTCCACTGTCACATACAGACAACTGCTTAGGCCTACTCCTCTTTCACATGTAGAACATGTCTGTAGCCCCCCATCACTTACAGACAGGTGCTGTAGCCCCCCTTCTCTGTCACATATAAATAACTGCTTACACTCCCTTCCTCTGTCACATATATACTGATGCTGTATCCCCTCCTCTATCACATATACTCGACTGCTGTAGCTCCCCCATCACATATAAACTGGTGCTGTAGTCTCCTCCTTTGTCATATATGGACCACTGCTTTTGCCCCCTCCTGTGTCATATAGACCACTTCTGCAGCCCCTCTCCTTTGTCACATATAGACAGATGCTGTAGCAACCCCCACTGTCACATATAGAACACATATACAACACAGCTGTAGCCCACTCCTCCGTCACATATAGATCACTACTGGAGCCCTTCTTTCTGTCACAGACTGGTGTTGTAATATCCCTCACTTAACCTCTGGCTCCTCCTCCTCTGTGGTGAAGTATTATAAGAGGTAAAGGACCTTTGCTTACAATACAGTCACATGTCAAAGTTCATTAGGTCTCTTAAACCCACTGCAGTCTTTGTAACAGGACTGTATCTTGGGGTGGGCAGAGGGATAATCCAGTTGCATTAGGATCCCCTCTGGGATGCTCCAGTGGGAATCAGGGAAGAGATTCTTGTGTATATGGACCTCAGTGACAAAGCTTCCTGAGTGGTAGTTTCATAGGGGAGGCAGGGAGTACCTGATGAAGGTTCTCTGTGTGGAGGCTCCTTGACAGGAAGAATGGCATAATAGGCCAGGCGGGCTACAAGCTTAACTTGAAGATCTTGCAGAAAAGTTTGAGGATCCTAAAGAGAGCACAAGATAAAAATACACTCCCCCAAAGCATAGCCAGAACAAAATGGTAGTGAATGCTTTGTTCTTTTAGAATATTTAGGGGAAGTTTGAGCACCACCCTTTGAACTAAAAAGATCAGGTAGTTTAAGGATTTGAGTGCCTTAATAAGAAATACTTGTTCTTTAAGCTGTTCACAAGATGTCTTCTTTAATTCCAAAGAATTGTATGTAACAAACAACCTCTCTATGTCGCTGACCATCTGGTTTAGGAGAGTAAAGCATCTAAATGCATTGTAAGTACTCAATGTGAGTAAGGGGAATCTGCTTTGCTGTCCCCAAAACGCATCAGTTTGAGTGTCATCTACACGGGCTGCTTGTCTATTATATGTGCCTATGCACTATGCATATATTTTTTATGAAGATTGAAATAAATTTTTGTGCTTTTAACTGCTATATATTTGAATTGCTGGATCGTTTTTCGTTTCATTGGATGCTACACTCTGACCAGGTGGATCCGGGCATTGTGTTCCAGTGGAGGTGGTGAGCTGGCAAATTTTTCATTATATAATCAGCAGGCCTGCCAAGTTGCCACAATGATCGTGGTGGCAGCATCATTCTGCGCTGGTCCAGAACTGTTATCTGTTCCACTTGTCAGAGAAGAACTCAAAGTCTCCAGCTCCAGTGCCTCCAAAGCAGCAGTTATGCTGATGGAGCGGTCATCTTGTGAGAAGGCCACCACAATAAGTGTGCTCAGTTCCTAGTTTGTCCACCTTCATGTCATGATTTTTTGTATTCTTTCAATGCAAATAAAATAAGGAGACGCCATTTTGGAAAAGGTCTTAATTAAAATGATCTAGTATTTTTACTGCTCCTATACAGACTATGGGTCACATGTATGAAAACTGTCTAGGTCTAAAATTCACTTTGTTGCCCATAGCGACCAGAGCATCCCTTTCATTTTTCCAGAGCACTATATGAAATAAAAGGGGAGCTTGATTGGTTGCTATGGGCAACAAAGAAAGTCTTAGAGAGTTTTCATACATGTGGCCCTGTCTGTCTCTATGACAATAAACAAACTATAGTCTGATGCTGCAGTTATATTCTGTCTGTCCTCTAGTTCTCATTAACCTATGTTATGTAGATTAATGCACAAAACTGCAGTATTACAAATTACTAAATTTCAAATTGGATGTGCTTGGTTTGTATAAGAACTGCAGAAATAAAACCATGTTAGATTTTTCCTGAAGGTCTAGTGTTTTTAAAATTTATGTTAGATAAATTGGGATAATGCACATGTGAAGGTGGGCATATCCCTTACCCCTGTTCACGTTTAAAGGGAACAAGGCAACAGCTGCTTACCCAAGAAGCTGTAAGAACACAACAGTTCTGCCTGATTACATCAGATGTCTTCGATTTGTGGTGGATCGGAGTGCATCTTTTTAACTTTTTTTTAACATTCTTTGAGTCCCCTAGTAGCCACAGATGATGCTATTCATAGAGACATGTTCCCTACATATTTCCCTTTTCCATTTCTCCTACCAGAAACTGGTTACATCAGATATATTACTTCACTCATTACTTTTAAGACCTATGTTATGTGTGTCAATTACTTCATAATTTTATTTTTTTGTTCTTTCTCCTTATGAATAGCATAAGATGCCATTTAACAGTAAACTCTTCAGAAAAAAGGATTTGACCATACAGGATGTTCTGGATGCTGACAATGACTGTGAACCAACCACTGAACAGACATTAGTAATGCTTTAAAGTCTTTATGTTGAAGCCAACTTCCATTATGTCATTTATTGTTGTATTTTCAAACAATAAAAGATTATTTTGAAAGTAATTCTTTATTTCCAGTTTTATTACAAATATGCTATTAATCATGACTGTAGAGTAATCTTCCGTTTGCAGATCACCATCAGATACTAAGCTTTTACGAACATTACAGTATTATGTATATTATGTGTATATATTTCACTACATAGCTGAAACGTATAAAAACTTACTAGAGACTGTTCACTTTTTCTCCACAATCACCATAGCTCCACTCCCAGGCTTTGTGGCAAACAGGCTCTGTTTCTGCAGTGCTGATCGACGGCTATCAGTTTTATAATACATATCTTGCACTTTGGTCAGGAACACATTCAGCTTGTCAACAGGAACCATGGAAACAGTGCAACCACCCCATCCAGCGCCAGTCAGCCGAGATCCAATAGCACCAGATTTCCTAAAACCAAATAATATTCATTTTCATTTTGACTTTGTGGGAAAAAAAAAGAAAAAAAGAAATGACTTTGTGGAAAAAAAATTAAAATATGAGTTATAGCCTAATACCAGATAAATCCATACACACATAAGGAACTTTTCTAATGGCAAAGTTTCTCAGACATAGAGGTACACAAACATGTCTATTACTGTTATCTAGTCTATTATGTCACCACTTGCTTTATGATTTAGTGACCATAGACCATTATTGAATCTACTGAACATATATACTTTGAACAAAATTTGTAAATAATGTATAAAAAAAAAATTAGAATTTAATTATAATAAAATAGACATAGATTATACCTGCCATAACATGTGCTTTCCTAATGGAAGTGGAAGAAATTAGAATCTTTATATGTCACTTGTAGGTTTTTGACAGCCACTGAACTAAAGCTCCCAGCAACCACTAGATGGCAGCTAGACCTGGAGCAGTTGCCAAACCACACAAGGGAGATTTCATAGTTGCCTAATCCTGAATTAGAACATCCGCTATATTGCATGATGCGCAGAGTCTTAAATGTCAAAGTGAATCACTTTGGCATTTTCAGACCTCTGAAAGTACAAGTATTACGTTTGAGTTGTCCCAGGAGACACAAGAACTGTCACTGTTCTCTCATAAAAAGATACACCACCAAATTATACTAAAAAGCAATCTGGACCAAAAGAGAGAATTTTACAAAACCAGGCTGCACAATTATTTATACAAAATGTAATTTACTGAAAAGAATAGACTAAAACAGAAGAGAAATATCTTTGAATCAAACTGATTTACAAGGCATTTTAAAAAATGAATGTAAAAATGCAATTTTCTATTTGGCTCAGATGTTATCTGTAAACGCACACACGCACATAAAGCTTTTATTATTAATTGATATTGGGTCTACGGTAACTAAAATAAGTTAACCCAAGAAAAGATAATCCACTTACTAAATGTAACCCCCTGATCATAAAAGGTCTGGCTGCTTAGACCCCAGCGGTTACCTGCTGCTAGCACATTTACTATACCAATTCATGTGACTGGATGACCAACTAATTTGTGCTTGTGCCAAGTTCTCCAGTCCATCACTTTTATACATGGACACTCTTGTACATTTTTGAGAAAAAGAATGGCAGAGTCCTGCTCTAAGCACAGAAGTAGATACAATTGTATCCAGTATTGATCATTTAGGGCCACATGTATGAAACTGTTTAGGTCTAAAACGCACTCTTTTGCCCATAGTAACCTATGGGCAAAAAAGTGAGTTTTAGGGCTTGTTCACACTGAGTTTTCACTCCGCGTTATAAGTGCTTTGTAAATCCGTCTTGGGGACCAACAGAGCGGACCCCAAGACAGATCTAGCAATTATCGGTGACTTTATCACTGCTTGATATTAGGAAGACGCAGCAGCGTTCAGATGAGGGATCGCCGCTGCGCGTTTCAAAAGCACCGCTCGGGTCCATCTTAAAAAAGAATTGGCATGCAATTCGTTACAAGATGGACCCGAGCGGCCTATTTAAAATGGGCGCTGGTCCCTCATCTGTAACGCCGCTGGTCTTCCATAATACAAGCAGTGATAAGTCACTGCTAATTGTTAGATCTGCTTGGGTCCGCTCTGTTGGTCCCCAAGACGGATCTACAAAGCGCTTGTAACACGGAGTGAAAACTCTGTGTGAACAAGCCCTTAGACCTAAACAGGTTCATACATGTGGCCCTTAAGAGTTTTTGAACTAAATAATTAGATGAAGCTGCACAAAGCTTCTTGGCAGTTTGCTGCAATGTTTCATTGTCCAGACCAGAGCTTTTGCTTACAGATCTCACACATGGTAAAGTTTCAGCACTTATGGGTTAAACTTTAACTAATCATTATATCCACTGAAAAATCAAGAGGCTGCAAAAAATGCAACTTCATACAGATGCCTATGTGTTTCAGACCTTCTAGGTTTCTGTTCACAGCATAATAATGTTGATAACAGGGACCCGAGAGCTTTGAAATGCATAGGCGTCTGTATAAAGTTGTATTTTTTGCTGCCTGTCAAATTTTTTATGAATGATGGTTTAATCATGAAGGTTTAATCCATCAGTGCTGGAACCATGCCTTGGACAAAAAGGTCTACCACAGCATTTTGATGCACCATGCAGTACCCTCTGGTGTACAACTAATATGTCAGGGGTTGATGTTACAGCAGTCAGAACTACCTATGAAGGCAAGAAGATTCTGGTAGGCTTCAAAGAGTGGAATGGCTTACACAGTCTCCAGACTTAAATCCCATTGAGCTTGTTTGGGATGAACTGGATAGAATGGTGAAAGCAAAGCAACCGAAGAGTACAGCACATATGTGGGAACTTCAGCAACAATGTTGGAAAGAAATTTCTGAACAATATTAAAGTGCAACTGTAAAAAGAATAGCTTGATTGTTTCAACAAATGAAATCTAGATTTTGGGCTCTTCAAAGTAGTCACCTCTATCTGATATAATAGCCTTACAAAAATGTAATCCATTATTTTTATTCATAGTTACATAGTTTGTCAGGCCGAAAAAAAGACATGCGTCCATCCAGTTCAGCCCATTTTGCTAGAGTGTTAAACTGTTGATCCAGAGGAAGGCAAAAACCCCCATGAGGTAGAAGCCAATTTTCCTCATGTTAGGGAAAAAATTCCTTCCCGACTCCAATCTGGCAATCAAAATAAATCCGTGGATCAACGACCCCTCTCCAGAATCCTAGTCACTATAACTTGTTATATTATTACGCTCCAGAAATGCATCCAAGCCCTTCTTGAACTCTGTTAGTGAATTCACCATGACAAGTTCCTCTGACAGAGTTCCACAGTCTCACCGCTCTGACAGTAAAGAATCCCTTTCTATGTTTATGTAGAAACTTTCTTTCCTCAAGACGTAAAGGATGCCCCCTAGTTCTTGATACAGTCCTGGGCATAAATAAATCTTTAGCCAGATCTCTATATTGGTTTCATCTTATCAATTTCCTCTTTTCTATCAATAAAGAACATTTGAGAGATTAAACTATGTAAATATCAATAAAAACTTCAAACATTGACGTGCTCTAAAACTTGTGAGCCTGTACTATTTATATATACAATTAAAAACAAAAGTTTACATACACAATATAAAAAGACACATTTGCATGTTTTTCTCACTATCTGACATGAAGTCAGAATAAACCTTACCTGTTTTAGGTGAGTTAGTGTTAACAAAATTATTTATATTTCCCAAATGCCAGAATAATGAGAGAGAGAATTTTAAGGCATTTTTATTACTTTCTGCAAAGTCAAAAGTTTACATACGCTAGGATTACTATGCCTTTAAACAATTTGGGACAGCCCATATGATGATGTCATGTCTTTGGAAGCTTCTGACAGGTTTATTGGCAACATTTGAGTTAGAGACACACCTGTGGATGTATTTAATTGCACACAAGAAACACACGGCTTCTGGGTGTAACATCATGGAAAAGTCTAAAGAAATCAGCCACGATATCAGTAAAAGAATTGTGAACTTCCACAAGTCTGTTTGATCCTTCGGTGCAATTTCCAGATACCTGGAGGTGCCTCGTTCATCTGTACTAACAATTATACACAAGAACAAAGAAGATTGGAATGTCCAACCATCATAACGCTCAGGAAGGAGCCAGGTTCTGTGTCTCGGAGATGAACATGCTTTGGTTTCGACATGTGCATATCAACCCAAGAACAAAAGCAAAAGACCTTGCGAAGATGCTGGCAGAAGCTGGTAAGATAGCGTCATTATCCACAGTGAAACGAGTACTGTATCAACATGGGCTGAAAGGTCACTCTGTTCCTGTGTGCATTTGCAAACATTAATCTGGCTTTTATATGTTTCTTTTGGAGTAATGGTTTCTTCCTGGCAAAGATCTACATTTTTGGAGACATGTCCTGTGTTCTGACGAAACTAAAATTGACTATCGTTACATTTGGAGGAAAAAGGGAGAAACTTGGAAGCTTAAGAACACTATCCCAAATATGAAACATGGGAACGGCAGCATCATGTTTTGGTGTTGTCTTGCTGCTGGAGGGACTGGTGCACTTCACAAAATAGATGGCATCATGAGGAAAGAAGATTATGTGGCAATAATGAGTCTTCCAAATGGACAATGGCCCGAAGCATACTGCCAAACTGGTTAAAAAGTGGCTTAAGGATAACCAAGTCAATGTTTTGGAGTGGCCATCACAAAGCCCTGATTTCAGTCCTATTGAAAATGTAAGATCAAAGCTGAAAAAGGCAGGTGCAAGCAAGGCAAACTACAAACATGGCTCAGTTCCCTTACACAAGTTATGTCAGGAGGAATGGACTAAACTTCTTACCAACTATTGTGAGAAGCTTGTGGAAGGATATCCCCAAGTCATACAGTTTAAGGGCAATGCTACCAAATCGCATTGAAATGTATGTAAACATTTGATTTTGCAGAAATAAATAAAAATGCCTTTAAAAATTCTCACTCTCTCATTATTCTGGCATTTGGCAAATATAAATAATTTTGGTAATCCTAATTGACCTAAAATGTGTAAGGTTTATTCTGATTTCATTTCGGATAGTCGGATAAAACAAGCATATGTGTCTTTTTATATAGTGTATGTAAACTAATGGTTTCAACTGTATATATAAATAATATATGCAATAGAAAAAAGAGCGAAAGAGCTCCCTAGCGCAAGTACTGCGACTTGGATATAGCAAATAGTATACAAACTCTTGTACACTAACCTTAATGAGTTGTGCAGGAAGAGGCACAACACTCAGAAGGGCTTTCAGTTAATTGAAGAACTGACAGTGGTGAGGATCGCTGCTGTCTAGTTGCAATGCCCTGGAGCCGGGTACATAGATATGCAGGTAATGGAATATCCAATGAATTACCACTGAATTCCCTTAGTTCAATAATATATATAAATAATATAGGTTCACAAGTTTTGGAACGTATCTGGAAAAACGCTTTAAGGCTTTGTTAACATGTGAGTATATGCGAGCTGCAAAACAGATTCTGATCCAGTCATGGGCATGTTTTTACACCATGCCGATTTGTTGTAAAAACCTTTGTGGCGGTTGCTTTAGTAACAAGCATAGAGTTTTTCTTACAAGCTTCTTACAGATAAAGACATTTTCTTGGGGGGGGGGGCGGAGAAGGGGCATGAGGGAAGATTGGATGGCTTGAGCATAGTAAAATAGTAAATAAGGTTTGAAAAAGAGAAGGGTCCATCGAGTCCAAAGTATAACATTACAGTGGCCATCCAGATGAAGGCAAAAATTCCTGAGGAAGTTACCAATTGTCCCATTCATGAGGGAAAATCCCTTCCCAACTCCAATATAGCAATCAGAATAATCCCTGGATCAACATCCCATCTCCAGAATCTAGTCCCCATAACCTGTAATATTATATTTTTCAAGAAAGGTATCTAAGCCTTGTGTGAACTCACTTCATTCACTATCACAACTTCTTGTGGAAGCAAGTTCCATAGCCTTATAGAGCTGCAAAATCTCCATCTTAAACCAAATAAAGAAGCAAAACAATGATTCAAATAGAAGAAAAACATTTACCTATTATATCTATTAATGGACATTTTTTACACAAGGAAGCTCCTAGGTCTATATTTAAACTGACAAAAATCCCCTAACACAGTGCCTTGATACATACTCTGCCAGTCTATGTGCACGCTAAAACATTTCTTACATGCTTTCATTGGAGAATGGGGAAATCACACCTGAATGATAATGAATATATAATGATTAGAGATGGGCGAATTGATTCTAACGAAGTGGAATTCGTTTAGAATTTCAGGAAAACTTCGGTTCTGAACGAAGTCGAAGTTTTCGGGTGAACGAAGTGTGCTTTTGATTGATAAAATGGCTGCGAGCACATGGCGTTACATGGGGCAAAGCACTCTGGGAGGAAGAAGGGCATAGCCTGCATGACATGTGCAGAGATGAAGCCAATCAGAGACCGGCAGGATTCTGTGACGTCACCGCACTATATAAGTCCGGGCGCGACGCTGGGAGCTCACACTCCTCTCACTGTACTGAAACAGGGAAGGTGCCGCCGCGGCTGATAGCTCTTACTGAAGAATTGATTTTTATCCAGCGATTTTTGTGGGGTGTCTCAGCTTGTCTCAGAGACTGTTCTTAATGTTCAAATTTCTGATTTTTTGGGGTATTGGTCTAAAGCCCCAGGTGCTTCCAGTGCAGCTGCTAACATCACCGGCCCCACTTTATTAGGTCCCATGCTAGTAACTTTTTGTTGGACCCCCTTTTGCCTTCAGACTGCCTCAATTTTCGTGGATGTTTCCACAAGGGTTGAAAACGAGCTAAATTGGTACCAAGGGGCCCAAAAGTGGCAAGAAAATATTCCCCAACCCCAATGACACCACCACCACCAGCCTGAATTTTTGATAAAAGGGCAGGATGGATCCGGGGTTTTCATTTTGTTGACGCCAAATTCGCCCCTACCTCCAATGTCGCAGCAGAAAATCGAGACTCATCAACCGGGCAACGTTTTTTCCAACTTCTACTGCCAATTTCGAAGACCCCTTGGGCAAATTGGACCCTCATTTTTTCCTTTCTTAGCTGAAAGGAGGGGCCCCCGGTGGGGGTCTTCTGCTGCTGTAGCCCTCTGCCTCAAAGTTCGCCGTACTTGGCGTTCGAGATGCTCTTCTCAACCCCTTGGTTGTAAGGGGTTGGCTATTTAGTCACTTTTTCCCTTTCTATCGCTCAAACCCATCTCCCCTTCTTCCCTTTGACCCTGGCATCAACAAGGCTTTTTGCCCACAGACTGCCGCTCACTGGATGTTTTTTTTTTTTTGGGACCATTCCGAAAACCCCTAGGATTGGTTTGTGCGTGAAAATCCCGGAGTCGCAGTTTTAAATACTCAGACCAGCCCTTCTGGAACCCAAAAACCTGCCCTTTTCAAAGGCCTCAAATCACTTTCCTTCCCCTTTACTGATGCTGGGTTTTTTGAATGCAGGAGATTGTCTTGACCTTTTTCTACAGCCTAAAGCACTGATTTTCCGCATTGTTTGGGTGATTAGAAAATTAAGTGTTAACGAGCGTTGGCGGTGTACCAAAAAAGGGGCCCGGGTGTACTTTTTAATGCATCTGTCAAAAAGACTTAATAAAGGGGATCAAAACCTGTTCCTGTTGTATTCATTTAAAGAAACAGCGTTTTTTACAATACAAATACCACTTAATTTTTGGATGCTCAATTCTTTGCGCAATTTACATCCAGGGGTTAATTAAGCGTTGTTTCTGCTGTTGTGTGACTAAAAGAAAACCGTCTTTTTCACCGCCAAAAGACATTTTTCCTGTAGCATAATTCACAAGCAAAGGGTTTAAATTACAATTTTTTCTCTTTTGTGTAGCGTAAAAAACACGCCATTGTAACACGCTACAAAGCTAGTATTTTTGGTTGTTCAATTTTTTGGGGCGCAATTTACATCCAGGGGTTAATTTAAGCGTTGTTCTGCAGTTGTACTCAGTAAAAGAAACTTTGTTTTTCACCGCCACAGGAGAAATTCTGTACAAAATTCATATCCAAAGGGTTTTATTAAGCCTGTTTGTCCTTTTTATTTCATAAAAATACACAGAGTTTTTAAACGGCACATACAAGTCTTTTTTTCCCCTGCCCATTTGTGGAGCGCAATTTACATCCAGGGGTTAATTAAGCTTCTTAGTGGGTTCATTTGGAGTCAAATACAGGGTATTTATCATATACAGATATCTTCATCAAACAGTGTCTGTACATTTTAGAACAAACAGTATGTCAGACAGAGAGGTGACAGGCTCTTCACCTGCGAGTGGCAGAGGCACAAACATTCCAGGGCCCAGGTCGCAGCACAGCAAGGGGACGTCACAGCAGGGGTCACTCGGTGAGGTCACAACTGCCTCTGTCATCTAGCGACCGTGTGCAGACTAGCAACCCAAGGGTTCTTGATTGGTTGACCTAGGTCATCCACTTCCTCCCAGATGACATCTGACAACCCCAGCCAGTGGAACGTCAAAACACAACCCTTAGTTGTCATGGCCCAGGACGGTCAGCGGCCTCACCCGTCCCTCAACCCGCCTCTGTCCCATCCGGTTTTCCTCAGCCAGAGATCTACTATGTGGTCTGGGCTCAGCGCCACTATATAGCGAGGATGAACAATTTTGAGGAGGGCAGTCAGCAGCTACTTGGAGGCGAAGAAATGGGGCTAATATCCCCTGCTTCTTGCAGTAGGCGGCAAAGTATATATGTTGAGAGTGGCATGGGAGGTCATGTTGTGAGGGGTCAGCCTCTGCATAACAAGACCGGGGATGAGGACAGCAGTGACGATGAAACACAAATAGATGATGATGTAGCCGACCGTACTTGGGAGCCGGGTGAGGCAAGGGCTTCATCATCGTCAGGAGAAGAGGTCGTCAGCTTGCGCGTCAGGCAGCGGTGCAGCCAGCAAGTGGGTAGTGTGGCCATGAGTCAGCAGGGTAGCAGCAGTGTGAGGTCGGGAGCCAAACGGCCACGGGGTAAAAAACCCGCTTCGCAGGCCCAAGAAAGTAGCGGCACAGGGGCTCAGCGAGGCAGCAGCGGTAGTAGTCACTCAGTGCGGAGCATCGGCGGTAAAATCCGATACTCGGCGGTGTGGTAGTTCTTTGCTAAGACACCGGAGGAGCCGAATATGGGCATATGTAGAATCTGTGGGCAGAAAGTTAAGCGTGGCCAGGGAGCTAACGTTGGCACCACAGCCCTGCGTCAACACATGCAGCGTCACCATCCGGTGGCCTGGGAGAAACGTGGCTCAGATGTGGTGGTCCATCCTGCTGTCGCAGCAACAGCAGCAGCAGCGCCCAGTGGCACGCATGCCATTGCAGCAATCAAGGCTCCACCACCTCTGCAGAAGGGAGCTGTTTCTCTTTGACATCATCTCCCGGTCCAGATGCTCCTGCTCCTCGCTACTCATGGCGCCAGCAGTCGTTCAGCGAGGCGATTGCAAAGAGACAACAGTATGCGTCCAACATCCTAAGGTGCAGCAGCTGACCGTGCTCCTGTCCAAGTTGTTGGTACTGCAGTCCCTCCCTTTCCACATGGTGGACTCTGCACCGTTCAGAGAACTAATGGCTTGTGCCGAGCCAGATGGAGAGTTTCCAAGCGTAATTTATTTTCCAAAAAGGCAGTACCAGCACTTCAAAAATATGTAGAACAGAAGGTAGACCAGTCCTTGAGCTTATCGGTTTGTTCCAAAGTGCACGACAGCACGGACGTCTGGAGCTGTAACTACGGTCAGGGCCAGTACATGTCCTTTACGGCCCACTGGGTAAATGTGCTTCCTGCCCAGGCACACCAACAACTTGGACAGGAGACGGCGCTTTCTCCTCCACGTTGTCAAACTGCGGCTCCTGTGCCAATGTCCGCCTCCTCCTCCTCCTCCACCACCACCATCTTAGCCTCCACAAGTACTGCTCCATCAAACCACATGTGTAGGGCACAGCGTGTCACGCTGTTCTACACTGGCTTGCCTCGGCGAACGAAGTCACACAGGGGAGGAACTGCTCCGCGTCATGCAGCAAGAAATCGATGTGTGGCTTTCTCCGCGCCAACTGCAAATCGGAACCATGGTGACAGACAAGGGGAGTAACATGGTGTCTGCGCTGCACTGAGGGGGATGGTCCATCGCCCTGCATGGCGCAGTTTCAATTTGTTGTGAAAAAGGTTCCGAAGTCTTCCCCGATCTTCAAAAGATTCTGAAAATGGAAAAGGAAACTGTGCATGCACTTCACCCCATTCCTACAAAGCAAAAAACACCCTCCTCGAGTTGCAGCAGCAAGGGCCTCCCCCAAAACACTCTGATTCGATGTTTCCACCCTTTTTGGAATTCCACCTGCACAGGGCCCACGATGAACAAGAAAGGGGCCATTAAACAATTTTTTTGATGATCCAGGCAAAAGGGAGTACCCCCCCCTGTGTAACTTTGTGTAGCCAGTGGAGCTACGTGCACCTCCTTTTTGTTGGGCCCATTCGGGGGCCCGGGCCTTTTTGTTATTTTGTCAGCCCAAAAAGACTCCGGGAGGGAATAATTTTCCGGGTTTCCCCACCTTTTGGCCCCTGTTTAAAAAAATCCTTTTCCCGGGAGGGGCCCCTAAAACTGGAAACCCCTACAATTTCCCGCTGCCCCCTGTGCGGCATCGTCCCTCCCTGACGGTCTGACCCGGGGGGTTCTTCAGGTCACGTACTCTTCCGCGGGGCTTTGGAAGGGGGGAGGATAGGAGCGAAACCCGCCCCCTCAGCAGCAACCCAAGTCTGGAGTCATGATGAGCAGCTTCCTTCACCCGCCGTGAGGGGGGGCAGTCCCGCAGCAGCAGGACCTGGAGCAGAACCTAACCCAATAGGTGGTGGCCCTTTGGGCAGCAAATCGCCACCCCAGTTTTAGAAGACCGCTGGACTACGGGCACCAAACTGGATGTGTGGGCCACAAATTTTCCGCTTTGCAGTTGGGGGGGAAGCTTTTCCCCCCCCGCCTTAGTGGGACAGAGCGGGTTTTCAGTTCGGCAGGGGCCATCGTTACCCCGGAAACCCGCTTGTCCACAAAAGTGGAACCCGACCTTTTGTAAGAGAATCGGCTGGAAACGGCCAAAATTCCACACACCATGCCTTAGGGGGGCCATAGCCAGACCCCCCTCCCCAAAAACTTGAGAAATTATTGGGTTCAAATACCTGCCCCGCAACTTTTTGATCCGCCCCCCGCCTGATGCCACAATCTGTGGTTTCTCCATTCCCCCAAAAACATCTTTACAGGGACTGGTACTGCCCCCCCACCTCCACCTTGTCTTTGGGCCCCACTGTCTGCCCAAATGCTGTGCTGTGGCTGCTGCTGTACCCCAACTGTCTTTGGCCATCTGTGGCTACCCCTGTTTTTCCCACCTCCAGAATGTTTTTGGCCACTGTCTGACCTCTGCTGTGCTGCTGTGTTTCCGTCAACTCCACACTGTGTTTTTGTCCCAATCGTGGCCTATCCTGTTTTTTCCCCTCCAGAATGTCATTGTGCCCTGCCTGACTTCATGCTGCTGTCCCCGTGCCCTCCAACTGTGTCATTGTGCAACTCTTGGGCCTACTCCTGTTTTTGCCCCCTCCAGAATGTAAGGGCCCACTGCCTACCTCATGCTGCTTCTGCCGGCCCTCCAACTGTGTCATTGTGCCACTCTGTGGCCTATCCTTTTTTTTTGCCACCCCAGAATGTCATTGTGCCACTCTCTGACTTCGTGCTGTGGCTGCCCCCTCACCCCCCAACACTCTGTCAAAAATGTTGCCACCGAGCTCTCAGTTTTTTTTTTCCCGCTTTCGCTGGATGACTTTATCAGGCAACATTCCCGCTTTAGTTTTTTGGTCAGTTTTTTCCTCTTAAATGCCCCCGGGAATTTTTTATTGAACGATTCTAAAAGGGGGCATCATTTGGGGTCATACAAAACACAACATTGTATGAAGAACAAAACCCAAACTCCCCCTGCATATTTAAGCATGGCACAAAGTTTACGCACCCTGAAAGGGTCTGTCAGCCTGGAAAAAAAGTGTTTTTTTTTAATGTGATTTGTCCCGAAGTAATTGGAACGAAGTTTTTTTTTGCGGGAAATTCGGCAAGTAAAGCAAACCCGAATTTGAGAAATTCCCATTTTTTTTTTTTTTTTTTCCAAAAAAAAAATTTTTTTAATAAAACCAAATATATATATTTTTAAAAAAAATATATTTTATATAAAAAAATTTTTAATTTAAAAAACACACAAAATATATATATTATTTATAAAAAATATAATATTTATATATAAAAAAAATATTTATATATACCCCCCCTTTTTTTTCCCCACACACCATATATTATTTTATATAAAAAAAAAAAAAACACACACCCCCCCAAAAAATTTTATATATTTTTAAATTTTTTTTTAACACACACACAAAAAAAAAAAAAATTATAAAAATTTTTATATATACACCACCCAAAAAAAAAAAACAAAAAATTTATTTTTTAAAAAAAAAATTGTATATATAAAAAAAATTTTATATATAAACCCCACAAAATTTTTCACAAAAAAAAAACCCAAAACCAATATATACTTTATTATATTTTTTTTAAAAATTATATTTTATATAAAAAAATATTTTTAATTATATATATTAAAAAAATTGAATTTTTTTTTTTTTTTTTTTAAAAACTCTTTTTTTTTATATACTTGGTTTACTTTTTTTTTTTTTTTTTTTTTTTTTTTTTTTTTTTTTTTTTGGTTTGAAAGGGTATGGTTAAAAAAATTGTCATGTGTCCCAAGTTAAAAAGGGGTAGAGTTACTAAAGACTTTAAAACCCTAAGGCAAAAAACCAATCTGCAAAATGAATATAATCCATCACAAATTGTTTCATTAGATTACATTTCATAACAAAACACACTTGTTTCATAGTCCAGACCTTAAGAATCCTCATTTTTTAACTATTTTATGCCATCAGTTGTATTTACACAAAACATTCCTGAGGAATTTTGTTTTGTAAATTTGAGCGGACTAGCCCAGACGGGGCTTGTGCTTCTGGATCCCGCTTTTAAAATCTTTTCCCTGTGGTTAATTCCAGTAACCTGGCTATTTGGGGTTAGACCCTGGGACTTTTTTATTTAGAAATTAGAGGTTTGGACACCCCTTATATTCTTCCCCTCATTATTTTGCCTGAATTAAAATTGTTTTGGTTTTTTACCATGATTCAATTTAGCAAAGGAAAAATACGTTTATTTGTTTTTTTCACAAAAATGTTCTTAAGATACAAATTTTATATACAACAAAAAATTTTTCCAAATTATGGTACTTTTAATTTCATGAAAAAGATCGGCATCCATTGGTCCTTGAACAGTAATAGCATCCACCCCTGGCATACGTTTCCCTTTTTCATTTGTGTTGGTTCCCTTGACAAACTTAATTCTGTTTGTTTAAGTTAAACAGTTTATAATGATTTTTGAAAACTCACACAATTTTAGGCAAGTTTTCTAGTTGACATCACTTATAGACCCTGTGTTAGTATGAAAGGGTGGTGTCTGGTATAGAATTTCAGCTTACTTCGTCCCCCAGTGGTTTGGACTTCCAGTTTTTAGAATAACATGCCTTTGGTTTTCCAGAGGGATATTTGGTGCAGTACTATAGTTTCATTCCCATGAGAAAAATTGCTGTCATTTTATATAAAGCCGTCTGACTGTTAGTTCACTCCTTTCATATTGTGTTCCATGTCCTGCATGAAAAGATAATACAAGGACACACATTTTTCTTGCCACTAAATGGTTAAGTCTTATATTTTAAATAAAACAGTTCAATTTAAGTATCTTCCAATAATGTATTGTAAGGTTTTGAAAATGTCTGTGTAATTTCAGATGGAATCATATGTCAGCATGATTTCCCAGTAACCTCAGGCAGTTAGAACTTTTAGTATTTTTTTTTTTTATTTTGGTATGGAACTCAAACATTTTTAAATAATGCATCATCTTTTCGTTGGTTTAGAGTCGGAAAAGCAAAAAAAAAAGTTGGAGGGCTTGTTTAAATTTTCATTGCCCTGGGGGTCAAATGTGCAAGTCGGGGATGCCAATTGTCATTGTCCTTTAACAGACTTTGCAGAAATCATTAATATAACCTAATATGAGAAACTATGGAATATATATTGTTAGAGAAAAAATGTCTCTTTCTACGCATGAGCCACTACTACTTCCCCCACTCCCTTCTCTGATCATTCACTCCCAATTCCCAGATAAAATTTGTCTTGAAAGACCAGATGGATTTTCAACTTCATGAGTGATCAGATTACAGGTTTAAAAGCGGTTGGAGTTGTGTGATTAATCCGATTTAAGGGCATTTTTACAATGAAACAGCACAAAGTGTGAGTAGCAAAGACTCCTTTTTTTGCCCTTTTTGTGTTTCTTATGTTTTTTGTATCTCTGTTCAAATGCTGATGCATTTGTGACTCTAAAATCATGGCACTTCCGTCTGAAGATTGCTGAAGCCCCCGAAAAAGGGGGGTACTGTTGCGAACTGTAAGGGTTGTTTGGTCTATAATTCAAATTGAACATGTGGGCAGGACTGTTTAAATCCCCAAATTCAAAAAGAAATCCCTAAATTTTTTGGGTATTCAGGGTGAAAATTGTTGAAATTTTTCCATAAAAAGGGTTTTGGATGTAATGCTGACGTGGGATCCTCCAAAGGGTTTTAATCACTTTTCTAAATTATGTGATTAGAAAAAATTGCGTCTGAGGAGCTACGCCTTCCTTACATGCCTTGGTTACTTTTAAAATTTGTATTAATCGCCGACAAAAGGCTGGAAAGGGGTTGGCAGAGAGATTTTATCTGTGAGATGAGCTGCAGAAAGTTTTTAAGGCACGGGTAGCAATATGTTTTTTTTTTGTATACAGAATAAACTAGTTGTAGTGTGATTAGATCCCTGCTTTATCTGATGACCAGAGAACATGAAGGAGCTTTCAAGCTGCTGAGGAAAAAAAACTGTTGTCTTTTGTATACAGAATCCACAAGTTGCAGTTTGATTATTTCAATGAACCATGTCACACGATCCCTTATGCAGCTTTGTGCTCTGGCTGTGTGCGTCTCTCTCTCTTTCAGCTCCGTGATTTGTTTACATTAGCTTCTTAGCAGATAAGGCTCCTACTGGCAAAACCCCTTTAAGCTCCTTGTGACAGAGATCAGCAAGTTGTGCAACAAGAACTGAAACATTGAACACTTGGACATGTGTATTCTAAAGTTAAGAGATGAAAAATTAACAATTAGAGATAGAGCTTGAAGAGGGAGAGAACTCCTGACAAATGCAGGATGCAAATCATATACATTGTGAGAAATAATGCTATTCTCCCTTATACAGACAAGACAGTCTATTCTGAAGTCTCCTAATAAAGTACACTCTAAACTGAAATATTTTAACTTAAAAAGAGAACCTGGCACATAGGTTATGCCCCCCCTTGCTGAGGGCAGCACATGCTAGTGACATACATGCTGTTTACAGCGCTGTGTCCCTTATTCTGTAAGATGCTGCAGTTTTAGAGCATTTAATGCTGAAATCTGCAGTTTTCAGCCAGAAAAGAGTCCAGTTGATTCATGAAAAGTATCAGTTTAATTCATGGCCCGCCCACCTGAGGCTAGCCACGCCCACCTCATAAATTATTAAACTATTACTTTGAATAGGTAGAAACATGTGAACAACTGGCAGGTGGGTATCGCAGAAGCACTGTAATTAGATATATACTTAACCGCTATTAAGGGGAGCCGCACACGATTGACTACAAGAAAACAGACTGTGGAAATGAAGACAATTTGCAATAAAGGACCAACAAATATAGGGCAAGTAGAAAACAAGGGAGATGACTAGATAATGTATAGGAATATTATTGGATGTTCATAGCCACCATTGTTATGGAAAGGGTGTATAAATTATATCACATGATCACTATGGAGTTAAATATGCTGCTCTGTGGAGAAGAGTAAAACACATCACATCATCACTCCACTCTAGATGGAGAGACCTGGCTGCCTGCATAGCAGAGTCAAACATGTTGCACTGTGGAGAAGAGTAAATCACATCACATAATCATATCACTTCGAGAAGGGGGAATATGGTTAGGTATGTGGGGAAAAGCACAAACCCACCATTAATCTGCATGTAGAGCGCAGTAATGTGTCTGGCGGTGGAGCAATGTTAGACACATCGCCAAATCACTTTACAGACTTATGTTACCTGTTAGTGCGGTTGTCAAAGTCACATCACACATTATTTCACCTGTAATAGGCTTTAGTGTAGTCGCCTGGGATCACATCACATATTATTTCACCTGTAATAGGCTTTTAGTGTGGTTGTCTTTGATCACATCACACAATTACTCCCTGTAATTAAGAGGGTAAAGGGGCAACATCTGCAGCATAGTTGAATGCTAGGTGACTGAGAGTCTGAAACACATTCCAAAATAACACCTCCTGAGTGGGAGCACCTGCAGAGCCAAGGACCCTGTCAAGGAAGAGGGTAATGGTTGTTGAATAGCATTGGCAAAAAAACACCTCATGTGACACTTCCTACAGAGATCGCTTAATGTAGCGTCTGATGTCTGCACATCACCTCTCTATAGGTACCCAACACAGAGGTGTCTCCAGGGCATTAATAACAGTGCTTCTTACGAATGAGCTCTGATTAAAAGCAACAAACAGGTAGGTGGGGGCCCCAGGTGCACTAATCGCAGGGCACCCTCCCATGAGCTAATTCAGAGCCCTGCACAACTGTTGCAACTAAGTGGAAACTGTTGGAATTAGAGCTGCAAATTCCCTGTGCGCCAGAGAAGAATCTATGTTTATAACAAACTATATCCTGTAGGTACTGGTGCTATAGGCTGCAGGATATATATAAGAAGGTGGGGAGGGGGCAAGAGGCCACACATTAACGGCAATGCCTCAGATGTAATACATAGTATACAGCCAGGGGTGTGTGTCACGATGCTCGGTGGAGAGGGTTGTGGATCCACTGGTCATCGTGGGGAGTTGGAGATACCTACGCCGAGGAACGGAGTCTAAGTGGCCCCTTGGCTTCACCGGCGCTCGCCACAAAACGGGAAGGACTTAGCTGCAGGGAAACCCCCAGGTCGCTACCCTCGACGTAGGCCCTGTCGGTGACAGCCGAAGTGAAAGGCACGGAACAGGCCAGAATGCAGAGAGGCAGCACAGAAGGATTGGCAGGCACGGCTGAAACGATGTCAGCAGATGGAGGAAAGTCAGGTAGCAAAACGGATGCAGTAGGTAGCAGATAAGATGAGTGAGACATATGCACGAACCAAACTCAGGGAAAGGACAGCAGGAAATGGCATCAATTACAAGTTCCTGCAAGAATGGGATTGGAGAAGCACAATTACCTGTTGCGCGCTGGCCCTTTAACTCCAGGGAACTGACGTGCACGCACCCTAGTGGGGAGGTAGATGCAGAGGAGTGCACTTGCCGAGGAGGAAGCAGGACAGGAGCAGGTGAGCAAACAGCAGCCCTGGGCGCAGCACTGGGACGACCAGCAGCTGGGTAACGGACGTGCCTGCGGTCTGGGAGACGGACCGCAGCACGAGCCGTTACAGTGGGGAACATAGACATGTGCACACCAGGCAAGAGAAAGGAAGTTAATGAGCCAGTAAAAACACAAGTGCAGGACAGGCCTGCCCAAATAAGCGTTTCAGCAGGCCACAAACCAGGGAATAGATTTTTAAAAACTGGTGCCACTGCAGAGGCCAGGTAGGGCACGCCATACAACAAAACAAGGGGCGTGTCAAAACAGACAGCCATAGCTGGTGCAGGCAGGATAATAAAAGTCCCGTCCTGGAGATTTATGATGTAAACATCAAGCCACATGACCTTACTTGAGTAGTCACTGTACAGTGTGGTGATATAAGTTGTCTGGCATCTTCGGACACACGCAAGTTCACCCCTTTGGTACCTCGCGCCGGAGTGGGGTTACCAGAACTTCACTTCAGCCATTGCAGGAAAGAGGCATGGGTGCTGGTGGAAAGTAAGTGCACACAGGTTAACCCCTTCAGTATCGTGCACCGCAGTGCGTATACCGGAATAATTCCCGCTTGGCGTTGCATGAAAATGATAAAGGTGACCGGTGGGAATGTGTGCAGGCCAGGCTCGCACTGGAGTTTGGTCTGGCTGTGTTCATTTCACCCTCAGAGTGGATAACGATTAAAGTGACAACCACAATGACAATCCCCCTGACTGGCGAGGAGAAAGGTCTCCATCACCACCTGCAAAAGAAGGAAAGAAATAAAACCAAAAAAACGTGTAGCAGACTTGCACACAGAGCAGGTCATGTCTGCCTCCTACAGACAATAAGCCAAAACTGATTAACTCAGTGCCTGCAGCTGGAATATAGGATGCTGGGTGGGGCTTTCACTTTTTTTCCTCCATGCTATCTCCTACTAACAGCCTATACCCAATGTCAATTATGTGTCCCCCAATGATATTGATGAGAAAGATTAATACTGGAGGTTTGAGACTTGGTGGCTGGTCTGTACGCTGATAAATTTATAGTAGTAGGGGCAGATTGGGACACAGAAATAAGGCTGCATCCACATGGCCGATGACAAATACTGGTCGGAATCTGAACTAGGATCTGACCAGTATTTTTCACTCAGTTTTTGTTTTTTTTTTACACTTTTTTCCCACTGTATTTGAGGAGGGTTTTTTGGATTTTGGTTGTCCCATTCAATTGAATAGTGTAATAATCCGTCATTTTCTGAGTAAAATATGGCAGATTATTGTGTATGTTCCAAGTTTTTTGGAAAACAGCAGTTTTGAAATCCGACAGTCAGAAAATCTGAGCTGTGTAGACTACAGCTCAAGTTTTCTATTGAAGTCTATGAGGATGGCTGACAGTTTTTCAAAATCCAAAAACCAACTAAACCCTTGCCGTGTAGACATACCCTAAGGGGGACATGTATGAAAACTGTCTTGGTCTAAGACTTTCTTTGTTGCCCATAGCAACCAATAAAAGCCCCCCTTTCAATCTTTAATCGCACTAGATGAAATGTAATGGGAACTCTGGTTGCTATGAGCAACAAAGAAAGTCTTAGACCAAGACAATTTTCATACATGTGGCCCTAAGTGTTCTTGATGACTACAAGCACCACTCCACGATTCTTGAAAAGATATTTTATTAAAGGGGTTGTCGCACTGGAAAGTATACTTTCTGAATAAAACCTCTTTGTGAGTTAGGCACTTCTTTAATACACTTTTATTACATTTACTGTGGACTTCTTGCAGTTCTACAGCAGTTATTTCATGACAGGAAACTTGGTTGTTTTGTGTTTCAAGGCATAAGTCCAGACAATCCGATGAGGAAGTGGGTGTGGTTTATTCTGGGCAATCCTTGTCACACCCCTTTGGCTCTGACCCTCCAAGCTTTTCAACATGATTGAGGAAACAAGGTTTGTGTCAGGAGGGGGAAGTTGTAAGGGAGGAACATAGAGAAAGACCAGCAAAGGATCCTGGGGCTTGTAGTATAACAGGGCACAGAGAAACAGCTTTCAAACAGAAAATGCTGCTGCTCAACTGCAAAAAAAGGGAAGCTACATATAGCACAAGAAAAGCACGGAAAATATTACAGGAAAATGAATTAAGATTCAGGTGGCACTTTCAGGGTTTTTTTTGGTTTGTTGGACAACCCCTCTAACTCGCTTTATTTGACGCAGCTACACACTCTAGTTCATATACCGTAGGACATTACAGTCATCTAAACTGTTCTATGTGGCTAACCTGTAGCCATAACAACTAGAGTTTGGATGACCTGCATGCTGTAGACTCACTTGTCCTGCACTCTGGGAAAAATCCACATTGAAATACGCAGCAGAAATCTAAGCATACTCTCAGACTTCTGACACATCTTTATATTTCTATTGCTACAGATTTCACCATAGTTTTGGATTCAGAATGGTCACTTTCCTTGGATCTATCCATATCCTGGCTACGTGAAGTGTTTCAACATCATCAAGTCTTACACCTCCATGTCCCTTTTTATGTGACACAAATTTCAAATCCATGCTACAGTTGTACAGTTGAAAGCAGAAGTTTACATATACTCTATAAAAAGACATATATGCATGTTTTTCTCACTATCTGACATGAAATCAGAATAAACCTTACCCATTTTAGGTCAATTACCACAATTATTTATATTTGCCAAATGCCAGAATAATGAGAGAGAATATTGAGAGAGAAAGAATTTTTTAAGTTTATATACACTAGGATTACTATGCCTTTAAACAATTTGTGACAGCCCATATGATAATGTCATGTCTTTGGAAGTTTCTGATATGTTTATTGGTAACATCCGAGTTAATTAGAGATACACCTGTGTATTTATTTCAAATCACACCAGAAACACACTTCTTCTGTGTGTAACATCATGGGAAAGTCTAAAGAAATCAGCCAAGATATCAGAAAGAGAATTGTGGACTTGCACAAGTCTGTTTGATCCTTGGGTGCAATTTCCAGATACCTGAAGATGCACAAACAATTATACATAAGTACAAACAGGATGGGAATGTCCAGCCATCATACAGATCAGGAGGGAGATGGGTTCTGTGTCTCAGAGATGAACATTCTTTGGTCCGAACGTGTATATCAACACAAGAATAAAAGCAACAGATCTTGTGAAGATGCCGGTGGAAACTGGTAAGATTGTGTCATTATCCACAGTGAAACGAGTACTCTATCAACATGGGCTGAAAGGCGACTCTGCCAGGAAGAAGTCATTACTCCAAAAGAAACATATAAAAGCCAGATTAATGTTTGCAAATGCAGACAGGAACAAAGACCTACATTTTTGGAGACATCCTATGAAACTAAAATTGAACTGTTTGGCCATAATGACCATCGTTACATTTGGAGAAAAAAGGGAGAAGCTTGGAAGCATAAGAACACCATCCCAACTGTAAAACACAGGGATGGCAGCATCATGTTGTGGGGTTGTTTTGCTGTAGCAGGGATTGGTTCACTTCAAAAAATAGGTGGCATCATGAGGAAAGAAAATTATGTGGCAATACTGAAGCAACATCTCAAGACATCAGCCAGAAAGTTAAAGCTTGGGCGGAAATGGTTCTTCCAAATGGAGAATGACCTAAAGCATACTGCCAAACTGGTTACAAAATGGCTTAAGGAAAACCATGTCAATGTTTTGGAATGGCCATCACAAAGCCCTGATCTCAATCCTATTGAAAATTTATGGGCAAAGCTGAGTAGGAAGTGGGAGCAAGGCGACCTACAAATATGGCTCAGTTTCACCAGTTCTGTCAGGAGGAATGGGCCAAAATTCCTACCAACTATTGTGAGAAGCTTGTGGAAGGATATTCAAAATGTTTGACCCAAGTCATACAGTTTAAGGGCAATATTACCAAATACTAATGAAATGTGTGTAAACGTTTGACTTTGCAGAAAGTAATAAAAATGCCTTAAAACATTCTGTCTCTCCCATTATTCTCGCATTTGGCAAATATAAATAATTTTGGTAATCCTAATTGACCAAAAACGGGTAAGGTTTATTCTGATTTCATGCCAGATAGCATGAAAAACATGCATATGTGCGTTTTTATATAGTGTATGCAAACTTCTGGTTTCAATTGTATGTAGTTTACCATGTGGACTACAGCGTATATTCCCATTAAAAACAATAGGCTACATATTATATTTCGGTAACAAGGTGTCTGAGCTAGATGTGTGAGCAGTTAAGGGTTTCTGTTTGTTTCATGAGGAAAAGAAGGCAGCTGCAGATACCTCTGCTATGCTCTGGAGAGAACAAATAATAAGCAGATTAAAAGAGAGATTTTGTGAGATCATTTAGCATGCATTTTGTTCTGAAATCACAAATGAGTGTAGACATGAATGTATTCTCATGATTAGATATAACAGTTTGAGACCTCCCCATTTTCCAGCCTCATCTAGTAGAAGTATAGAGATACAGGAAATACAGCTCCAGTTCAGCCTTGCGCACCCAAATGTTGTACAAGACATGTAAATACAATCATGGTACAGTTGTCCTGTCAGTGCAGGACTTTATGATTCAGTTAAAAATATCAAGTTGATATTTATTCAATTACCAGTTTAAAAAGACAATAAAGAAAAGATATTGTCAAATTCACGTAATGCATCATGTGATGATCCAGATTTCCTACTTCTGCATCACAAACCCAGATTAGTTCAAAGTGATCTTTTTTTGTTACTGGAATCAAAAAGTGATCCAGGCAGATTTATTTTGTCAATTACACCTGAATTCTTGGGAAATGTGCACCAAAATCCGGTGTACACACCTTACACCCCATGTATTATGTGTTTTTGACAATTTTTGTTTCAAGTGGGCAAAGCTTTGTGATAGAGGACATGGCTTGACATGCAACATTGTTTGCTAATAAAAGTACAATTAAGGCTTGGTTCACATTGCGTCCGAGGTTCCGTATCCAGTGCAGAAGTGAAAATGGAAGCCAGATAATCCATTTCACAACAGACACCCATTTATTCCACCACTTTGTCCATCATTGAGATGGAAAAAATAGTGCAGCTTGCTGCGCTATTCTTTCCGTCATTCCCGACAGAACATGCAATGAAGGTTCTGAACGGATGTGAATCCGGCCTAAGCAAATCAGTAGGTCGTATAAAATTACACACCACTGTAAGAAAATGCACCAAAGCACAAGCATGAGCTAGTGGCGCATGTTAGGCTTTCTCATCTAATACACAGACAAGTCACATTATTATAACCACTTCCTACATCGGCAGCGTGTGGCTCATGAAATAAATTACCAGTCTCGAGCAGGCTTGGTGGGTATATAGGAGGTGTGCAGAGGCTTTCTGCAGATATATTCCTTGTTGCTGTCATGGGCAATATGGGTGATTTATCAGTTACAATGAGGGATGATTATTGGCTTTTGAGCCGAGAGCAACAGTATTTCTGAAACTGTGCAGTTTGTGAAATGTTCGTGTGCTGCTGTGTTGAAACTTTATCATATAGTTAGTACGGTTGAAAAAAGACATGTGTCCATCAAGTTCAACGGGTAAAATGTGGGTGAAGGGAGTGAGACAAGGATTTAAAGCCCAGCTGGTTGATGCCCTGAAACCCACATATTAATACGTACGTAGCTATGTAAAATTCTGGATCCTGTCTGGTGGCGGCTCTGGGGTCAGAGATGGGGTCTCCCCTGGAGTAGATTGGCTCTTGCCTTGTGGGTTTCAGGGCATTAACAAGTGGGGAGGCTGGGCTTGAAATGGCACCATTTGTCCAATCACTCATGATTGGACAAATGGTGCCATTGAAAATAAGCATAGTGGAAACTGCGGAGCACCACATGCCATTGATGTGAGAGGTAAACATCAGCTATGGAGGGGCATGAGGGCGGAGGGTGGTAAGAAACATCTGAGAACAAACATCCTGCAACCATTGTTGCACTCAAGAACACAAGCTGATGGTGGTAGCATTATGGTCTGGGGAATGCTTTTGTGGCATTCTCTAGGCTTACTAATTCCTATGGAAGGCATTCTCAACCAATTTGGGTATGAATATATCATTGCAGGTCATGTACACCCATACATAGTAATAGCCTTCCATTGGTGAATAGGATTTTCCAGCAAGACAATGCAACAGGTCACATGGTTAGATTTGTCGGACAGTGGATGGAAAGGCATGACCAGGACTTTCAAGTGCTACCCTATCTCCCTAATTCCCCAGGCTTAAACCCAATTAAGCTTCTGTGGGGCCACCTTGATCATTGTGTTAGCTCTATGGATCCTCCCCCATGCACCTTCCAAGAGCTGTGGGATGCACTGCATTCAACATGGCTCCAGATACCAGCAACAACCTACCAGGACCTAATTGAGTCACTCCCAGTTGAGTCAGTCTGTTTAGCTGCTGTCCATGCTGCACATGGTGATTACTTTATATATTAGCTTGTTGCCTATTATAATGTTTTGAATGTGTATTCGACTGTATTAGTAAATCTGCCATAGTGTTTCAATATTCATTCATTTCAAAAAGCTTATGAGAAGAGATCTGAATTCTCCAGTGCCATCTATTGGATGTAGCAATCCTCAAATCACATGTGACTCAAGAGCCTTGCAATGTGAAAAGGATTCCCTGCCAGTTTAGTTCATTTACATACAACTATTTGGGGTTGTTGCCCCTCATCAGTGCACAGGAGAACTTACTGGCTGGCTAGGTGAGAGGCAAGTGTGGCTCAGAAGGGGTAATGTATCTCAATGAGGAGAGGCACCATGTCGGCGTGTGTCGCCTTTTATACCCCACTAGGTATGTTAAAGGAGTTGTCTCCCTACAGAGTTTCATAGGATGCATTAATTAAATACTCTGTCACTTCCTGGTTCAGACTGACTGTGATTTGCATACAGCTCTGTGGTGTATTCAACTCTGTGTTTTCAGTTGCTAATTAGTTCAGATTAGCTCAGAAGCTTCTCAGAAACTGCTAGCAGAACTTTTTATCTGATCCCTCAAACAAAAGCCGTAATTAGAGCTGTTTACTTTAGATAAATCAAGCTTTTTACTGTCCAGCAGCACAGAGGCTGACGCGACCTGTGTGATGACATCACTCACTGCTATCACATAGAACAAACAGCAGGGGGGAGAGATGTTTACAGGTCGGTTACTGAGGGAACTGAAATAGCCAATGAGGTGATTAATTCACTTGTATCTCCTTAACAAAAACAGATGAACAAAGCAATATATTTGGAAAATGTCTTTATTTTGTGTTCCCTACAATTTGAAAGCTATTCTTTGTAGCGAGACAACCCCTTTAATATTTGAAAAGGCTTATGGGAAGAGAGCTGAACATAATAATTGTAATCGCATACTGCTACACTACCTTGTGACAAGCATGCTTTTTTTCTCCTTTCAATGATTCTTTTTCAGACTATTTTTGGAGTTACTTAATACACACATTAAAATCTACAAACACATCATTATCAATTACATATACATTAAATAGTGATATATCAGAGTTATTTCATGTGTTTTTACAGAAAGAACATGTGCTTAAAAAGATTTAAACTGTGGTTAACCTCAAGGAATATAACTTTCTAACATTTAACTATTTGCTCCCAAAGAGAACTGTACAGCACTAAAGCGACCTGCCAAAAAAAAAAAGAAATTAGTCACTTTCTAACTGTGGCGCCAAAGGGGTTGAAATTGTGGTAACCAATGTCATTACTTCATCATCTAATCAAACAGGAAGCCAAAAGGTTTTTGTTTTTTTTCAGTGTAGTTGTCAAAACTTACAGACAGATGTCCACCAGCTGATCCAGTTCAGAGCAGCTGCATTCGTACATGTCTCTGCAGCTCACATGGCTCTGGTTCATGAGGTCTCCCAGCAGCTGAACAGCATTGGCAGGTGCCTCATCACAAACTTTCTTAAAAGCCAGAACTCTTGCAGCCTCGCTGTACACGTGCTTAGCTCTCTGGTACAGTTTGAAGGTGGACACTAAAAAAAGAAACAAAATACACAGAAGTGAGGAGGAATGCTAAACTATATTTGTTTCTAATAATGCAACTGCCTTTTTTCTTATACAATATCGCCACACTACTAAGACAGATCTGTTTGCAAATTTTTATTGCTTGTAAAATATCAGAGTGGACTGCACATTGTGTAGGCCTGGCGGAAAATTCACTGGCAGAAAATTTAAACCAATTTTAGCTGTGTAAACATCCATGATCCTGTACTGAAGCTTGCAAAAACGGAAAAGCCCCAGTATTTTTTCTCTCTGCCAATCTTATCTATAAATAAGGGTTTGGATAGGTTACTTAAAAGTAACTATACTCAAAACAGCAATTTAGGTTTTGTTTATCTAGGTAACCTTTAAGCTACCTAAGTCATGTACACATAGATTTAAAAAAAAAACAAAAAAAAAAACAAAAACATTTCTATACACACACATATACATACATAATATGTAATGTGTAATATAATGTGTTTTTCCAAAAATAAGACAGGGTCTTATATTATTTTAATTTCCAAAAAAAAGGGCTAGGGCTTATTTTGGGGAGAGGGTTTATATTTTCTAACAAGATGGGTGCAGACACTGCATGCTGGGATATTTAGTCCCTTGGCAGCTGCAGTTACAAGTACCTGCGTGTATAAACACACACACACACACACACACATACAGCCCATGGTACATAACAGTACATAACCTATAGTCAAAAACCATGAAGTCTGTGTGTATTCTTTCAGTGTCTTATCTTGAAAGTGTAGTATGCTGGGGAACTTCAAGTCCCAGCATGTCACAGTAGCCTTTAAGATAAGGGATTGTTTGTGTGATTGTATAATGTGTGTGCATGTGAGTGTATATGTGGTGCCATACATTTAACTCACTTACACATTGCACTCTATGGCCTGGGCTGAAGGACCTGCGAATCATGTGACTGTGACAATCTCAGGTCCTTCAGCCTAAAAACACTGGAGGTTTCTACAAACCTTCAGTCTGACAGGCTGTTTATTGGGGTGGGCAGTGCTCAGGAACGCCACTGCCCAGGAGGCGGGCACCAGGTGACATCCTTCTGGAGGGCGCTGACTAAATGGGCTTGTTTTTGGAAGTAGGACTATATATTAAGACTGACTCCAAGAATCTGTGAAAATCAGGCTAGGGCTTATTTTCTGGGGAGTGCTTATTTTTGGAAAAACACGGTATATATTTCTGCCACCTATACCTCCTACACTTAACTCTTTTACGGCGTGTATACACCTGAAGAACTGACGTCAATCCATTTCAGACGCCTGTGATTGATGGCGAGTATTTTACACTGTGCTCTATAAGAGGTGAAGTGTGCATTGTCTGGGGGCATAGTTCGGTACATATTTCAGTGAAATTAAGGCTGAAGTACATGCAAAAGACACCAGGTAGACACCCCCTAAATGAAAAAAAAAAACAGTTACTGCTGTCAGCATGTACAGAGGCCAAATTAAAAAAAAAAAACCAAAAAAAAAAACATTCCTAAGTTTTTAAAGAGATTCATTACCTTTACTACCATACACCAACAGGATTGTTACCTGTAACATCCACCATTTTTTTATTGCTACTATTCATTTTAAATATGAGAAGATGTAATCTGTAGATATAGTGACAGAAGAGAGCCAACATGCTGATTTCACGCAAGGGTGCTCACCTGTGTCTGGTTCTTCAGGCACAGACAATGTGGGGTGGCTCCATTGCTATGTCCTTAGTAACAAACAGTTAGAAGACCACGTGAAATATGTAACGATTAAACCGTTGTGATGCTCACTGTCCTCTGGGTAAAATCCAAGCTAAACATACAACCAACCATACCAAATTTTTACCATGTACTGATCCTATAAACTCTACTATATAAATAGCTTGCAATTACATGTCTCAAAAACAGCAAAATGTAGAAAATCAATTTTAACTATGGAGAAAATCTAACGGAAAACCACTCTCCATGTTAAGCTTTACAAATAATGTGCTGGCGTAAGTTCTAGTTGGAAAAAGTTCAGAAAAAAAACTTTCTGCTAACGTTATTTCCATGAAAAGGCATCATTCCGAGGTCTCTTAGTAAAAATGCAAGATGATATGAACGTTATTCACAATTTTGGTAATGGAATGCCTGATTATTACTAGAGATGGGCGAAACGATTCTAACGAAGTGGAATTCGTTTAGAATTTCAGGAAAACTTCGGTTCTGAACGAAGTCGAAGTTTGGGGTACTTAGAGTGAACGAAGTGTGCTTTGATTGATAAATTGGCTACAAGCACATGGCGATAAAATGGGGAAAAGCACTCTGGGAGGAAGAAGGGAATATAGCCTGCATGACATGTGAGGAGATGAAGCCAATCAGGAGACCGGGGGATTATGCTGACGTCACCGCACTATATAATTCCTGGGGCGCGACGTGGGTGTCATACCGCTCTCACTTGTACTGGTCAGGGAGGTGCTGCCGCGGCTGATTGTTAGAAGATCTGATTTTTATCAGCGATTTTTGTGGGGTGTCTGTGAGAGCTTGTCTCAGAGACTGCTTCTCTTAATGTTCTATTTTGATTTTTTTTGGGGTATTGGATCTGAAGTTCCGTGCATAATCCAGTGCTTTGTCCAGCACATTGAAATATCCAAGGGGCACTAAGCCAGTTCCCGTTGTATTCATTTATAGAAACAGCGGGTTTTTTTAATTTCAAATTTCCACTTCATTTTTTTTTGGACTTTGGTTCAATTTTTAATTTTTTCCCCCCCCCCCCCCCCCCCCCCCAATTTTAAAATTTAAAAAACCCCCCATTAATTACCGTTTTTTTTTGTGCTGTTGTGACTCCAGAAAACCGGGCTTTTTCACCCCCAAAAAATAAAAATTTTTTCCCGGGAGGGATAATTAAAAAGGCGAGGTTAAAAATTTCAATTTTTTTTCTTGTTGTGGAGGGAGAAAAACCGCAATTTTTACCGGGTACAAATTTAGTAGTTTCCAGCTGCCCCAAATTTTTTTTTTCGCAAAATTTAAACCCGGGGGGTTAAATTTTTAAAGGGTTTTTTTTGTGCTGGGGGTGACAAAAATAGACCGTTTTTTCCCGCCAAAAAATTTCAATTTTCCTGTTGGGAGGAAATTAAAAAGGAAAGGGTTTAAATTTCAATTTTTTCTCTTGTTGGTAGGTAGAAAAAAAAGAATTTTAACACGCTTTCCCAAAACTTTGTAGGTTTTTGGCTGCTCAATTTTTTTTGCGGGAATTTTCATCCCCGGGGTTAAAATTTTTCGTTGTTTTTGTGCTGTGGGGACCAAAAAAAAGACCCTCTTTTTCACCACCAAAAAAATTTCAATTTTTTCCCGTGCATAATTCACTTGGAAAGGGTTTTAAAATTCAATTTTTTTTTTTGTTGTTTTAGCGTAGAAAAAACGGCCAATTGTAACACGTACAAAAAAAAGTTTTGTTTGGTGCTCAAATTCCTTTTTCGCAAAAATTTTAAACAGGGGTTAAATTAAACGTTTTTTTTGTGCGGGGGTGACAAAAATAGACGTCTTTTTCACCCCCAAAAAATAAAAAAATTTTGGGAGCTAATTTCCAGGGGAAGGTTATTTCAAATTTTTTTCTTGTTGTGTAGCTGAGAAAACAAAAAAATTGTAACACGTTTCAAAGTAGTAGTTTCCGGGGCTGCCTTTAAAATTTTTTTGCGCAATTTACATCCAGGGGTTAAAATTTAAGGGGTTGTTTTTGTGCTGTGGTGACAAAAAAATAAGGGCCAAACCCTTTTTTTTCCGCCAAAAAAAAAAATTTTTTTGTTGGGATTTTAAACAACAACGAAGGGGTTTTTTACAATTTTTTCTTTGTTGTGTAGCGTAGAAAAAAAAGCCCAATTTTTAAACCCCTACAAAGCTAGGAGTTTTTCCGGGCTGCTCCCAAATTTTTTTGGGCAATTTAATCCCGGGGGTTTAATTTAAACGTTGTTCGTGCGTTGTGACTCCCAAAAACCCTCTTTTTTTTCCCCCAAAAAATAAAAAATTTTTTCCCGTAGCTTTAATTCACAAGGAAAGGTTTAAATTTCAATTTTTTTTTCCCGTTGTGTGGTAGAAAACACGCAAATTTTAAACACGCTACAAAACTTGTAGTTTCCGGTTTCCCCATTTCTTTTGGCCCCAATTTTTCATCCGGGGGGGTTAAAATTTAAACGTTGTTTTTTGCTGTTGTAATTTAGTAAAAAAAACTTTGTTTTTTTCCCCGCCACCAAAAAAAATTCTGTAAAATAATTCATACCCAAAGGGTTAAAATTTAAACCTGTTTGTGCTTTTTATTTAGTAAAATTAACAGAAATTTTTAAACGGCACCCTTTCAAAATAAATTTTTCCCGCCCCCTTTGGGAGCGCAAATTTTTATCCAAAGGGTTTTCCCCTTTTTTGGGGGTTCATTTGGCGAAAAAACAGGGTGTGTATTTATATTTTAAAGATATTTCATCAACCCGGGGGTCTGTACATTTTAGAACAAACCCCGTATTCGACAGAGGGGTGGCGGGGTCTTCCCTTGGGGGTGGCGAGGCCCAAACTTTTCCCGTATTGGGGGCCCCCCCCCCCCCCCCCCCCGCCCCCGGGCCCCCCCCCCCCCCCCCCCCCGGGACAAAAAGGGGAAGTCGCCCAAACAGAGGGCCATCGGTGGGGGCCAACTGCCCTTTCATCTTGCGGCCGTGTGAGATAGCAACCCAAAAGGGGCTTGATTGGTTTACTAGGTCATCCCCTTCCTCCCAAAGATAATTTTTGACAAACCCCCGCCAGTTGGGGAAAAGTCGACAAAAACCCTTTGTTGGCATTTGGCCCCGGAGGGGTCGCGGCCTCACCCGTCCTTAAAACCCCCCTCTGTCCCCCTCCGATTCCCTTTAAACCCGAGATTACTATGGGGTCTGGGGTCCCCGGCCACCCATATAGCGAGGGAATTTAAAATTTGAGGAGGGGGAGGGCAGCCCGTCCTTTTGGGAAACGAAGGGAAAAGGGGAAAAAATCCCCCGTTCTTTTCGTAGGCGGCAAAAATATAGATGTTGAGAGTGGCATGGGAGGTCATGTTGTGAGGGGGTCGCCTCTGGCATACCAAGAACGGTGATGAGGTCGCAGTGACGATGAAACACAAATAGATGATGATGTAGCCGTCCAGCTCTTGGGAGCCTTGGTGAGGCAAGGGCTTCATCATCGTCAGGAGAAGAGGGCTTCAGCTTGCGCGTCAGGCAGCGGCGCTGCCAGCATGTGGGTCGTGTGGCGTGAGTCAGCTGGTTAGCAGCAGTGTGAGGTGGGAGCCAAGCGGGCCCACGGGGTAAAATACCCGTTAGAAGGGTCCAAGAAAAAGTCAGTAGCGGCACAGAGGCTCCGCGAGGCAGCGGCGGCAGTACAGTAGTCACTCATGCGGAGCGTTGGCGGTAAATCCGATACTCGGCGGTTGCTTGTAGCAGTTCTTTGCGAAGACACCGGTGGAGCCGAATGATGGGTATTGTAGAATCTGTCAAGCAGAAATAAGTGTAGCGTGGCAGGGAGCTAACGTTGGTACCACGGCCCTGTGCAACACATGCAGCGTCACCATCCCGGTGGAATGGGTGAAATGTGGCTCAGATGTGGTGGTCAATCTGCCGCGCAGCAACAGCAGCAGCAGGCAGGCCCAGTGGCAGTTATGCCATTGCAGCCAGTAAGGCTACACCACATCTGCAGAAGGAGCTGTTTCTCTTTGACATTTTCTCCCGAGTCCAGTGCTCCTGCTCCTCGCTACTCCTTGGACGCAGCAGTCGTTCAGCGATGGCGATTGAAAGAGGACCAGCAAGTATGCGTCTAACCATCCTTAGGTGCAGGCAGCTCTGTCCAAGTTGTTGGTACTGCAGAGTCCCTCATCCAAATTGGTGGACTCGGCACCATTCAGAGAATAATGGCTTGTGCCGAGCCGTGTTGGAGGAGTTCCAAGCCCGTAATTTCTTCCAAAAAAGGCAAGTACCAAGCACTTTCATAAATATGTAGAACAGATGGTGGCAGTCCTTAAGCTTCTTGGTCTGTTCCAAGGGCTAGCAGCGGGACGTCTCGAGCTGTAAATTCGGGCTGGGCCAAGTTAAATGTCCTGACGGCCACTGGAGTGAATGTGCTTCCGGCCCAGACACCAACAACTTGGACAGGAGACGCGCTTTTCTCCTCCTCGTTGTCAAAACTGCTGCTACTGAGCCAATGTCCGCCTCCTCTCTCCTCCACCACCACCACCTTTCAGCCTCCACAATACTGCTCCATTCTTACCACATGTGTGTAGGCACAGCGGTGTCACGCAGTTCCTACACCTAGCGTGCATCGGCGAACGGAATTCACACAGGGAGGAAATGCTCCGCGTCAGTGCAGCAGAAATCGATGTGTGAGCTTTCTCAGCGCCAACTCGCAAATCGGAACCATGGTGACGGGACATTGGGAGGAACATGGGGTCCGCGCTGCAGCCGAGGAGGGGTGGTCCATGCGCCTGCATGACGCACGTTTTCAATCTGGTGGTGAAAAGGTTCTGAAGTCTTCACCGATCTTCAGAACATTCTGAAAATGGCCAGGAAACTGTGCATGCACTGTATCCATTCGTTTTACAAAGCCCGGAACACCCTCCTCGAGTTGCAGCGGGCAGAACGGCCTCCCCAAACACTCTGTTTGCGTGTTTCACGCTTGGAATTCCCACCCTGCAATGTTGGCCCCGACTGTAGAAAGGAAAGGCCAAAAAATTTTTTGGAGATCAGGCAGACAGATACCCCCCCTGTGAAACTTTGATGTCACCCAGTGGAGGCTCATGGTGAACCTGCCGTTTTGGGAGGCCATTCGGGGGGAGGGCGTTTTTTCAGTGCCAGGCTAGGGAAAAATAACGTCTTTTCCTGCTTCAGTCCGGAACAGATGCAAAAAATTTGTTTTGGGGGGGGGACTGGGGGACGTGGCGACTACATCTCGTGGAAATGGTGGTGGGGTTTGAAAAGGGGAGGAGGAGGAGGACATTGGAGCGAAAGCATTTTCGGGTGAAATGAGTGGATTTTTTCCCAGGTGACAAAAGAGGAGGAGCAGGCAGTGGAGGAGGGGATGGAGATGAGGAAGACGAGGCAGATGGCCCCCCAAGCCCATGGAGTATAAGTGGGTGGAGGCGGGAGCCCCTCGGAGTAACTTGGCGATTGCCCCCAGCTGTTTTTCCCTGGCTGTGACAGCCAAAATAGTAAGCTCGGCGGGGGGAGGGCTTTGGTTTTAACCCTATTGGACCTCGTCCGGTCCAAAAGGGGGAGTTTTCCCAGCTTTTGAGAGGGGGGGACAAACTCAAATATATAGGGAAATCCCCCGTAATCTTTGGCCGCTGCCTAGTGCAGCTGTCCCTCCCTGCAGGTCGGACCGGGGGGTTCCTCAGCGCTCACGTTACTCTGTGCGGGTGGGGGAGTGGGCAGTACCAGCTCTCGCATTTAACCTAGTTGGAGTTACTGTGAGCAGTTCCGACCCGCCTAGTGAGGAGGGTAGTCGCCAGCGGGAGCGCAGCAGGACGGGAGCAGTCCCTAAAAAGGTGGGGGGGCCCTATTGGCGCACTCTGCCACCCCAGTTAGAAGATGGGGGACTACTGGGCAGCCAAAGGATGTGTGGCCTAACTTGCCGGGTTTGCAGTGGGAAGCGCCTGCCCTGCCGTGTGTGGATCAGAGGGGGGGTTAAATGCGGCGGGGGCCTCGTTACCCCAGGAGAACCCGCTTTTTCCACGGGAAATGTGGAATGTGACCTTGTCAAGTGAGTCGGCGGGGATCGGAAAGGTTTCACACACCAATGCCTTAGGGTCAGCTAACAGCCCATGGGCCTCCCCCAATTTTGTGAAAATGGTCTGGGTTCAAACTACTGCTTCAGCCACTATTTGATACCGCCCCCGCCTGGCCACAAATTGGACAGTTTCCCATCTGCCACCCCCACCCTTTCCAGGGACTGGTTTGCCCCCCACCCCCACACTATGTCTTTGTCCCCACTGTCTGCCTCATGCTGTGTGGGCTGCTCCCTGCCCTCCACACTTGTCATTTTGCCATGTCTGCCTCATGCTGTGCTGTGGCTGCTCCGTGACCTCCCACTGTGTCATTTTTTCCCTGTGGCCTACTCCTGTTTTTTGCCCCTCCAATGTGATTGTGCACTGTTGCCCTATGTGCTGCTGGGCGCTCCCTTGACCACACACTTTTTATTGTCCCATTTGGGCCCCTATCCTGTTTTTGCCCACCCCAGTTGTCATTGGCCCTGCTGCCCTCTGCTGTGTGCCTTGCCCAACTGTGTCATTGTCCCACTGTCTGACCCATGCTGTGCTGTGGTGCTCCCTTGATTTTCACACTGTGTCATTGTCCATTTCTGCCTACTCTGTTTTTGCCCCCCTAAATGTCATTGTCCCACGGTTGCCCCTCATGCTCTTGTGGCTGTTGGTGCCCCTCACACTGTGTTTTGTGCCATGTTGCCCTTTTGCTGCTGCTGTGTTGTCCCGTAACTAAACATTGTCATTGTCCCATGGGTTCCTCTGTGCTGTGGTGGCCGTCACCTCATCTGTCCTTGTGCCACCTGGTTTTCCCCAACTTGGTTTTTTTTCACTTTCTTGGCATGTTTTATCAGGCCTTCCCCTTGTTTTTGGTAGTTTTGCCCTCTTAAGTGCCCAGGGAATTTTATAGTGAAGGATTCAAGAGGGCGGCAGTCATGTGCGGATACTAAAACAAAACATTGTTTGAAGACCAAACAAGTTTCCTTGAAATTTAAGCAGGCACAAGTTCTGCCCCTGCGGCCTTGTGCGCGGGAAAAGTGTTTTTTTAAAGGATTTTTGCCGAAAAAAATTCGGAAGGGTTTATATTTTCCCGGAAAATTTGGCGAAGTGAACGAAACGAATTTCGGGAAATTCCCATTCTTTTTGAAATTAAGTCCGGGTTGGGTTAATTCTGCCCCATATACTTTAATTCCATCGGTATTTTGGAGCAATTGAATACCAAAGCTTTAAAATTAAGCCAGCCTGTTGGGGTTTTTTCAGACAAAATTTTTCCCGGGTCATTTTGGAGGCATTTTATTCAAGGTTTTTTAAAAAAAAAAAGTCTTTTTGTGCTTTTTTATTCAGTAAAATACACAGTGTTTTTAAACGCCACTCGAGTAAATTTTTCCCTGGTCCAGTTCTGGAGCGCAATTTATACCCAAAGGGTTTTAATTAAGGTTTTGTGCTTTTTTATTCAGAAAAAATCCCTGTTTTTTTTTAAACCCACTACAGGTAAATTTTTTTCTGGCATTTGTGGAGCGTTTTTTATTCCAAGGGTTAATTTAACCCTGTTATGGTTTTATATTGGTCAATACATGGTTTTTTTTTAAACGGCACATAAAAGTAAATTTCTTGGTATTTGTGGAGCGAATTTATACCCAAGGGTTCCCCAAACCTGTTTGGGTTCATTTAGGAAAATACAGGGTGTTGTATTTATCATATAAGATATCTTCATTAAACGTTCTGTAAATTTTTGAACAAAAGTATGTCAGACAGGAAGTGCAGGCTCTTACTTGCGAGTGGCAGTGGCACAAACATTCCTGGGCAGGACAGGTCACGACAAAAGGGGGTCGCGCAGGGGTCACTGGGGTGGGCCAGAACTGCTGGTGCATGTAGGACCGTGTGTTGATCGCAACCAAGGGTTTTGTTTGGGTTGTGGGTCTTCAATTCTCCCAGATGACATCTGACAACCCTAAAAACAGCTTTGGTTCGTCAGATACAATCTTTTTTGGAATGGCCGGGAAAACAGATCAGCCCCTCCCCGTCCTAAAACCCGCTTTGTCCTTTTCTTTTCCTCACCCAGAAAACTAGTTGTGATTGGGCTAGTGCCACATACAGCGAGGTGAACAATTTGGGACAGTCAGCAGCTATTTTGGAACGAAGAGGTGGGGCAGAATCCACTGCTTTTGCAGTATTCGGGGGGAGAGTGGCATGGGAGGTTTATTGGCGGCGGTCCCCTTGTCCAAAGACTGTTAAAAGGAGGAAGCAGTGTCGATCAAACACTCATGAAGTTAAACGTGGGGGGTTTGAATCCGTTTTTGTTACACCAGTTTTTTAAAAATGCAGCGTATGGAACTTGAACTGAAGGGCCATAACTACGGGAAAATTTTTTAGGTGTTATTTTGATTCTTTTTCCATGTTGATGGTTTTCGGTACAAAACGGGAAAGGGACGAACAAAAAAGAAGAAAAAAGCAATTGCTGCAAAACTGGTTTTGGGGGAACTTCTCAGTTGAAGAATGTGAATCGTAGGCCCCTCTTACAGAAAGTAAAAACCAACCCCTTCTGGGGCCCCCCCCTGTTCCCGGTGGAACAAATTAACCCACACAGTTTTAAGAGGTTTTAAAAGCAAGTTGATAAACGTATTTGTTCAAAACAGAAAACAGGTGATAAAGGAAAAAATTTTTGAACTTGTATCTAGGTGTCCAGTTTTGAAACTGTGGGAATTCTTTAGCTGCATTTTTAAGGAAAGGCTCCTACACAACCCCTCCAAGACTATAAAATAAATAATAATTAATAATCTTTAGGCCTATAGAGGAAAAAAGTTTCCTTTGCCCTTTTCTGTCATTTCCGTGTACCGTACCCCTTGCCTCCGTCCCCGACCACGAACCATTTCCCCTGCCTGACCTTACCCCTGTCCCCGACTCCCAAATTTGCCTTACGATTTTTTTACAGGGTAACCGGCTGCACCCCAAGCAAGGGATGTAGGGGGAGCAACCTGGGAGACCCCGCCCGCAAGTCCATCCCTTTGCGGCGGCTCTGGTGAGAACGGGACCTAATTAGAGTTCGTCCCTGGCTGGCTATTGCCCTATTTTGCGGTGGTCCCGTGGATCCCCCCGTGTCAGTGAAAACATGAAGCAGTGGAATGAGTTATTCTCCCCGGGCCTGGGACTGACAAATACCCGGGCCCCATGAAAGGGCCCGAGCAAACGGCAGGTGTCAGCATGAGCTGCATGGCCGGCATTAAAATTACAAGGGGTGTTTCTCCCGTCCGCTTGGATCATCAATTTTAAAAAATTTTTAGCCTTTTTGTTCATAGAGTATTCCAACACATGGGGTGGAATTCCAAAATTTTGGGTTTTTCACTTTCCGCCTATTTGGGGGGAGGGCCGGGTAGCTTAAGGGGGGTGTGCTTGGCGGTGTAAGAACGGCTGGAAGTGCACAAAATTTCCTGGCCCCTTTTTTTAAAAGTTTGCAGTGGGTGTAAGACTTGAAACCAATTAACATGTTGCCAGCAGGGGGCCTGGTCACCTCCCCTACCGCTTGGAACCCTGTTTTTCCAGTCTGTCACAATGGTTTAATTTTCATTTTTCAGGAGGAAAAGCCCCAAATCAATGTCATCTTCATGATCGGAGCGTTTCCTCTGGGTGATTGGGTTTACCCAGAGGAATACCCTGTCCACTTGGATCATCAAAAATGTTAAAAGGGCCTTCTTGTTCATCATTTCCCCCCTGTTCATAAATTTCCCCCCGTTAATATTTTATTCTGTTTATAATTTTCCCCCCGTTCATAAATTTCCCCCGTTAATTATTTATTTTGTCATAAATTTCCCCCCGTTTATAAATTTCCCTCTGTTAATATATTTATTCCTGTTCTCATTTTCCCCCCGTTCTCAGTTTCAGTTACCCCTTACCGACCCCTTTTTGTGTTTTGATCTCAAAAACTTGCCCCCTGCCCTGCCCGTTGGTGACCTTTGACTACGGTTTAGTCTTACGATTCGGTACCTCATGCGCCTCGGCTGCACGCAAACTAGGCACGCCCGGGGTAGTGACCTGGTAGGACCCCACCCCAGAAAAGTTCCCCCCTGGGCTTGCGGCGGGCTTGGTGGGGAAAAACCCGGGGTTACTTAGACCCCGCTCCCCGGTGTGGCCTACCCCCGTTGCGGTGGTCCCGAAGAGCCACTAAAAATGTCGTTAAATGGCAGAGTGGGAAAGCCAAGTTTCCTGGCCAGTTCTTTGAAAAAGGTGCATGTCCCCCACTTGAAAAGGGAGGCTGCAATACCACCAAATTGGAATGAGCCGGTCGCTTCTGTAAATTGGGGTGGGTAGTCGCATATGTTGTCTCTTGGCAATTGTCTGGGGTAACACTACGGCACATGAGTGCGGGAAAGGATGGCAATGGACCGGTAGAAGATGTAATAGACGGGGTTGTTTTTTGGAGAGGTTTGTGAACCTTGACTGCCTGAAATGGGAGGTGTGCCACTGTTGCTGCTGTGTTGGGACGGGAGGCCCCACCACATCAAAACTTGGGTCCCTGGTACGCTTTATTTTTCCCCCCACAAATTTCAATAGTTATGTTCCCCCTCTCTGGTGTCTCTTTCCAAAAAACGGCCACCCCCGGTGGTGATTTTACCACCAAACCCCGCACTACGACTGTTACCGCGCTGACCCGGGAGCCCTGTGCCGCTACTTTCGGGACCTGAAAAGGGGGGTGGTCTAAATTGTGGCCTTTTGGTCCCAACCTACCCTGCTGCCACCCTGCTGAGAAGTTGCTGGAATAACCATATTAGTAAGAATTATTCCACCAATGTTCCTATTCAATTACCCTGTATAAGTCATGGGACCCTGCTGCTAGCTTACTGTCAAGCCATGTTCACACGGTGTAGTTGGGCACGTTTTTTAGCCCGTAATTTTTGGCATACTCCCAAATTGGGGTGAAATCAGCCCAGTCATTTGGTAATCCACAGTTTCATAGAGAACTATGGATTACTTTTTTCCCCCCAAAAGGGCATTTTCAGTGGGTATACCCCCCTTTTCATTACTGGGTACGCCCCCCCCAGGCGTTTCGGGGGTTTTTAAAAAGGGGTGGTCTACCATAAGAAATTTACTTTTTAATGGCAAAGGGGGTTTTTTTTTTGGGGGGGGGGGGGGGTTTTTTTTGTGTTTGCAAAAAAAAATCACTTTTCAATTTTTGTCCCTTAACAAGTCCTACCTTTTCCTAGATACCCCTTTTGATTGGCTGCATCAGCTCCTCAGGTCGTATAGCTACAGACCTGTTTGATCATACTGTAGGTGCCAGCACTGTGTTGTATAGCTAAGACCTGGCTTTACGCAGCCCAGTGAAGCTTAACAGCCCCGAATTAAATGAAACCAAAAAACAGGGCTGCTAAGTGAATCAATGGAGTGAGACAACCCCTTTAAAGAGGTATTGGAGGAGAATTTTTAATACATGTATATTAGAAAATCATATGATTTCTTATTATATGCCTATTAAATAAAAACCATATATGGTGGACAACACCTTTAAGAATTCTCTAATATTTCATGAAGCACACATGGAATTGTGGCCACCAAGACAGGGAATCAGGAGCTTTCTTAACAACATGAATTGAAAATATCTGTACAATACATTAAAGGAGGGTTGCTAAAAGAGAAATAATGTACCACATTTCTCTAAAAATATCTACAATTAATACTGTTATCAAACCTGTTTTTATTTTTCCACAGCAGTTTGAGAAGTATAAGCTGCAGTGATTGATTGCTGTTGGTAACCTGATAAGATTTTGCTGAGTATTGATAAATGGGGTCCTATTGTTATGTAATTAATGCAACTAGATATAAGCTTTCATAATACAATGACTTGAACTGAATACAACATACATGAACATACACTCATTGGAATATTCTGTTGAATGAAAACTAGATTAACCAAACCTTCTGTTTGCAAATATCTCTAACACTCCAAAATGCAGTGCTGTTAAAAATAGAATATTTTCTACTTGAGGCCAGTGTTCCTCAGAGTAGCATATTTATAGTAGATTTATGAAATAACATTACCGCATGTTTCACACACAAGGATGATTACTCAACCATCTGTTCACCTGACAACCCAGATACAGGAAAAACATTAGAATGTTTAAGGATGGAATTATTGTTGGATGCTTCTTGTAGGCTGCAGACTAATTTTAGATATGGCCTGTAAATTCAGAAGTGAATTTCATTACAACAATACATATGCTTTGCTCACTGAATTGGGCTCTTACATAATGCTGTGCAAAGATCAGATACGAGTAATGGAAATATAGCACAAAATCCTTTTGAGGCTATATCTAAGAGAGAAACAATATAAGTAGAACAGTGTGATTCACAAAAGCAGGGTATTATTTCTGTATACTTAGATATGCTTTTATAAGTGAGTACTGTACTACTGAATATCTAGGGTAACAGGTCACACAGGCTGTCCATAGTTAAGATGATAAAATTGTAATTATAAGCTAAAAAAAATTGTGTGGTCTCTCCAATATTTGTATCCATCATTTGGATTTATGCATTTACTCCTTCAAATGTATTATCTAGTAACCATTTTACCAACTTGGTTTACTATACTGTTTTGACCCATACTATGCAATTATCAATAATTATGCAACTAATGTCAATAAACTAATTCTGAAAATAAACACTTCTGCCAACTAAGAGAAAAATCCGGTTAAGCACCCATAATATTACATCAAGGTTGATGAAAAAAATGGAGGCCAACCTCACCTTACAGCAACACAATAAATTAGAACCTGTTGTCACAACTGACATATTTGAGTTAGTGACTAACTGCATTTCCAATAAAAAAACAATTCCGAAGTACATTTGCCCATACTGCTAGGCGTAGATTGTGGTGGCTATACATGCTTTGCATTAAGGAAACACTCTGGGATGCCAGGAACTTGCTTTTGTATAAAAGAGAGGAGTTGGATGTAAATAAATGTATCCGCATTATACTCAGCAAGCTATATTTATTTTATCTGTATGATGTGCGAAAGATGGGGGCCTCGGACGCTGAAGGTATTTGGAAATTCACGAAGTGGAATCACCTAGCCCCTATTTGAGCAGTATTTTTTAACTTACTCTGTTTTTTCTGTTCTGTGGTTTGTTTAAAATGTACCTTATTGACTGTGTTTGAAATATATATTTAATCTTTAACTGTTTGACCAATTTGCAACAACCTGCTTGTGTATATTGTACCTTTTCTGCAATGTTTGTAACTTGTTTATCTCCCTGTTTTGAAATAAAATTGTGCGATGTGCTGCTCCTTTGTTATTTTTTATGAAAACTTTTAAATAAATAAAAAACTGCAGTTAATGTTTCTTATATCAAGTGGGTCTGCAGGGACAAAGTCCCAACGAGAAACGGCTTGTTCACACAACGTTTTGGATCCGTTTTGGATGCGTTTTACGGATCCGTTTTTAACTTGCGAAAACTGGATGCAAACTGTATCCAAAAAGCGGATCCAGAAAACGCAACAGCTGATCCTTTTTTGGATGCGTATTGGATGCGTTTTGCATGCGTTTTACGGATCCGTTTTTTGGATCCGTTTTTTTTCAATGCTTTATTTAAATCAACCTATCAAACTACAATTATAATATATCCTATCAATGACCAAGAAAAAAACCTTTTTTTACCTAGTGTCAGTCAACTGGACATACACCTATGATTTTAGAACCCGCCGCCCCCCCTTTTTTTTTTCAAATCAACCAATAGTTTTTAAACTCAGAGACCCGACGTCCATGTGCATCCGGTGGTATGCTGGGGGCTGTGGGACTGACATTATCCTCCTCTCCTTTACCCATGTAGAATGAAGGCATTTTCCAATATCACATTGCATCAGAAAAATTAGCCCTCCCATTAAAATGATACAAAATATTACCCAAACATAATATTCAAATTTTATATTTAATTTAAATCCAATGCGTTTTACGGATGCGTTTTTGGCATCGAAAGCGGATCCAAAACGCATCCAAATGTATGCTGCGCTTTTGAATCCGCTTTCGGGATGCCAAAAGCGCACTCCATTATTTCCTATGGGGATTTCTCTTGCGTAAAACGCAAGAAGAATTGACATGTCAATTCTTAAAACGGATCCGAAAAGCGCATCGCGAAAAACGCATCGGCGATCACTCATCTGAACAGTGATGCGCTTTTGCCATTGAGAGCAATGTTAATCACACTGACAATTGTTAGATCCGTTTTGCGGATCCGTAAAACGGATCACAAAAACGTCGTGTGAACAAGTCCTAACACCCAGCTGTCATTTTATTTATACATTTCTAGAAGCAATAACAGAAAAATAGTACAACACAGTTATTAAAAAATCTACAATGATTTCAAAGGAAATATAAGTATCTACAAAAAAACATCAAGGGCTGTCAAATCCTCTTTAAAGGTATTGTTGTACCATGCTCTTTTCCAGAGTGACAGCCAGCTTCACACTCCCTGGTTAAACTGTTACTGGTTCCATGGCAGTGATTTGCATAAGAACTCTGCTGTTCCTAGCTGATCTTGTTACAGTGACATGACAGCTGGAGGTTTGTAAAAAGCAGTACACAAGACTACAGAGTGCAAAATGATTTAAAGGGGTTTTACCACAAAGTGAGTTCCTTACCTCTTATCTGCTCAGGAGAGAATACAAACAAACCATGCAGCGTCATGAACAGCTGCAAGGGTGAGAGGGAGGGGGGTGAACAGAGAGCGAGGAAGAAGGGAGCGTCTGCAATGTTTACTCAAATAATTACATTACAACCAGTGGATTCGCAATACAGCAGGCAACCTCATACACTACACTTTCTCCCCAGCCCCTTTCAAGCTCATTCATGTTCCCTGTCATCAGATAAGAAGTGTAAACATGCAAGTGCGGCCAGATCAGCTCCCATCAGTGTTCTGGTCATGTCTAATGTAAACTTTCAGGAAACTAAGGGGGCTGAGCAATGCTGTAGCTCTCACAGGCTTCACTTTTTGTAATCACATATATTTAGAAAAGTGATTAAATACCCATTTTGTAGGATCCCACGTCAACATTACATCGTGGCAAAACCCCTTTAAGCTCGTCAGAAAGTAATGTAAACACGCTCCCATCCCACTATCATCTTGGCCACTGCTACAGCCTGTAAGAGATAGGTGGCTGGTAACTAGGAAGGCTTGTGTGCAAAAACAGGAGATAAGCTCTGCTCCTAACTCTGAAGAGAAGCAAAATCAAAACTACGATGTATTTGGTAATAGTCTTTATTTACCTTTGCCTACATGTTTAAAGCTCATCAATGAAACAGGGATAACCCTTTACCTTTTTCCTGGAAGATAGGCACTTCAATATCCAAGGATTAACCTGGTACATTCTTGCTACTATAAGCTGCATCTCAGGTGAGATCACAGTTTGTTCCTGGCTTTAAAACAAGTCCTAGATTGCAGCTCCAGCCTGAGATGGAATAGATTTAAGTGAGACCTGCATTTATTTTTGCTACAGCCAATGTGGTTAACAAAGATGCCAACTGTAGATGACCCCAGGGGGAGAGGTGACATGGACTCTAGTTCATGTTGTCACCCAACCATCACAGGGCAAACTTGCTCTCTGATTCATTAGGGCAACATGGGTTTAGAAGTTGAGCACTTGCTCATCTTTTCACCCTTCTGTACCTAAATAGACGATTTATTGATTCCACAACCTGGACATTAACCAGCATCAAGATTGTCATGTCAAATAGGTTGCACACACCCAAGTATCAATAAAGTTTACACATTTTACAGTATCCCTATCCTAGTCATGCCTAATCTTAGCATAAAATCTGCTGACCATTTCTCTAGAAAAAGGTATATAGGTACCCTTGGTCATTAGCTAGGTATATAGGCCCCCTCAGTAGGAAGACAGTTATAGATAAACCCCTGTAGATAGTTTATATAGTCCCCCACAGTAGGGAGGTAGGTATGACTGTGGGACACACATACAGTTGAAAAGACTGCTGGCCCTCTGGGCCCATGATAGCGACCTGGAAGCCGTCAGTGAACGGCAGTCTGCCCTGAGGGCAGATTGCTGGTTCAGGGCAGCAACAATTTTATCACAGCACAAACCCTGGATACAACTGCCTAGCAACACCTCTGCTTGCAGCTTACTAAAACTTAGGAACCTCATTTCTCAAACAATGGACAACATGGGAATGTCACTTTAAATTTCCAAAGATGAGAGTATATTGGTGGGGGATCATGAGGTACCCCATGAGGTACCCCCTGGTGAATGGATGTGTGAGCAATTGTTCGTTAGTGAGCTGCACCTGTTAAAATTCTCCCAGTTAGCACTGGGACTTATATTGCCCCCTGCTAGGAACAGTTCTGTGTCCAGCCATTGAGCAGTAAGTATGTTTTTAAGCAAACAATGTCCCATTTTTTGTGATTATTTTGTATTATAGATGCAACACCAGCGACCTTTGCGGTTCATCATAACCAGCGTTAAGGTGCACTAAGACTGGCTCTGATGAACTGTGAAAGGTAAGGACATTGCATCCATAATAATGCATCATATAAAGTTTGGGGAATTCTAATTATTGATTAGTTTTATAGTTTGTATTGTACTTGAAAAATATATATTTTTGTTGATCACAAAGCTACGTAAAGTTGAACATGGATGTCAACAGTCCATTGCAACAACTGCAACTGTTCAGTTCTCTGCTTTAAGGAAATATTACATCAGGGGTGCACTTACTTTTGAAGGTGTGCAATCCCTGTTATTTTTTAAATTATGACTTTTTTAAAAATTTTCAGCTTGTTTTTGGTCTTCCTATTTCTGTCGACCTCCTGCAAATATATATAAGTGGTATTTCTGAACTGTGAATATGCGGCGCTTTATTTTTTTGGGAGATTTGTAGACATAACTTTCTTCTTAGGTCACACTTTTGGATTCTAATATAAATTGTATATATTTTTATGAATAATTATGTTACATTATAAGCTGGCGGCGAACCGGCAGTCTGTCCTTAGGGCAGATTGCTGGTTCAGGGCAGCAACAGTTTTATTCAGGGCTTGTGCCCTAGATACAACTGCCTAACAGCCCTTCTGCTTACAGCTTACTAAAACTTAGTTAGCAACCTAATTTCTCAAGGAATGGACAACATGGAAGTGTCACTTTAAATATCCAAAGTACATTGAGAGTACATTGGTGGGGAATCATGAGGTACCCCCAAGGAAGCTGTGGATGGGGAAGATTATAGCTTATGAATCTAGAATTATAGATGTTCTTTACCTCCTTTAAGTCATTACATTGTTTAGTCCAAATATATATGGTCAGCTCATCTTTAATATAAAAGTCTTCTGGAGTGCACGGAGAGGTAGAAGCCGCATCTTACTTAACATCCATAACACCAAAGAAGTATTTCCAGCAATCATCCAGGGTATCCAAGTAAACATTGTCCAAAACTTTATTACATAGTATTAAAAAATATAACTCATGAAAAATGTAGACAGAAACATGTTATCCACGCTAACGCGTTTCGGAAGAAACTTCCTTACTCATAACATACCAAACTAGACTGCATTCTAACATTTATAGTCGGGCTGGTCAAAATGTGCAACGCAATCACAGAAATTTAACTCATGGCGTACCATGGTATAACAAACATAAACATGTGCATCTATTAAAAACACTCACTTAAAAACACTTTTCATGATACTGTCATAAAAATAGCAGCAGAGAAGTTCCTAATATTGATACATAAGATTTAGTCCCTGTGGGGATTGTGTGCCTAATTTAAACCTCCACCATGCCTCCCTGCTTAAAAGTTTTTTATGAAAATCTCCCCCCTCACAGGTTTCTTAACTTTCTCTATACCCATAAAGGAAAATCCTTCTGTGTTTCCATTGTGGACCTCCATAAAATGTTTAGACACCACAGAAATACCAGTGCTAAAGGACACCCTAGTATCCGAAAGATGATGTCTAATTCTGATTTTTAAAGGGGAACTGGTGCATCCTACATATTGTAAACAACATAATTTACATGTAATAAGATAAATCAAACCTTTCATGTTGCAATTAATATAGGAAAGAACATCATAACCACAATTGTTGCTAGTAGATCTAAACTGTTTAGATACCTCAGCAAAACCGCATGGAATGCAACGATTGTGTCCACACTTATAAAATCCCTTCGTTGATAACCAGCAATCTTCACGAGTACTCCTATCCGATAAAACAAACTGGACGATAGCATGGAATCTAATGAAATACCCTTTTTGGAGACAAATTGAATATTATCCTCTGATATCAAATCCTTAATAGGACTTTGACTCATCAAAAGGGGAAAATGTTTTTTAATAATGGAGACAATATCTTTGAATTGGGGACTATACATAGTAGCAAAAACTACCCTACTCCGACATAAATGACTCGTGCTACCTTTATCCTTACGATTTATCAAGAGATGCTCTCTTGGTATAGCCGCTACTCTCTCAAAAGCTCAATTCAACGACCATTGAGGGTAACCACGAGCGCTCGACTCATTTATGTCGGAATAGGGTAGTTTTTTCTACTATGTATAGTCCCCAATTCAAAGATATTGTCTCCATTATTAAAAAACATCTTCCCCTTTTCATGAATCAAAGTCATATTAAGGATTTGATATCAAAGGATAATATTCAATTTGTCTCCAAAAGGGATATTTCATTAGGTTCCATGCTATCGCCCAGTTTGTTTTCGTCAGATAGGAATACTCATGAAGATTGTTGGTTATCAACTAAGGGATTTTATAAGTGTGGACACAATCGCTGCATTGCATGCGGTTTTGATGAGGTATCTAAACAGTTTAGATCTCCTGGAAACAATTGTGTTTATGATGTTCTTTCCTACATTAATTGCAACACGAAAGGTGTGATTTATCTTATTACATGTAAATTATGTTGTTTACAATATGTAGGATGCACCAGTACCCCTAGAATGCAGTCTAGTTTGGTATACTAAGTAAGGAAGTTTCTTCCGAAACGCGTTAGCGTGGAAAACATGTTTATGTCTACATTTTTCATGAGTTATATTTTTTAATAATATGTAATAAAGTTTTGGACAATTTTTCTTGAATACCCTGGATGATTATATTGTTTAGTCCTTTTTGTATTTGGTTGGTCACATGCACATGATTATTGTTGTCTATTGACAATGTAGGGTATTTGACTTTTTTTTAGTATCTGATATTTATGCATATTTTTGCTTTTATGATTATTATTTGTCTTCCTTTCCTTTGTGTATATTAATGTATAGCTATAAGCTTTAAAATTTACTGTTTTGGATCCAGTGGTTTAATTTGTATACTATAATGGCAATTGTAGCCTGTTTTAAATGTTTTTAATTATCGTGTCTTTGCGATACAGTATTTTTTCTTATGCAGACAATTTTTTGGGTTTACATGGGTGTGCACAGTAAAGTGTATGTTTCATCCTCTCTCGTCCTTTTTGGTACATTGGTGGAGGAAGTCAAACAGCAGCGCACACTGGCGTTTTAAATCTACAAAGGCCAAAGTGTGTATGCTCAATAAGAATATACTGGTGGCAGGGGGACTGAATTACAAACTGGAGCCACTTGCTACATGGGGTGACAAGAAGGAAGTTAGATATGCAGCAGTCAATGAGTGAGGTAAGGAAGGTCATGACACATATTTATGTTAGACTGAAGTGCTGTCTAGTTTTACTATTTTAAGCATCCCTACTTTCATCATATATAAATGATATATAAATGCATACACAAATACAACACAGATGGGTAGAGGTATAAAGTAATCCAAACCTAATGAGCGATTCACAAGAGATTTCTAAGTGAATTTTATATAACTTTATGAAGGAAAGAAAATACTGCTTATTTAAATAGCTAAAAAAATTCCAGCATACAGAGATTAATAAAAATGACTAGTGACATGCTTTATGTTAGCGATTTTCAAGATATTTTTAAACTACTCAATGCATTTCTATTGACAGAGATATCACAGCAATTTTTTTGTAGTAAGAGATAAAAAGTCTAGGTAGAGCCTTAGACTAACTATGTCTTCTCTGCTTGACTCTTTCTTACTGCTCAATGAAAAGCTTAATAAACTAAATTAAACTGAAGAGATCAGTATGTGTCTTAAGTCAGAGAAAATAGTTTGTATTCATTGATATTCTGCAAATCCCTGCATGCTTTAGAATGGTTTTCCTTACATTCTAAAAAGCTTGCAAAGCTTGTTTTATTTTTCATCTTTAATATAATTTATTACATTTATTTTATATTTTTAGTTCAACAAGTCAAATAAAGACATATAGGAAAGTAGTGGAGGAAAATGGCAAACGTGGCATAAATAAAAAGTTACATTTATTCTTTACAATTGCAGCAGTGCCGAATATATTTTGACATATTGTTGACTATTTATGAACAGTAAAATCAGCCATCAATATTAGGTATTATTCACAGAGTGGAAATTCACAGATTTTACACAGATTTTTTAATATAGAGAAATATGTACTTCTTGAAATATAAATGAATGTTTTCCTTCCCATAAATGGAATGTGATTGTACAGATAACTTACAATAATTCTAGCATTTATGATTTCTATATATCAATATGCTGTTAAGAAAAATGATTATAATTTTATTACAATAGATGTAACAGAAGTTATTACAAAAATTTCAATACAGATAAAGGGTAATTGTTAAGGGTTGTCCAGTGGAAAGAAAAAGTAATATCTCTTCCAAAGTTAGGCACTTTTGTAATGTATTAGCATCAAATTTTCTGTGGTCTTTCTGCAGTTCTACATCACCTACGTATTGAAAGAAAGTTCTTTTCATTACCGTACGCAGGAAAAAAAATCTATATCAAACTCCAGAGATTAGGTTACCTAAGAGGAGTGTTTTTTTCCATAGCAGCCTTCAAAGTCACGCTTTTTGACTCTGCCTCCCAACATTAACATTAGGGGAGAAACAGAGGGCATGCACTAAGACTAAGGTTGGGAGGGAAAAAGGTACATATCAAAGGATCCTGTGAAGTGCTGTGCTTCAGATTCAAGCCAAAGCCAGAATAAAATATTGACAAAAATAAGCAAAAAATCGACTAACCTAATTGTAGTGAATAACTGGGCAACATTTGAGGAACAACAAGGTTAAGGATATGGTTAGGGCTAGAGCTAGAGTCAGTCTAACCATAACTCTAAAAGTGCCTCACATTTGTGGTGATGATTTCACACAATTTGGAGACACTTGGTTGCTGCAGGCCACAAAAAAATGAAGAATTTTTCCCTACAGATTGTAATAAGATTTGGGTCTCAGATGTCCCAACTTGCTATTGAACCACAGAGTAATTTGAACAATATTAATTCTGGGGCTTTTATGTTGTATAGGTCCAAGGGAAACAGCTTTCAAACAGGAAATTCTGCTGCTCAACTGTTTGTTTGTTTGTTTGTTTTTTGTTTGTTTTTTTTGTTTGTTTTTTGTTTGTTTGTGAGACAACTCTTTAACCTTCCTTCCAAAAACCACCTATATTGTCACAGAAATATAGAGTGATGAACAGGTGATAAACATGGCATACTTGGTTTGAGAAAATTACTTAGCATGACAAGTTTTAATCAGGGATTCAATAAAAGTTAGTTTTTTCTGAGGCTACTGGATGCCATTCCTTTGAGGAATTTACTGTACTAAATGAAGATCTGAAGTGATGTTTACATCTCCTTGCCTTCTTTAAATATGTGTGCTAGGAAAAATTCCTGATGTATATTTTGAACAGAAGCTGGGATGAATGCCTAAGAGTGGCAGCCATCATGCATAGACTGACATAGGATCTGTTTAACGGATATGAGACTTTTTCATAATGTATGCATTAAACATAAGCCTTATGGCTAGTGTTGAGCGTTTTTTATCGAAAAAATTAAAAAATCGGCAAGGTTTTTATGGTGACGGAATTTTCCAGATCATTGATAATTAAGGTTAAAATCTGTGCACATCTTTTAAATCGCCCTTTTTCGGCGTTTCCGTAATTTTTGGGGGCCAGCAAATCAATTACAGAAAAGCAGGGTGAAGTTTGTGCGACGTCATGACTGGGATGTGATGGTTCGATTGGCTGGAAAAATCACTGACCTCGTTTTACATAGAACACTTTTCCCGTTTTCACCCTCATGTCTCTCACGCCCAAAGGGGAAGGACCTCGCTCTGCCTGGGGCCAAACACTCACGAAATTAGTCTTTTTGTCTGCACAGAGAAACCTCTACTTTACTGGACCTCCAAAATTTAGTTAATTGGGGATTTAAAAATTTTTATGTAGTTACTGAAATTTTTTTAAAGCAGCTCTACCGCTGTAAATTCACGGGGTGGGGGGGGGGGGGGGTGCCCGCGGGCGAACACAGACAAGCTCTACTTTAAAAAACACGGGATAAAGTTACCAAGATTAGTTAGACATTGTAGGGAAATATTTTTTATTATTAACATTTTGCTATTGAAATATTTCCTGGATATTGGCAGCCAACTTCTTTTGGAAAACAAAATTTCGTAACTGCGGGGTCTCTTGTTAGCTTTTAAAACTCCATTTTTTTATTATCAGTATACATTTCAGATAGGTGTTCAATTTTCCCCATTACCCCTTGACTGTTGATATATCCATCTGCATTTAAAAAAAAACCAAAAATTTTGTATCAGCACGGGTTGTTTGTTGCCAAAAAAACCGTTTATCGTACAAAAACATCACAGTTACGTTTTTTTTTTGATTTTTTTGCGCACCCCACTGGTCATTGACCAGCATCTACTAATTTTAAAACAGCTTTTCATATTACCACGGGTGAATTGAAAGGTGCAAAAATACCGTTTAATTATATAAAACATAACTTTTTACTGTTTTTTGACTTTTGCGCACCCAGCACTTTTTCATTGACGCAGCATCACTAAATTTTAAAAAAACAGCATTCATATTCCCCAGGGAATTAAAGGGCAAAAAATTACAGTTTATTATATCAAAACAAACAATTTTACGTGTTTTTTGATTTTTTTGCGCCCCCAGCACTTTTTCATTGACGCAGCATCTACGAAATCTTAAAACAGAAATTTTCTAATTCACCACAGGTGAATTAAAGGTGAAAAAAATACATTTTTTTATATCAAAACAAAAGTTACTGTTTTTTTGATTTTTGGCACCCACACTTTTCATTTACCACATTACGTAAAATCAAAAAACAGCAATTCTATTTCACCACAGGTAAATTTGAAAGGGGCAAAAAAACATTTTATTATACAAAACATAACATTAGGGTTTTTTTGACTTTTCGCACCCAGCACTGTTCATTGACCAGCATCTACGAAATTTAAAACACAACTATATTCACCACGGGTAAAATTAAAAGGGTGAAAAAAATACATTTATTATACAAACATAACAGATATTTTTTTTGGACTTTTGCCCAGCCCCGTTTTGTTGAAACCCTTCATTTAAATTTTTAATCCACAATTTTGTTTGTTTTAAGGGGATTTGAGAATAGCTGTGATTTGCTTCTTTTAAAAAGAGACTTTCCAAAAACTATTCCATACCCCCAAAATTTTTTATATTTCTAACAGGACGAAAGTAGGTGGTAACGAGCAAAGAGGGGGGTAGCACAGGAGGTAGAGGTACAAAAAGGGTGTTTCCTTCCATGCTGGCACAACCCATCCAGCACTCATTGCAGGACCGTCGGGCCTGCATCGCTGGGTCGGGGCCCCGTGAACTAAGAACAACATTGCGCCAATTTTGTCCTTCAGTGGTTAATGAAACCTGCATCTACAGTTTTAAAACCTCCCGCCCGCAGTCCGGCCACAAATTCGTCATCACATCACAGCATTTTCCCCAACAAAAAGCACCCAAATGTCAACTCGTGTGGTAATCCATTTTCTGAAGACCTCTTTGAGGACAAAATGCGGTTGGGGTCAAAGGGCATTTTAAAAGATCAAGACCCCAAAAAGGATGATTTTTCTCTCTCTGACGCCCGTTACTGATGCCAATCAAGAGGTAAAGGAACCCGGGAAATCGGCAAAAACCCGGGCGGTCGGCAACCCCCTTGCAGTCCCTTTTGTTTGTCCCCCCGCAGCTTCGGGATCAGAAATCAGGACCCCAAGTCACCTGTGTTGATGATGAATGATAAAACACATGGGGAATCCACCGGTTTTTTTTCCGCAGTTTTTGGGCTTCGACCGCTTCACATGGACGAGGAGGAAGAAATGGGGTAGTGTAAAATACGGGCCCCGGGCCAAAAAAAGAGAGGGCGGTGGCGAAGTCCGCTGAAATTCCGCCGCCACGGTCAGCGAAAACCCCCGCTCCCGCTTTTTCGCCGTAAAAAAGGCCCGGGACCCTCAAGCCTGGGCCTTTTTTTGGCAACCTCTGATTCACCCACGATGTCATATCCGTTTTTGCCGTAAACGCATAAGTAGAGGCAAAACCCTTTAAAGGGGTTAACCACCACCAACATTCTATCACATCACGAATGCTGATTGAAATGGGGGGAAAAAGGGGCCCAAAAAAAGGGCCCAGACCACCCCGGGGGCCCCCAAACCCACTTTCACACCCTCTGTCTCCCCCCCCCTCCTCCCCCCCGCCACCCCCCAAAGCCCTCAGCCCCCCATGTCTCTCAGAGCAAAATCGGGGGATCAGCCTCCGCTTCAGCCCCCACCGTCGCCCGAGAAAAAACCCCCACCAGCACCACCAAGACCCACCCCTACCCCTTCTCCTTCCCCAGTTTGACGACCTCACGCCGACAGGGGCCATCTAGCAGCCACCCTGTTTTCCCCAGGTTTTTTGGGAGCAAAAAAAACACTTTAAAAAACCCCAAAACCACCAAACCCAAAAGCCTGAATGTGGGTTTTGCCAGGTTTTTGGCCTTGGGAAATGTTGCCTTTCCGCTGGGGCACAGAGGGTTTTCCGCCACATCAGGGCCCCTTTTTCCCCCCAAAAACCAATCCGAGCAGGCTTTTTTTTTGGCAAAAAGCCGCCCCTCCCCCCTGGCCACCCTTGTCATCAAAAATTTCAACCGTTTCTGCATTGTGTCCGGAAAAGCCAACCACCACCGACACATGGACTAGAAAGCACGGCCAAGGCCGCTAATTCTCTGGGGACAGCTCACGGGTGAGCTGGGGGGTTTCCCCTCGGGGGGGACGGTGGCTCCAGGCTGGGCCACCTTTTTAAAAAACCCGGGATGGTGCGGGGTTTTTTTCCCCCCCCAAGGGTCCTCGGGTGGCATACGGCCCAAACACCGGGCCGTGTTAAAATTTAATCTGCCTTGGAGACCGCCCCACACACAGGTCGGACGGGGGACGCTCTAAGCAACGAAAACCGACCGGGCTGGGTGACAAAAACCCTTGGGGCCAGGCGGGTGGTGTGCGAAAAAAACGGACAAATCTCTGGCCCCCTTTTAAATCTAGGGCTGGAGCACATCCCTTGCCGGGCACTTCATGAACCTTGTCGTCCAAAATTTTCTAAAGAGCCCCCCGGTCGGAACTGCCTGCTGAAGAAGGCTCGAGGTCTGAGTTCGCACTTCCGCCGTTCCCCACCCGCTTTCGTCCCCCGGGCTGCTTTGCAGCTCAGCTCGCCCCCCCCGTCAACCGCTCTTGTTGAGGGGCAACACGCGGGAATTCCACCCCCACATGCCCGCAATTGTGGCAGCAGCGAATGCCATTACCCTACGAAGTAACAGGGCCTAAAAGCAGCCAGGGGACCTCGGGTGTTGAACCACCGAGAGTGGAGCAGGTGAAAGAGCCTGCACCATCCTTGCTATTTTTGAGAAGCCACCAAAATGGGTATGCGGAAAATCCCCCTTGTCAGCATGAGCTTTGTGGTGATCTTATTTCTGGAACATCGTTGGACACTCTGAAACAAAAAAATCCCCCCACCCGGAGGGGGAGACGGACACGATCGGGCACGGAAACCCTTTTTCTCCGCAAATCCACAAGCCCGAAGTTTCACAATTTCACGGTCCCTTTATTAGGCAGTGGTTTTTGGGGCCCGAGTAGTGGGGAAGGGGCGCATCACTCCAGGGGGGCATCAACTCAGTCAAGTCGGGCTGGTTTTAAGCTGTCCGGAGGCAGCGGAGGAGGAGGAAAGGGGGAGAGGTATTCCTAACACCGAGTTTAAAACCCACTCCCGCCTTGGAAAAAAGGTTTCGCGAATTTGAGGGGGAGGGGGAAATGAGAAGATCAGTTTGCTATGCCCCTCGACCCAAGGCTTTGGGAAATCAAACTCCATCTCCACATGATGCTTGGATTCTCCATTTCCCCAAAATGATCCTCGCATTAAAAGGCCCTCAAAAGAACAACAGTTACGGGTGTCCCCCCCCTGGACCCTGGTACAAAACAAAAAACAGCCTTTCCTTACACCCACCCAAATAGAGAGTAAAAATGCAAGGAAATTTAGACCTTGCGATGATCGACTGGAGACATCTGTTGCGTCTGCTTCACGTTCCCCAAATTTACGGGGGAACAACACAGCACGTGACACATTTAAATGGCCAAGTAGGGAACGGGGAGCAGCAGGGAAGGTGGCAGAAGCCTAATGGGGACCTCGGCAATCTTTTTTTAAAAACCCCCTCAAACCCACGCATGCAATGCAGGGACACATCCCCCACACAGAGATCACTTAAGATCATGGGCAACAAGACTACTGCGTCTCAAAAACCCGATGTTTTTTTCATTGTTCCGGACCCAATAGACTTCGGGTAAAACCCCAAAAAGGACGAATGGCCCAGCTGGGGTCTCACCGCCATAGAGGGGTTTCCTGCCCACAGCCAGGCATATCTTCGCACAGCTGGAGGATCTTTTCAGACAAAAGCATCCCCTTTCCCGAAAATGGATCTTTGACTTTCATCAAAATGAATAGGCATGGACTCTGATGATGTTGTGGCCCCAATTGCCCATTTTCCCACCGATTAAGGGCCCGTCTACTTCACATTCCTTTTCAAACAGAAATGGTCCTCTTAAAACTTTTTTTTTAAAAATGAATTTTTTTACTGCAATTTTTTTTTCTCTTTTCCCACATTCATTTTCGGTTTTTTTCTGTGAGGAGACTGTAAAAAAAGCAAGGTTTCATGACAAACCGATTCCATTTCCACTTTAAACTTAAGAATTTTGCATTGTCAAAGGTTTTGAGTCATGTTTCGGAATAAAAGCAATAACAGGTCCTTTGGAACGAAATTGACTTTCTAAGTGGCATTTTCCCCTCACAATTTTTTTAAAGTGGCTGAGAATCTATTTATAATTTTTTGGGGTCAGTTGCTTTAGATACAGCATAATTTATGGCCTTTTTGGGAAAAAAATTGGGTTCTAAGTGGGATTTCTCCCCCACAATTTTTAACAGTGGGTAGAAAGTCATTTTTATAATTTTTTGGTCATGCTGCTTTTAAATTCAGCAATACTAAGGCCATTATAAAAAAAATTTTGTTTTCTTTAAAGACAATTTTTTCTTCACAATTGACCAAAGTGGCTCAAAGGTCATGCTTTGAATTTTTGGGGCATTTTCTTGACATGCAGAAAACTACAGGTTCCTTTCTAAAAAAGTTTTTTTTAAACAGACATTTTCTTCACAATGCCAAAGTGGCCAAGGGTGATGGTGCGTCAAAACAGGGAAAAGGTAGGACACTGTTAATGGACACTATTCAAAAAAACTTGTTTTTTGCAAGACTTTTAAAATAGCACAATCCCGTATTAGACAAAACCCATTTAATACAATGAAAAAAATAAAACAAAAACAGGTGGGATTCCCTCCTATTTTAAAAAAGTTTTCTAGAATTTAAATACTAAAAAACTTGATGACAAAATAGCGTTAAAAAAAAAACCTCTGAATTGAAAGGGAGGTACAGGGGAAAAATTTACCAGATGTAGGTTATTCAGAGGGGAAAGGAGTATGGGGGCACGGGGCGGGGAAAAAAAGTACAGAGCCTTTTTTTTCCAGCACGTTTTAGGAAATGAGAAAAAGAATGCAAATAAAGGGCACCTGGGGGTAACAGAGCGTTAACCACCAGTATTTCCAAATGAAACCAAAAGGCCACAAACCCAAAAAAGGGGCAAGCCTACCCAGGGATTGACTTGTCAAGGAAGGCTGGATTCTCAACATTCCGCACTTGTTCACACAACATTTTTTTTCGCGTCATCAGGGCATTTTTAACCTCTGTTAATAGATACGGACGCCAGCCTGGCTTCAACATTCAAAAACCCCACCCACTTTAACTCCGGCCCTGGGCAGCTGTGGCCCCGGGGGAGGTATAGTCAAGCCAGTTTTACTAAAATGGTGGTTGAAAAACCCCCTTTTTTCCGGGACTTTTTTTAAAAGTGGGGGTCAGCAGGGTTTGGGGGGTCATGCTGTTTCCCAGGGGGTAATTTAATGCCAGTTCAACAAAAAGGTGGTTGAAAGACTCCTTTTTCCGGACTTTTAATGTTTGGGGGGCATGGGAGGTTTGGGGGGTCATGCTGTGGCCAGGACAGGTATAGTCAAGTCCATAAACTAAAATTTGGTTAAAACTCCTTTTTGCGGCAACTTTTTAAATTTTGGGGGTCATGCGGTTTGGGGGTCAGCGTGGGGCCCCGGCAGGGTTATCAAAAATCCAGTGAAACTAAATGGTTTGAAAAGACCCTTTTTCCGGCACTTTTTTAAATGTGGGGGGTCACAGGTTTGGGCTCATGTTGTGGCCCGGACAGGGAAAATTTAATGTCCAGTTCAACTAAAATGGTGGTTGAAAGACTCCTTATTCCGGGCATTTTTAATGGGGGGCATGCAGGGTTTGGGGCTCATGCTGTGTCCCAGGACAGGTATAGTCCAATGCCCTTCAACTAAAATGGTGGGTTGAAAGACTCCTTTTTTTCCCCGGGACTTTTTAAATTGGGGGTCATTCGGGGTTTGGGCTCATGCTGGGCCCAGGAAAGGGATAGTCAAGTCCATTTTAACTAAAATGGGGAAAGACTTCCCTTTTTCCGCACTTTTTAAATGTGGGGTTCAGGAGTTTGGGGGTCACGTGGCCCCGGAAGGTATAGTCAATGTCCATGAAACTAAAATGGTGGTTTAAAAAACTCCCTTTTTACCCCACTTTTTTAAATGTGGGGGTCGCGGTTTGGGGCTCATTTTTGTGCCCAGGACAGGGGAAATCAATAACCATTTTAAAAAAAAAGGTGGGTTTAAAGACTCCCTTTTTCCGCACTTTTTAAATGGGGGGGTCAGCAGGGGGTTGGGGCTCGCTGTGGCCTAGGACAGGTAAAAGCAAGCCAGTGAAACTAAAAATGTGGTTAAAGACTCCTTTTTTTCCCTTTTTAAATGTGGGGGGCAGCAGGTTGGGGCTCATCCGTTCCAGGCAGGATATTCAAGTCCATTTTTAAGTAACATATGGGTTAAATCAACGCCTTCTTCACTTTTTTAAATTTTTGGGTTATGCAGGGTTTAAAGGCAGGCTGTGGACAAGAAGGGGAAAAAAATGGTCCTTTTATTTTTTTTCTGGACTTTTATAACCTAAGTGGGGGTTGCCTAAGATTTTTTCACGTATCCATTTGACTGTTGGATGTTAATTTCACTTCCCCCCATCCGTTTGGGTGTAATAATGAAGGGTTTTGTTTTCCTACCATAGACTTTAATGGTTTCCCCCCATAATCGATGCTCACTATCGAAAAACCTTATCGATAAACGCCGACTATCGACTATAAACGACTCGATAGCCAACGCAATCGCTCAACACTACTTATGGCCTATAAATGACGTATGCCATTATTAGGCATCTGTTTGCGTATCCTAACCAATGAACTTTAAAAGATACATCATGGAAAGCTATGAAAAAGTTTATGATGTATCCATAAAACAGATACTTTTGATGGAGGCCATATAGTGGTCAAATATTTGTCTATATGGAATAAATTCTGATTATACATTAATACATATATATATGGATATCCTAAAAATTCATGTGAAAAGGAAAGTATATATGATGTAATACCAATCTAAAAGTGTGGAGTGACAAACACTAAAAGTGACACAAAAATGCGTCCCCAAATTTAAAATATAATCGGGGATTATATTTTCCCAAGCACCTAAATAATTTTAAAATTTTTATAAACTTTTTGGGGGCCCCCATGAACAAACCCCATAGACCACAAAAAAAAAATATCCCCTATTAAGGTGAAATAGAGATAAAGAAAATAAAGAAGAAATAAAGAAATAAAAACAAAATTATCCATATACTGTAAATAAAAAAAAATCTTAAAACCCCCATCCTCCACAAAAAGAAGGCAAAAACCACAAAAAAAAAACCTAAAATTGAAAAACAAAAAAGATAAAGTATAAGGCATGGTACAAATTAAAAAATAAATAAATCAACACTACAGAAAAGGGGTTAAAAAATAGTAGCCTTCAAGGCAGGGGGGGGCCCAAATGTACTAACTCGGGTCTTTTTTACTTCTTTTTTCAGCTGATCTTTTTTTTGGACTCACTTTCACAGAGACCAAGATAGATCCTATTGTATCCTTACCTTAAAACTGGATGTATCTGAATTGTGATGTAGTTTGAAGTATCTCGAAATAGAACTATTGTTCAAAATCACATTTTCCTTTCTGCCTAGAAATCCCAAACTGTTCCCTTTTTTTTATTACATGTGCAATACATAATAGATCACGTGTAGAAGCGCATGTAATATTGTGCACAATTTTGTATTCCTTCCCTCCACTAGATTCACTAAAATTTCTTGAACTGACAATATTTGGGCAAATCACACATTTGTCACAGTCAAAACATTCCCACTAAGGGCCTTTACTTCCAAAAGCTTTTGTGATTTCAGGTGAGGAATAGAAGCTCCGAACCAAGAGGTCCCTCAAATTGATCTTTGGTGACTTTGACAAAACATTTGATAAAGTGTCACCAGTCTGTAAAATAGGCCAAAATTTCTTCATTGAATCTAGCGTGATATGTGCTGACAAATCTCACTTCATTTGTGAACTTTTTATTTTTCCTCTTATTTGTCATCAATTAAGAGTATCAATCACATTTCTCCGCCCTTTTCCATGCATAAGTGGTGACCCTCTGATAACAGCCACAATAAGGGATCAGCGATATTATCAGCAAAAGTTGAAATTGGCATGGTTTTTAGGCTTATCGGAAATTTCCGATCACGCGATAGTTTAGGTGACAATCTTACAAATAATCTATTACTATCGTGCCATTTTCAGCGTTTCCTTTCATTTTGGCATCCAGCCAATCACCTCCGAGGATAGAGGGGGGTGAGGAGGATGTTCAACGTCACCACTTTGCGGTGTATGGATCACATTGGCCTCGTGACCTCGTTTTATCTATGCAACTGCATTTCCTGTTTGAGCTCATACTCAGTCTATCACACTTCACAGCAGGACATGTCTCTCTGCATTTAAGCCAGTAGCTGGTTTAACAGCTCTGATAGATAGTCTCTTCTAATACAAGAAACCATCCATCTACCTACAGCTTAGAATAGAGTTAGATTAGAGAAATTCACTTCTTATTTAGTTAGAGAAAGTTTTAAGGATATCTACTGGTGTGTGCTGCTGCGGGGAGGGATGGGGGTGGGGCTGCGGGGGGGGGGAGCGGCAGGAGGAGAGTAATTTAAAAAGGAAGATATTTTGCAGCTCAGTGTGTTCTGTGATCTTCAATTGAAAAAGAATGTTTTTTTATCACTATTTTGGCCAGCAGACCTCTGATAGGAGTTGAAATTGTCCCTGTGTTTTCAGTTCTATTGCAATCACTGTGTGTCAGTGTTCCCAAAAACCGGCATAACTTATCCCTATAAATTTTAAATAGTTTTATTGAAGTCCATGCATCTGTTTGCTGTAAAGAGCTCAGTTGTACGCATATTGTGTTATACATATTTGATAGTAAATTACGCCTGTAGTCAGTGGTGCGAAGGTTGCCATAATAATCCATATAACATTAAATACTCTTATTGCAGTCCATGTGTCTGGTGCAAAGAGCTCAGTTGTACACATATTGCGTTATACATATTTGATAGTAAATTACCCTTGTGGTCAGTGTTACGAAGGCTGCCATATTAATCCATATAACATTAAAATACTTTTATTGCAGTCTGTGTGTCTGTTTGGCGCATAGAGCTCAGTTGTACGCAAATTGTGTTATACATATTTGATAGTAAATTATGCCTGTAGTCAATGGTGCGAAGGCCGCCATATTAATCCATATAACATTTAAATATTCTTATTGCAGTCTGTGCGTCTGTTTGCTGCAAAGAGCTCAGTTGTACGCAGTGTCGGACTGGGGGGTCTGGGGCCCAAAGGGGAATTGATCTTCGGGGGCCCACCCTAATGTACATGAAAATATTACCGGCCTCTCAGACATAATTGCACCCATTTTACCACATAATACAGTGTGTAAAACAGAACTGTATTGTGTAGTACAATAGCAAGAGAGTCACACATATGTCAGTCTAACATATCATAGACACAGGGCTAAGTAGCTCCATCCATGGCCCCCGCCACCACATCATATTCCCTCCACCCACATACAATATCCCCTCCACCCACATACACTATCCCCCTCCACCCACATACACTATCCCCCTCCACCCACATACAATATCCCCCTCCACCCACATACACTATCCCCCTCCACCCACATACAATATCCCCCTCCACCCACATACACTATCCCTCCACCCACATACAATATCCCCCTCCACCCACATACCATATCCCCCTCCACCCACATACACTATCCCCTCCACCCACATACAATATCCCCCTCCACCCACATAAAACTTTCCCCTCCACCCACATACACTATCCCCCTCCACCCACATACCATATCCCCCTCCACCCACCTACAATATCTCCCTCCACCCACATACAATATCCACCCACATACACTATCCCCCCCACCCACATACAATATCCCCCTCCACCCACATACCACATCCCCCTCCACCCACATACAATATCCCCCTCCACCCACATACAATATCCCCCTCCACCCACATACAATATCCACCCTCCACGTTTCCCTTGGTCACGCCCTCACCACCTTCAAAAAATATACACCAGCAAGAAAGTACAAGTGTAACTCCTATCACAGGGTCAATCAGGGACACATGTACGCTGGCATTATACCGGCGCCGACATAACCTACAACACCGCCATATAGAGACCACATAGAGGTCAGACACCAGTTCAGGTATAACTTACAACACCACCATATAGAGACCACATAGAGGTCAGACACAAGCTCAGGTATAACCTACAACACCGCCATATAGAGACCACATAGAGGTCAGTCACCAGCTAGGGTATAACCTACAACACCGCCATATAAAGACCACATAGAGGTCAGACACCAGCTCAGGTTACATCACATTACAGTGAATACAGCACTGATCCAATATTGAAGTAAAATCAGGGACTCACCGGAGATATCATATCTGATGAGTCGTTCTCTTCTTTCATAAGTCGTTCTTTATCCCTTCTCTTCTGCATCCGTTCCACACCGTCATGATGACTTGTCCCGGCCACAGCTCATCCCTGCAGAAATTACACACAAATATCTTAGAATCCTCAATTTTCCAGCACCTCTTTATCTATTCCCACCTCTGTACAAACTGCCCAGGGGTGGGAGAGCGGGTACAAGCCATAATTAGGGTACAAGGCCATAACTAGGCCTAGTACCCTAATGGGTTGGAAGGTGGGGAGAGGACTAACCCCCTGGCGATAATGCTACAGCTATGGGCTGCTGCCCTCTCAATTATATTACCAGGTAGGTAGACAAGACCCTAGGTAGGTAGGCAAATAGGCAAGGCCCCAGTCTGTAGGTAGGTGTTTTCCCCCAGTTAGGTAAGCTGTAGGTAGTTAGGGTCCCCTTTAGGTAGTATACAGGCAGTTAGGGCTTCCCATGAAGTAGTATACAGGCAGTTAAGGCCTCTTTTAGTAGTTTGGGAGGCAGTTAGGGGTCTCCTTTAGGTAGTATACAGGTAGTTAGGGGCCTCCTTTAGCTAGTGTGTAGGTAGTCAGGGCCCCTTTAGTATTTAGGTAGCCAGGGCCCCCTTTGTAGTCAGGGCCCCCCTTTAGATAGCCAGGGCCCCCTTTAGGTAGCCAGGGCCCCCTTTAGGTAGCCAGGGCCCCCCTTTAGGTAGCCAGGGCCCCCCTTGTAGTCAGGGGCCCCCTGTAGGTAGCCAGGGCCCCCTTTGTAGTCAGGGCCCCCCTTGTAGTCAGGGCCCCCCTTGTAGCCAGGGCCCCCCTTGTAGTCAGGGGCCCCCTTTGTAGCCAGGGCCCCCTGTAGGTAGCCAGGGACCCCCTTGTAGCCAGGGCCCCCCTTGTAGCCAGGGCCCCCCTTGTAGCCAGGGGCCCCCTGTAGGTAGTCAGGGCCCCCTTGTAGCCAGGGCCCCCCTTGTAGCCAGGGCCCCCCTTGTAGCCAGGGACCCCCCCCCCCTTGTAGCCAGGGCCCCCCTTGTAGCCAGGGGCCCCATTTGTAGTCAGGGGCCCCATTTGTAGTCAGGGGCCACATGCCTTCAGCCTGCCAGGGAGATCAGCGGAGCGCAGCGCTAGTGGCGCTGTGCTCTGCTGACACCGCACCAGCCCGGGAGTCTGGGACATTAGTCCCCAGCTACCGGGCCGGTCTTTGGGCGCTCGGGACGCAGGTCCCGGGCGTCCAGTGACCGGATGCGCAGCCGGGCCCCGGGGAGCGACGGCACTGCCTCCGGGGCCCACAGCGGTTCGGGGGGGGGCCCACTGGGGTATTCCCCGGTCCCCCGGCGGCCCAGTCCGAGCCTGGTTGTACGCATATTGTGTTATACATATTTGATAGTAAATTACGCCTGTAGTCAGTGTTGCAAAGGCTGCCATATTAATCCATATAACATTAAAATACTTTTTTGCAGTCCGTGCGTCTGTTTGGCACATAGAGCTCAGTTGTAAGCACATTGTGTTATACATATTTGATAGAAAATTACGTCTGTAGTCAGTGGTGCAAAGGCTGCCAAATTAATCCATATAACATTAAAATACTTTTATTGCAGTTCGTGCATCTGTTTGGCGCATAGAGCTCAGTTGTACCCAAATTGTGTTATGCATATTTGATAGTAAATTACACCTGTTGTCAGTGATGCGAAGGCAGCCATATTAATCCATATAACTTTTTAATACTTCTATTTCACTCAGTGCGTCTCAGTTTGGCGCTAATCGTGCATTTGTACGATAGTTTGTTGAAAACTATCAACTGCTGGTCCTACTGCGCAGTTGTAAATCTCAGGGACTGAAGGAAGAACACTGTTGATTTTGTGTTATGGTTCTTCCACCAGACCGCATTTCACAGATATTTGATAGAAACAATTCTGTTTCTAATCCTAGTTGGCTGTTGGAAATTAGAGGGATTAAAGAATAGCTGTGATTTGCCGTCTTTCAATAAGAGACTGTCAAAAACTCTTCCACACCTTTTACATTTTTATCTTTCTCAACATGGAGCGAACTGCAAGTGGTAAGCGAGTAAAGAGGGGTGTAGGACATGGAAGTAGAGGTACCAGAGAAGGTGCTCTTTCTAGTGCTGGCGACAACACGCAAGCCAGCGGATCGTCGGTTGCAGGACCATCAGGGTCGGTGCCCTGTGAATCTCAGTAACGAACAGCATCGCCAATCTGTTCTTCAGTGGTTAATGCAACCTGCATCCAGCAGTCTTACCTCCTCGTCCTCCTAGTCACGGCCACAAATGTTGTCATCATCATTGTCAGCATCGTTCAACATGAAGCGAAGGCAGCCAAATGTCAATTCATGTACCCACCACTGTGGATAATCCATTTTCTGAAGACCTCTTTGATGACAAAATGCAATTGGGGTGGAGAAGCATTTCAAAGTCAAGAGGCCAAAGGAGAATTTTGATTTTGTCTGCTCTGACGGCCTAATCTCGGATGCCATCAGAGGAGGAGAAGGAAGCCGGTCAAATCGGCAAAAAATCTTCGGGCGGTCGGCAGAGCCTTGAAGTGACTGTTGCTTGTGGCACGCCAGCTCCAGGATGCCAGAATGTGCAGGACGAGGAAGTAACTTGTGTTGATGATGATGACTTGTTGATGATGACAATTGCGGATACAATGTGGTCTTTTCAGCACGAATTTGCTTGCGAGTTAGTGTTGAAGACGTTTTTTATCGACAAAGTGAATCGGGCAAGGTTTTTATGGTGATAGAAATTGCAGTTAATTCGATAATTAAGGTTAAAATCTGAGCATATTCTATTAAGATCGCGCCTTTTTCGGCGCTTCCTGTAATTTTGGCGGCCAGCAAATCATATTATAGAATAGTAGAGGGGAGATGTGTGTGCGACGTTCATGACTGGGATGTGTATGGTTCGGATGCTGGAAAAAAAAATTTCACATGACTCGTTTTTTCATAGGAAACAGCGTTTTCTGTTATCAGCCTGTGTCTTCTCAGCGTCTCATAGGGAAAGGAGTAGCAGCTCTGCACTGTGGCCACACAGGCAGCGAATTAGTCTATTTCTGCACCCCCCAAAGGGATCGAAACCTCTGCTATTAGCTGTGAATCATTCCAATTTAGATTAGATTAGGAGATTTTACATTTTATGTAGTTAGCTCAGGAAGATTTTAAAGCTAGCATTTCTACCGGTGTAAAGTCACGGCGCGAGGGAGGGGGGGGGGGGTCCCAGCGGGCGAACACAGACAAGCTCTAATCCTATAAAGAACTTTGGATAAAGTCTCACAAGAATTAGTGTAGATATTGTAGTGAATATCTTTTTATTAACGTTTGCTATTGAAGTATTTCTGGATATTGGGCGTATGAATTATATTGGATAAACTCATTTCTAGTAATTGCAGGTCTCTTTGTTAGCTGCAAAACTCCACTTTTATTTTCGTATACTATTTCAGATAGGTGTTCAATTTTACCCATTACACTGTGACTGTTTATTTTTCAACGCTTGCAATTAAATTACAATCCAGCAATCTTGTAGCCAGCACTCAGCACAGCTTGTTTGTTGCAAAAAATACCGTGTATCGTACGAAAACATCACAGTTACGTGTTTTTTTCGACTTTTGCCGCACCCACATTTGTTTCATTTGACGGCAGCCATTACTTAATTCTTAAAACAGCAAATTCTATATTCACCACAGTTGGAATTGAAAGGTGCAAAAAAATACCGTGTATATACGTAAAACACATAAAACAGATACGGTTGTTTTTTGACTTTTGCGCACCCAGTTAAATGTTAATTGACGCAGCATCTAAGTAAATCTTAAAACAGCAATTCTATACTTACACAGAGTGAATTGAAAGGTGCAAAAAATACGTGGTATTATACAAACATAACAGTTACGTGGTTTTTTGACTTTTGCGCACCAGTACTGTTCATTGATGCGCGCATCTACCGTAAAATCTTAAACTGACAATTCTATATTTCACCACAGGTGAATGAATAGGTGCAAAAATACAGTTTTTATATCAAAAACATAACCAGTTACGTGTTTTTTGACTTTTGCGCAACCAGTCTACTGTTCATTGGCGGCAGCATTCTACGTAAATCTTATTACAGCAATTCCGATATTCACCACCTCGGTGAATTGTAAAGGTGCATAAAATACAGTTTTTTATATCAAAACATAACAGTTACGTGTTTTTTGACTTTTGCGCACCCCAGTACTGTTCATTGACGCAGCATCTACGTAAATCTTAAAACAGCAATTTCTATATTCACACAGGTGAATTGATAGGTGCAAAAAATACATGTTTATATATATCAAAAACATAACAGTTCGTGTTTTTTGTCTTTTGCGCACCCAGTACTGTTCATTGACGCTGCATTACAGTTAATCTTAAAACACGCAATTCTATATTCACAACAGGTGCTGAATTGAAAGGTGCCAAAAAATACAGTTTATTATAATACAAAAATAAACAGTTAAGTGTTTTTTGACTTTTGCGCATCCTAGTACTGTTCATTGCGACGAGCCCCCCCAAATTTTTTCTAGTAAATCTTAAAATCTCAGCAATTCTATATTCACCACAGTGTGAATTGATAGGGTGCCAAAAAATACAGTTTATTATATCTAAAAATAACAGTTACGTGTTTTTGACTTTTTGCGCACCCTGTAATGTTCATTGACGCAGCATCTACGTATAATCTTAAAACAGCAATTTTATATTCACCACAGTGGGTGAAATGAAAGGTGCAAAAAATACCGTGTATTATACGAAAAACATAACAGTAAAATACGGGTTTTTTGACTTTTTGCGCACAATTACTGTTCTTTGACGCGCATCTAGTAATACTTAAAACAGCAATTCTATATTCACCACGGTGAATTGAAAGGTGCAAAAAATACAGTTTATTATATCAAAAGCATAAACAGTTACGGTGTTCTTTTGACTTTTGCGCACCCAGTACTGTTCATTGGACGCAGCATCTACGTAAATCTTAAAACAGCAATTCCTTTATTCACAACAGGTGTGAAATTGAAAGGTGCAAAATTCAGTTTTTTATATCAAAAAATAAACAGTTACGTGTTTTTTGACTTTTGCGCACCAGTACTGTCTTTCATTGACGCAGCATTCTACGTAAATCTTAAAACGGAATTCTGATATTACCACAGGTGAAATGATAATGGTGCATAAAAAATACAGTTTATTTATATCAAAAACATAACAGTTTACGTGTTTTTTGACTTTTGCGAACCCAGTACTGTTCATTGACGCAGCATCTACTTAAATCTTAAAACAGCAATTCTATATTCACCACTGTCGTGCATTGGAAGGTGCAAAAATATACCGTGTATTATACGAAAAACATAACAGGATTACGTGTTTTTTGACTTTTGCGCACCCAGTACTGTTCATTGACGCAGCATATACGAAAATCTTAAAACAGCAATTCTATATTCACCACATGTGATTGAAAGGTGCAAAATACTGTTTATTATATCAAAATCATTAACAGGTTACGTGTTTTTTGACTTTTGCGCAACCTCCTAGTTACTGTTCATTGACGCTAGCATTCTACGTTAATCTATAAACAGCAATTCTATATTAACCACAGGTGAATGGATAGAAGGTGCCAAATAAATAACGTGTAATTATACGAATAATCATAACAGATACGTGTTTTTTGACTTTTTTTGCGACCCAGTATGTTCATTGACGGCAAGCACTCTACGTAAAATCTTAAAACTAGCAATTCTATATTCACACAGGTGAATTGGAAAGTGCAAATTATACAGTTTATTATTTCAAAAAACATATCGTAGTGTTTTTTGACTTTTGCGCACCCGAGTACTGTTCATTGGACGCAGCATCTACGTAAATTTATAAACAGCACCAGATTCTATATTCACAGGTGATTGGAAAGGTGGCAAAAATAACAGGTCGTATTATACGAAAACATAAACAGTTTACGTGTTTTGTGACTTTTGCGCCACCCAGTACTGTTCATTGACGAGCATCTACGTAAATCTTAATACAGCAATTTATATTCACCACAGGTGAATTGAAAGGTGCAAAATATACCAGTATTATTATATCAAAACATTACAGTTACGTGTTTTTTGACTTTGCGCACCCAGTACTGTTATTGGACCAGGCATCTACGTAAAATCTAATAACAGGCAATTTCTATATTCCCACAGGTGAATTGAATGGGCAAAAAATACCGTGTATTATACGTAAAAACATAACAGATTACGTGTTTTTGATTTTGCGCACCCAGTTACTGTCATTGACGCGAGCATCTACGTAAATTTAAAACAGCAATTCTTTTATTCACCACAGGTGAATTGAAAGGTGCAAAAAATGCCATTTATTATATCAAAATAACAAGATACGTGTTTTTGGATTTTTGGCCCAGTCCAAGAATTTGTTGATAGACACCTTGCAGTTAAATTTGAATCAGCAATTTGTTTTGATTAGGACTGGATTACGTGAATAGCTGTGTTGCCGCTTTTAATAGGCAGACTTTCCAAAACTATTCCATACCCTTCTCAAATTTTTATATTTTGGACATGGAGCGAAATGCAGGTGGTAAGCGAGGCAAAAGAGGGGGGGTAGCCACTTGAGGTAGAGGTACGAGAGAAGGTGCTCTTCCGTGCATGGCGAACAAACACGCATGCCAGCGGATCGTCAGTTGCAGGGACCGTCAGGACTGTATCGCTGGGTTCAGGGCCCTGTGAATCTAAGTAACGACATCGTCGCCAATCTGTCCTTCAGTGGTTATAATGAACCTGCATCTCGCCAGTCTTACCTCGCGTCTCGCAGTCACGCCTCAATGTCGTCATCAGCTTCATCCCGGCATCCGTTCAAACTGAAGCAGCCCAAATTGTCAACTAGTGATACCCACACTGTGGATAATCCATTGTCGGATAGATCCGCTTTTGATGACAAAATGCGGTTGGGGTCAGAAGGCATGTTAAAAGAATCAAGAGGTGATTTAGTCTGCTCTGACGCCCAGTTACTGATTGCCACCAGAGGAGGTGGAAGGAAGCGGTCAATCGAGCAAAAATCACCGGGGCGGTCGGCACGCTTGCAGTGCCCTTGCTTGTTGCCCGCCAGCTTCTGGATGCAGAAAAGTCAGGAACGAACCAAGTCACCTGTGTTGATGTTGATTGATGTATGACGACATTGCGGATCCATCCTAGGTTCTTTTTCCGCAGAATTTGTTGCTGAGCGCTTCAATCAGTGGACGAGGAGAAGACGATTCGGGTATAGTGGTCAATACGGGTCCCGCCACAAAAAGGGGGAGGAGGGCGGGTGGCAGAAGTCCGCTGATATGATTCCGCCAGCCACGGCTCAGCGCAAACCCCGCTCCTCGCTTATCGCCGGTCAAAAAGGTCCTAGGACCTCTAAGCCTGGGCCTTCTTTGAGCAAGCCTCTGATTCACCCAGCGATGTCATTATGCCGCCTTTGCTAAAAAGCTAAGTAGAGGCAGAACCGTAAAGTGGTTAACCACCACCTAATTGTCTAGTCCACATGCTGCGGAATGCATGAGTTGTAATGGAGGGAAACTTTGGCCAAAAAAGGCCAGGACCGACGCGGGCTCCAACACTGTCACACCCCTCAGTCTCGCAGCCTCCTCCTCCGCCACCAAACCAAGCGTTCCTCCGCTGCCCATGTCTCTCTAGAGTCATGATCAGGGATCAGCCTCCGCTTCAGCCTTTTCCACCGTCGCCCGGCCCGAGTACCACCAGCACCCACCAGAGTCCATCCTACCCCTTCTCCTTACGCCAGTTTGAAGACCCATGCACGCCGTACAAGCGGGCCAGTCTTGGCAGCCAGCTTCTGTCTTCCAGGTTGGTGAACAGAAGAAAACACTTTAACCCAAACCATCCCAAAGCCAAAAGCCTGATATGTCGGCATTGCAGGCTTTTGGCCTAGGAAATGTTGCCTTTCGTCTGGTGGACACAAGATGTGGGTTCGCAGTCATGGCTCGCCTGCCCCCAATACCAGGTTGCCAGCAGGCATTTTCTTTGCCAGAAAAGCCGGTCCATGCCCTGGCCAGCAAAGTGTCATCTAAAATTTCAAGCGCGTTGTCTGCATCTGTGTCGCAAAAGTCCAGCTCCACCTCCGACTAATGGCTAGTAAGCACGGCCAAGGCCGCTATATCTCAAGTGATCAGCTATGGGTGAGCTGGGCAGCACTGGTGGATGTCTCTGGGGGCGTGCGGTGGGCCTCTGGCTCGGCGCAGCCTTCAAAAATGCTGGATGGTGCAGGGCTCTTTCCCCCAAGTCCTCTGGTGGCATACGTGCCCAGAAGACACCAGGCCGTGTTGTAATTAATTGCCTTGGGACGTCCTCACACACAGGTCAGGAGGCTGTGGATGGCTCTATGCATCGAGATGCCAGAGCGTTGGTGGGTGACAAGAAACTTGTGCCAGGCAAGGTGGTGTGCGATAACGGGCGAAATCTGCTTTGCCGCCTTAAGATCGGTAGCTGGAGGCTCATCCCTTGATGGCAAATGTCATGAACTTGTCGTCCAGTAATTTCTAAAGAGCTACCGGGTCTGGACTGCGCCTTAATGTGAGAAGTATCGAGGTCTGAGGTTCGGCCACTTCCGACCGTTCGCACCTGCTTCATCCGCCTGGTGGTAGTGCAGCGGTCAGATCGGCCTCCCCGTCAACCGTCTCATTGTTGACGTGGCATCTCGCTGGAATTCCACCTCACATGCTCCAGCGATTGTAGGCAGCAGCGGCAATGCCATTATCGCAGTAAGATGTGGAACATGGCCTTTACAAGCAGCTCGGGTTACGGAACTCGGTAGGTGTTTGAACCACGAGAGTGGAGGCAGGTGTTAGAGCTCTGCTACCATCCTCTGCCAGTTTTGAAGAAAGCAACCAAAATGAGTTAGTATGGGGACAAATGCCTGTCAGAGAGCATCTGTGGTGATCTTAGTTCTGGAACTGATCGTTGGACACTTCTGAAACAACAGTCCCGCAGCGACGAGGTTGGACGACGGGGACACAGATGCGGATACGGGGCCTTTCTTCGTCAAACAACAATTTAATGGTTTCATTAGGCAGTGGTTCGGGTTCAGTGCTAGTGCATAGGTGGCGCATCAGCCCTCTCAGGGTGCATTCATTATGGCAGCCAGGGCTGTGTTGAAGCTGTGCCGGATTGGCCGCGAGAGAAGGAGGTAGGTGGAGGAGGTTATTCCTAGACACGAGTGTTTTACACGACCGTCCCTGCCTTTGGAAAGAGGTTGGCGCGGACTTGAGGAGGGAGAAGATGAGGAGATCAGTTTGCTAGGTGCCCTAGTCCGAGGCTTGGGAATAAGGCTCCATCTCTCACATTGAGTGCTGGATTGCTCCTTTTCTCCACATGATCTCCGCATTAAGGCATAAACTGAACAACAAGTTACTGGGTGGCACCCTCCTGGATCCACCTGTACAAAAACAAAAATAAGCACTTTCCTTCCACCCACCCAATAGAGATTTAAAATGCTGGAAATGGAGACCTTGCTGATTGATAAACTGGAGAATTCTGTTGCGGTCTGCTTCACGTTCACCCCAATGTCACGGTGGAACAACATCAGCGACGTGACAGCGAGTTTTAGGTGCCAAGTAGGCGTAGCGGCAGCAGCAGGCAAGGTAGGCAGAAGCCTAATGGGTGACCTCTGGCATTCTTGTTTTACCACCTCACCAACGCATGCAATGCAGGGACACATCCAAAACACACAGAGATCGTTTATGTCATGGTGCACGACTATCTGCGTCTCAACACAGATGTTTTTTGCATGTGTTCCGGAACAAATAGACTTTGGTCTCCAAAATGGTAAGAATGGCCCGAGCTGGCTCGTCACGCCATAGCAGGTGTTGTCCTGCCCAAGCAGCCAGCGTTCATATCTGACCGCGGACCTTCAGCACAGCGGGAGGACGTCATTTCAGACAAACGATACGGATTTCCAACAGATAATGTGGGATCGTTTGACTGTCATCAAGATGAATCAGGCATGGATCTCTGATGTTGTTGTGGCCCCAATTGCCGAGGTCACCGATTGTTGCCCGGTATACTTCACATTCCTTTTCAACAGAATGGTCCTCTTGAAAAACTTTTTTTTAAATTGATAATTTCTTACTGCATTTTTATTCTCTTTTCCAAAAACAGTTCATTTTTGTGGTTTTGCTGTGAGGAAGACTGGTAAAAGACAGACAAGGTTTCAGGACAAACAACGTTTCCCATTTACTCACTTTAATCTTAAGAAGTTTTCGCATGGACATTGTCAATGGTTTTGAGGTCCTTCGTTGCTGTGAGACTACAGCAATAATCATGGTCCTTTGGAACAAAATGTGAACTTGTCTAAGTGGCACTCATTTCTCCCTCACAATTTTTTAATAGTGGCTGAGAGAAGTTCATTATTTATAATTTTTTGGGGTCATGTGCTGTGAATTACAGCTTAATAATTAATGAGTCCTTTGGAAATGAAATGTGCTTTCTAAGTGGCTTTTCTCCCTCACAATTTTTAACGAGCTGAGAAGTCATTTTTATAAATTTTTTTGGGTCATGCTGCTTGAAATGCAGCATACTACAGATCTTTTTAAAAAAATGTTGTTTGACGACATTTGTTCTGCACAATTGACCATAAGTCGGCTCAAAGGGGTTGACTTTGAAATGTTTGGGGGCATTTGCTGTTGACATTGCAGCTATACTACAGGTCCTATTCTTAAAATGTTGTTTCTTAAAAGACATTTGTTCTCACAATTGGACCAAAGTGGCTCAAGGGTCATGCTTTGAATTTTTGGGGGCATTTTGCTGTGACATGCAGCTATACTACAGGTCCCTATTTCTAAAAATGTTTCGTTTTCTAACTGACATTTGTTATTCACAATTGACCAAGTGGCTCAAGGGTCATGTGTTGAATGTTTGGGGGCATTTAGCATTGACATGCAGCTAAACTACGGGTCCTATTCTAAAAAAATGTGTTTCTAACAGACATTTGTTCTGCACAATTGTCAAGAGTGGTCAAGGGTGATGGTGCTGTAGAAAACAGGAATAGGTAGGACACTGTATGGTCCATAATTGCAAAATGACTTGTTTTTTGCCAAGATCTTTATACATAGCTATCAATCTCTGTATTGGATGACAACCCATTTTAATTACAATGAAAAAAAGAGTAAACAAAGACATGGTGGGGATTCCATCCTATTTCTAAAATGTGTTTTCTAGAATTAAAAGTTTACTAAAAAAAACTTGCATGTACAAAATTGCTGTTTAAAAAAAATTCCTCTGAATTAGTACAGGGAGGTAACAAGGAAAACTTGAACCAGATGTAGGTTATTCAGAGAACATGCGTATGGAGCTCAGACAGGAGAAAAAGTACAGAGGACCATTTCCTCAGCAGTCTTGAGTATAAATGAGAAAAAGAATGCCAAGATGATAAAGGGCACCTGGGTGTAAGGAGCGTATTAACCCACCAGTATTTCAAGTGAAGCTTCAATTGGTCACACTCATACGGTTGGGGCAGCGATACCCAGGTATTTACTGTGTACAGTGGAAGGCTGGAATTTCTCACAATTCGCTTCCGCACTCTTCAGCACGGACAGTTTGCGTTTGCTGCGTCATCAGGGCTATTTTAACTGAGTGTTACTTAATAAGATCACGGACGCAAGCCTGGACTTTCACCGCACCCACTGTAACTCCGGCTAGTGGTTCAGCTGTGGCCCAGGACAGGTATATGTCAATGTCCAGTGATACTAAAAATGGTGGTTGAAAGAATCCTTTTTCGTCACTTTTTAAATGTGGGGGTCATGCAGGTTTGGGGCTCATGCCGTGGCCCAGGACAGGTATAGTCTATGTCCTGTGAAACACTAAACATGGTGGTTGAAGACTCCTTTTTCGGCACTTTTTAATGTAGGGGTGTCATTGCATGGTTTGGGGCTCATGATGTGGCCCAGGAACAGGTATAGTCAATCGTCCAGTGGAAAATAAAAATGGTGGTTGAAAAGAGAACTCTTGTTTTCAGGCCTTTTTAATGTGGGGGTCATGCAGGTTTGGGGCTCTTGCTGGTGGCCAGGACAGGTATAGTACATGTCCAGTGAAAACTAAATGGTGTTGAATAAGACTCTTTTTCCTGGGGCACTTTTAAATGTGGGGGTCATTGCAGGTTTGGGGGCTCATGCTGTGGGCCAGGGAAGGTTTAGTCATTGTCCAGTGGAAAACTATAAAATTGGTGGTTGAAATGACTTTTTTCCTGGCACTTTTTAAATGTGGGGGTCATGCTGGTTTGGGCTCATGATGTGCCCAGGAAAGGTATAGTCAATTCCAGTGAAAAACTAAAATGGTGGTGAAAATACTCCTTTTTCGGCACTTTTTTAAATGTGGGGGTCATGCAGGTTTGGGGCTCTTGCTGTGCCCAAGGACAGGTATAGTCAATGTCAGTGGAACTGAAACCTAAAATGGGGTGAAAGACTCCTTTTTCCGTCTCACTTTTTAAATTGTGGGGGTCATGCAGTTTGGGGGCTCATGCGGTGGCCCTGGACAGGTATAGTCAATGTCAGTGAAACTAAAATGGTGGTTGAAGACTCTTTTTTCGGCCACTTTTTAATTGGTGGGGGTCATGCAGGTTTGGGGCTCATGCTGTGGCCCAGAGAAAGGTATTAGTCATGTCCGTGAAACTAAAAATGGTGGTGATAGACTCCTTTTTCCGGCACTTTTTAAATGTGGGGGTCATGCAGGTTTGGGGCTCATGCCTGTGGCACAGGGACAGGTAAAGTCAATGTCCAGTGAAACTAAAAATGGTGGTTGAAAGATCCTTTTTCGTCACTTTTTTAATGGGGGGTCATGCAGGTTTGGGGCTCATGCTGCGTTCCAGGACAGGGATATTCATATGTCCAGTTCAAGTAAACTTTGTTGGTTCATAATCTACTCGCCTTCTGGCACTTTTTAGATTTGTGGGTGGATGAGGTTTAAGGGTTCAGGCTGTGGTTCAAGACAGGATGTAATGGTCTGTGACTTTTTTTTCTGTGACTTGTTATAACCTAAGTAGTGTTGGCCTAAGATGCTTAGGACGTATCCAATTTGGGACTGTTGTGGATGGTAAATTTCTGCTTCTCCAGCACTTGTTTGGTGTAATAATGAAGTGTTGTTTGCTCTCCCATTAGACTTTAATGGTATCGCGATAATCGATGCTTCACTATCGAAAAACCTTTATCGATAGCGGTCCGACTATCGAACTTATCGATCCGATCTCGATAGCCAATGCATCGCTCATCACTAACTTTGCGAGGCTTCACTCACTGGACGAGGTGGAAGACGATGGGGTGAGTGTCAGTATGCGGTCCCGCCTCAAAAATGGAGAGGGTGGTTGCACAAGTGCTGAGATTATTTCACCAGCATGATCAGCGGAAACACCGCTCCTCGGCTTATTGCCGTCGAAAAGTCTGGACCTCTCAAGCCTGGCCTTTTTCGATTCAAGCTTCTGATTTATTTCTTAGACCCCCCCACCCCCCACCCCCCCCCCCCCCCCCCCACCCCCACCCACTTGCCCCCCCCCCCCCCCCCCCCCCCCCCACCCCACCCAAGCGATGTCATATGCCGCCTTTGCTGTAAATGAATCAGAGGGATAAGTCTTAGTGTTTACCACCTCCAACATGTCTAGTCACATGGCAGCGAATGCATGAGTTGATATGGAGGGAACACATAGGCCAAAAAGGCCACACCGATCCGGGCTTCAAACTCTGTCACAACCTCAGTCTCCGGCATCCTCCTTCCTTCTCCTCCTCCACTTCCAAGACCAAGTGTTTCTCAGCTGACCAATGTCGCTCAGCAATCATGATCTAAGGATCAGGGCTCTGTTCAGCCTCCACTGGTCGACCCGAAGTACCAACAGACCACCAGAAGTACACAGGCTACCCTTCTCCTTCCCCATTTTGACCTGCACGCCGTACAGCGGCCAGTCTAGCAGCCAGCCTTCTGTTACCAGGTTTGGGAGCAGAAGAAACAATGTAACCAAACCATTCCCCAAAGGCTTGGGGTCTTTCAAAAGCCTGAATGTCGGCTTGACCAGGCGTTTTGGCACTGGAAAATGTTGCTCCTTTCGGTCTGGTGGATCACAGATGGATTCGCCACGTCATGACCCTGCCTGCCACAGATAATGATGCCCGAGCAGGCATTTTTTTCCAGAAAAGCCGGTCACCTGCCATGGTCCATGAAGTGTCATCTAAATCTCAACGCGCGTTTTGTTGCTTCTGTGTCCGGCAAAGTCCCATCTGACCACCTATTACTTACCAGGGACTAGTAAGCATGGCAATGCCATTATCTCTGTGAAGTTCACTGGGTGAAGCTGGGGTGGATGTCTCTCGTGTTGAAGAGTGGCCTCTCAGGCTCGGCGGACACTTTCTAAACCGCAGGCGTTGGTGCTGGGTTTCCTTTCCCAAGGTCACTGGTAGCATCACGCTGCACAGAGGAAACAGGCCGTGTTGAAATTAATCTGTCTTGGGACGTCAACCACAGGTCAGGATGATGTGGTCGGCTCTTTGCAACGAGGACCGAGTGCTTGCCTGCGGAATGGAAGTGACAGAAACATGTGGCCAGGCAAGGTGGTGTGCGATAACGGTCGAAAGTTCTCGGGCCGATAAACCCCACGACCTCCTCGCATCCCCCCCTTCACTATAAACCCGCCACCAAATCCATACAATTATTAGCTTAGATCGGTAGGTGGAGCAATCCCTTCCTGGCTACAAGTTATGAACTCATGTCCAGAAATTTCTAAAGGGCTATCCGGGTCTGGACTGCCTGCTGAGAAAGGCTCGAGGTCTGAACTCACACTTCCGCCGTTCGCACCCTGCTTCGTCCCGCCTGGATGCGTAAAGGTCAGCTCGGCCCCCCGTCAACCGTCCCTTTGTTGACATGGCAACACGCTGAAATTTCCACCCTCCACTTTTTTTTACCCCCAGCGTTTTGGGGCAGCAGCGCAATCCCATTTCAGTATGAAGTGACACAGGGCCCTGAAAGCGGGGGCGCGGACCTGGGGGGTGTTGAGCCACTGAAAAAAGGAGGAGGTGAAAGAGCCTGCACCACCCTTTTTCCAGTTTTGAAAAGCCCCCAAAAGGGATCAGTGGGGGACAATCCCCCTTTCCAGGGCATGTGGTGATCTTAGTTCTGGAACAATCGTTGGACATCGAAACAGGGTCCCACAGCGACGTAGGAGGGAGGGGCAAGATGGGACACAGAGCCTTTCTCTCCTTCGAATATTTGGCCGACAGTTTCACAACTTTTCGTTCTTCATTAGGCAGTGGTTCGGGGTCCGGGCTAGTGCAAGGCGGGCCCCACTCTCAGGGTACGCTTTTTGAGGGGAAGTCAGGGTGTGTGAAGCTGAGGCGGAGGAAGCGGAGGAGGAGGATGAGATTTTCCTGTTCACCGACGTTACTGATATCCCTGACTTGGAAAGAGGTTAGCACGGATTTGAGGTGGAAGATGAGTAAGATCAGTTTGCTAGTGCCCCTCGACCCCTCAGGCTTGGGAAATCAAGGCTCCATACTCACAGAGTGTTTGGGTGCCCATTTTTTCAACTGATCCTTCCAAATTAAAGGCCCTAAAATGAAAACGTTACTGGGTGGGCCACCCCCCTCGATCCCCCTACAAAGTAAAACCCGCACTTTCTTCCACCACCCAAATAGAGAGTAAAATGCAGGAATTGGAGACCCGGGTGATTGATCAATGGGACATTGTTCGCGTTCAGTTTCTTCAAAGTCAAAGGGGGAACAACGCGCAAACGTGACAGCAGTAGGGTGCCAAGGGCCACAGCAGCAGGCATTGTGGCAGAACCCAATGGGGACCTCGGAATCCATTTTACCATTCACCAAGCATGTAATCAGGGGGACAATAAACAACAGAGACAGCTTAAGACATGGTGCACGGGGCTATCTGGTCTAACCCGATGTTTTTGGATATGTTCCAACCCATCACTTCGGATAAAAAATGGACAATTGGCCTAAGCTCGTTTCCCACGGCATAGAGGTTTTGCCCTCCCCGGGCACCCAGCTTTCATATCTTGACAATAGAAAAATGTAGCTAAAACCGAATCTTGTTTCGTAACTTTTTTATTCAATGCTTTACAACTCAGGGGATACAAACCGGGAGGAGAGAGGGCACGTCAGAGCCGACGGCCCTTTACGTCATCAGACGCTTCCCCCCAAGGGGGGGGGGTTAAGAAGCGTCTGATGACGGAAAACGGGCCGTCGGCTCGACGGTGCCTCTTCCCTGCTCCGTGTTTTTTATTCCCGATGATGTTGTAAAACATTGAATAAAAAAGTTAGGGAACAAGTTCGGTGAGTGCAGCTACATTCTTCTATTGTGCATCATATTGGGACTTTCTATTTAGTAGCATTGCACCCCGTACCCACATATCCTTTTGGATCGCTCCCGAATGGACTGTAGTTTTGACTGTGACTAGGCCCAAACCCTTTTTTATTGTTGCAGCGTCATATCTGGGACCTTTTGCACGCTGGGGGATATTCAGACAAACGCATCTGTCTTTCCCCCGATAATGTGGATTTTTGTTTCATCAACATGAATCAGGAGTGGATTCTGATGGGGTGTTTTTGGGCCCCAAATTACCGAGGTCCATTCCTCTTTTAAACGAAATGGTCCCCTTTTAAAAAAAATTCAAAATTTCATTCTTACTGCAATTTTTATTCTCAGTTCCCAATAGGTCTTTTTGGGTTTTGCAGTGAAGAGACTGTAAAAAAAGGGGACCACCAAAATTGTTTTTCCCACCCCACCAGTTTCATGGGGAAAAAAAAAAAAAAACGTTATTTTCCCCATTTTACTCACCTTCATCCTTTAAAAAATTTTTTTTTTTTTTCACCCCAAAACTGTCAAATGGTTTTTTGGGTTTCATGGGTTTTTTTGCTGTGGGATTTTAACCAGCTGTAAATTTTTTCAAGGGTTCTTTTTGGGGGAACAGAAAAAAATGTTGGCTTCTAAAGTGGGCACCAATTTCTCCCTTCTCCAATTTTTAAAAAAAAAGTGGCTGGGAAGTCATTTTTTATTTTATATTTTTTTGTGGTGGTTATTGGCTGCTGTCGAAAATACAGTATTTTTACTACAAAGTCCTATTTTTAAAAAAAAAATGTTGGGGTTTTTTCTAAAACAGGGGGGGGGGGGGACATTTTGTATCTTCCACCCAAATTGTGCAAGAGTTTGGCAAAAACGGGGTTTCATTGTTTTGAAATTTTTGGGGGGGCATGTTTTTTTGCTGTTTGGAAAATACCAAGTATTTTTTTAATTTAAAGGGGGCTTTTTTTTCCTATTATAAAAAAAAAAAAATGTCATGTGGTTTTCTAAAAACCAGGAAACAATTTGTTCTTCACAAATTTGTCCCAAAAACCATGTTCCATGTGTTGTTTCAGGTGGGCATCATTCATGTTTTGGGGAAATTTTTTTTTGGGGGGGGGCATGGTTTGCTGTTTAAAAAAAAACAGGGGAATAAGGTACGACACTGTTAATGGGGGGGGGGGTAGAGAGGACCAATAATTGCCAAAATTGGGACTTGGGTTTTTGCAAAGATCTTTAAAAAAACATAAAAAAAAAAACTAGCATCCTTGGTAGTGAAAACCAAAAAAAACCCATTTAATAACAATAAAAAAAAAAAAGAAGGAAAAACAAAAAAAAAGGGGAACGGTGGTAGGATTCCCCATCCTAAATTTTTAAAAAAAAAAAAATTGTGTTTTTCTAGGAAAAAAATTAAAAAAACTACTAAAAAAAAAAAAAAACATGGCATGTACCAAAAATAGGCTGGATACAAATTATTTCTATGAAAATTGTTTTTTTACCCAAAAAAGGGGGAGGTACTACCAGGAAGACTTGAAAAACAGAAATTTGTAAAGGGTTTATTCAGGAGGGGACATGGGGGAGTATGGGGAGCCCCATTCGCACACATATATCCACTACGAAAAAAAAAAAAAAAAACAGGGAGACCCAATTTCCTCAAAAAAAAACACGTTGGGGAAATAAAACGAAGGGAAGAATGGAAAAAGGGCAAAGGCAAAAAAAAAAGGGCCAATCCTGGGGTGGAGAGTAGGGAAAAGGGGGGAGCGTTAAAACACCAGGGGGCATTTCCAAGTGAAAAGCTCAATTGGGTTTCCACACTCATTAGGGGAAGGGGCAAAAGCGCCTTCCCATAGAGGGCAGAAAATTTCTCAAAAATCGCTACCCCAAAGTCTTTACTTCGTTGTTTTACTGAGGAAGGGCTGGGGAAGGTCTTAGCTCACCACTTCCGCTTCCGCACTCGGCTTCAGCAACGGGGGACTGGTTTTTTCGTTTTGCTGCGTTTCATAAAGGGGGGCATTTTTTTTTTGCCATGTTAATAGATGGGGGGGGGGGGGGACAGGACGGCCCCAAGCCCTTGGCCTTTCTCCACCGCACCAATTAACCTCGGGCCCTGCTAGGGCTGAAAACCTGCGTGTTACAATAGGGTGACGAAAACCACCAACCCTGCGCTCTGACCGCCAACCCACTTGTAAAAAAACTCCGGCCCTGCTAGCTGAAAAAAAACCTGGAGGTGGAATTCCACGTTTACAAAAAGGCCTCACCTGCCCTTTGGATCAGTTAAATTTCCCTTCAAAACCCACTTGACAGGTAAGAAATTGCAGGAAATTTTTCAGGGACAAGGCCTTGTTGGAAACCTTACCGGGGGGGGGGGGGACAAATTCTGTTTTTTCGTTTTTTCTTCACATTTTTCTAATGTCAAAGGTGGAAAAAACAATTGTCACAAGTTTAAAGAATTGAGCAAAGTTCAGTACCTCTATGCTGCAGCAGTATATGGGAAAAAAAAAAAAAACTTTTTTAGTTGTTTTTAAAATATATGGTTTTATTTTCCTTATTTGCGAAATTTTCTGCTTGATTGGGGGGGTTCCATAAAAGGGGGCCACCTATTTGCGGGGGGGTTTTTTGGGGTCCCATGCCTGGTTAAAACAGGAATATGGGAATAGGTTCCAATGTTTCCAAATTTCCCACTAAAAAATTTTTTACTTTTTTGTGCTTCAAAAAAGACTCCTTTTTCCGGGCACTTTTAAATCTTGTTGGGTCATTGTAGGGGAATTTTTAAGGGGTCCATGCTTGCCCGGTTCCAGGGGGCCAGGGATGCGTCAATGTCCAGTTCAACTTAAAAAAGGTGGTTTCCAAAGGGGGGGACTTTACCTTTATCCCTGGCCACTTTATTTTAAATCTGTTGGGTTCCTATTTTTTTGCCAGGGGGTTTTTGAGGGTTTTTCCATGCTGCGGTACAGAACAGGGTTATAGGTCACATTGGTCCAGTTTCAACTAAAAAAAAAATTGGTGGGTTTCAAAAGGGACTCCTTTTTCAGGGGGCCCCAACTTTTTTTTAATCTGTGGGGTCATTGGCGGGGGTTTTGGGGGTCATTGCTGCGGTCCAGGGGGGGACAGGGCATCGTGTCGAATTGTCCAGTTCAAAACTAAAATGGTGGTTCCAAAAAAGGGGGGGGGAACTACATTTCCCTTCCGGCCCCACTTTTTTTAAAAATTTTCTGTGGGGGTCACGGTTGGGGTTTCGGGGGGTGGTTTCATTTTTTGCTGTTTTTAACAGGGACAGGTATTAGGTCAATTTGTTCCAAGTTTATCAAAACTTAAAATGATTGTTTCAAAATAAAATGGCTTTGGCCCTTTCTGGGGCACTTTTTTTTAATTTTGTGGGTCATTGCAGGGGGTTTAAAAGGGGGGGGTCATTTTTTTTTTTGCTATTGGTACAAAGGGGGGACCAAGGGATAGTGAATTAGGACCTTGTTTCAGTTTTTTTTCTGTGTGGGAACTTCTTGTCTGCTTAAAATTTTTTTTTGCCTTAGAAATGTAGCGGCACGTATCCCCCCGTATACTGTTGCGGCTTTGGAAAAAAAACCCAAATAGTTGGGGAACACCAATCGCTCATCACTTACTTACAATTCTTAAACAAAGGGTTGTAAAATTATATTTAATATCGGAAAGTTTTGCATAAAAAAAACAATAAAAAGCTAAAAAACAATAATGAAAACAAAAATGTTTATTAATTAAACCTATTATTTTTTTTTCATTGGGAAAAAATAAAGCAAAATAAAATGGAAAGCTGTGTGCATTAGTCTCTATAGGGAGGGGAACCAAATAAGGGGAAAAAAAAAAAAATAAATTTAGAAAAATAACAGGGGGGAAATTTAAACTGTTTCCTAACAATTGGAGGTTGAAAAAACTTAAAATTAGGTTTTTAAAAATCTGTTGCAAAAAACAGGCCTGTAGGCCGGTTTTAGCTCAAAATGGGTTGTAGTTCCCAGGATAAAAAAGCCACTCGGACTTTGGGTAGGCAAGGCTTCCCACGGGGATAAAAAAACACACGTGGGTTATAATTTTTATCCCCAAAAAACAAAACCACAGGAAAGGTTAAAAATTCTTTGCTCAAAGGGGTAAAATCAATTTACCAAAAAACAAGCAGCCTTTACCTTCCAAGGCTTTTAAAAAAAAATAAACAGGTTGGCATTTTATAAAAAAATCCTTCCGCCAGTGGCTTGACGGGGGGTCTCAAAACCCGTTTGGATGGCTTTGGGTAGTGGAATTCTTAAATTTCCTCCTTGAAAGGCCCCAAGGGGAGCAAACACTGGAACCACCTTACCAGCCACATGAAGCTCTTTTTCCTCTACCAACCACCAGACCCCCACCACCTCAAAATTCTTGGAAAAACCAACACCCCATGTTTCTCTCCAAACTAGGCCCAGGGATCTTTTACAGGCCTGGTTTAAAGCCTGGACCCCTGGAAGTTGGTTGGGGGGAATGGGCCGTCCCAACCATTCTCTTCGGCCATTTCCCAGTAAAAGCCGGGGGACCCGGGTCAAGCGCTTTAAGGGGCAGCTGTTCTTATTCACTTAATTCAAAAATAGGTGGTAAGCAAAAAAACCAAAGTGTTTTACTGGGGACCCACAAAAAAAGATTTAACCTTTGGCTTTTACCTCCAACCGGGGTGATTGCCAGGGGGAACCCTCTGGGGCTGGGGGGGGGGACACATTACACCCAACATCCCGCCACATTGGCACCTTCGTTTTGCCCTCTTTTTTTACAAAAAAAGGCCTTATAAAAAAAAAAAACAAAGGAATTGAGAATTGATAGGTTGTGTAGGGGAGGGGTTTTGAAGGCCATTTTGTGATGTGTATATGAAAGAGAAAAACATATTTTGACCTTATGGGAACTGGACCCCAACTAAATGGGGGCCTAAATTGGGGTGACTTCTTTGTGGATGTGAAAAAAAACAAGTAGCTCTGCCTTTTGGTTTAAGTGGATAGGAGAAACTATGCCATGTTATAGTTTCTAATTTACTATTTTAGTACTAATATTCTCTATTTACTTGCTAAAAAAAAAAGGCAGGAAAGCTACTGTTTATTTACGCCACCAAAGAGCCAAAATTAGGCCATTAATAGTGGTCATTTCCATAGGTTAAAAATGTTTCTTTTTTTCTATACAACACTTCAACAAAGGGGCTCTCCCCTTTCCTATACCCGACCCGGGGTCATTTCTCAAGTAATTTTCTAAAATAGTTTTTTTACCCACCTCTATTTAGAAGGGGACTAAAACGTTTTACCAGTTTTCCCTCGAATTTAAAAAATTTAAAATTCATGGTTAATTATAATTAAAAAAAAAAAAATGGTTGTTTTCCATTTTTTTTTTTTTTTTTCAGTTGTAAAAAAAAATTTTTTCTTACAAAAAATATTATTTATTTTTTTTAAGGACTTTTTTATTTAGATTATTAAGGGATTTTTTTTAGAGGTTCAGTTTTGGAATTTATTGCAAGCTGGTAAAAAACTTTTTTTTTATTCAAACCCCCAAATTTTTTTGGGGTTTTTCAAGTTCAGGGGATTCTCAATTCACTGTTTAAAATGTGATTATCCTGGTATTTTCTAGGATCAGGAGGTTTAGTTGACTCCCTAAAGGGTTCTCCCACTGAGGGAACTAAAGTTTTCACCCCAAGCAAGAAAACTATGTTTTTTATATTTCAAACTATTGGGTTTTTTACAGGGTAAAAAAGAAAAACTTTTTCTCTTTAGAAAAAAATTAACGGAGTGCTGTGGGGAAAAAAAAAAAAAAAACTAAAGCTGCTTTTGGAAATGTGGGAAGGTATTTGCAGGGGGCAGGGGGGGACACTTTAAAAAAAAATAATCTTTCTTGGTTCCCCACAATTATTAAAAAAATCCAGTAGTACAGTGAGGAAAAAACAGAACGGCGTTTTCGTGTGGTTTTATCTTTCCAAACACCAACTTCTTCCCAGTATATTTTTCTCCCGCAACCCAGCATTGGATTTTTTAGCCTTATTGTGATGTGGGTTAGTTAATCCACTGATAATTACTACGGATAAAAAAAAAAAACTTTCAAAATAACTTAACCTGGGATTTTGGAGCAGGGAATTTTATGGTAGGGGACGCCTGAAATTGGTTTTTTTTATTTTAAATTTTATTATATTATAATTATTTTTTGTATTAATTTTATTATTTCTCTTAATTTTTATATTAGTTTTATAAATTATTCATAAAGTTAGGGTTTTTTATCCACCTTTTAGTTTTGCTGTTTAGGCTGGGAAAATTAATTGGGTATTTTTTTGGGGGGCTTATTGGTGCAATTAAAAGAGGTTTCAATCCCAAGGGGTGACAAAATTTGGCTCTGGCATTGGAATTAGTTTTTTACACAAAAAAAAACATTTTTGTTGCCACATTCTGTCATAAGGCCAAATATTTCCAAATAAAAAATGTGGGGTCTTTTAAAAAATTATTATGGGACATTGTTTGGCCAGCGGACAAAAAGTGTCTTTAGTATATGGTCGGAACCAATCACCTGGTTTTTGGTTTGCAAAAAAACTTTTTAAAAAAAAACTATTGTCGGTGGGGACATGGGTTCAAATGGGGGACTGGCAACCCCAGCCCGTTTTTTCAATTTGCTTGTGGGCCCAAATTGTTTCTGTTTCAACCTTATCTGGGGGGCCCCTGATTGGGGCTGCTATAAAAAAAAACTCCTTTACCGCTATTTAGTTTCCTACCAGGTGTCCATCCATACCTTTTTCCAATTGGGGCAAAAAACCTGTCCTTTTTTCCAAATGGTCCCTGCAGGGAGGACCTGTAGAAAAAATCTACTTTATATTAAAAAGGTTTTGCCCCCAATTCTGGGCAAAAAAGAAAATCCAATTTTTCTGAAGGGCAGCCTTTTTTCATAGCTTGTTGTAGGTTGGGGGGAAAAAAGATTGCTATGCTTGTGCAAGTTCCTTCCCCGGGTTGGGCCTTTTTCTTGTGGGGGAAAAAACTTTTCAACTTTTACCAAGTGAAGGGTGCTTTGGGGGAGTATATTTGGGGAACTCCCATGGGGACCAATTGGGAAAATGGGGAAAAAAGAAGCCTGGGGGGGGGTTGCATGCATGGCTATTATCCCCCATTTTTCTTCTAAGGGCCAACACCCACAGCAAAGTTTTATGAGCCTGGCCTTTCAGATTTGGGGGGATTTTGCCAGATTGGTGGGGGGACTTTAACCCCTTTATATAAAAGTACGATTCTAACCAAGGTTCCTCTGCAGAACTTACTAGGGGGGGACTACAAAAATCCAAAGAGAGTGGGGAAATTTTTTGGAAAAAAAAACAAACTTTTTTACGGCGCCAAATGGTTTACTTAAATAATTAAATATTTAAAAGGGATGTAACAACCGATAAAATTAAGGTTTAAAAAAAAAAAAAAAAGTTTTACATTAGCAGGGTGCAATATAGGGGAGGATTTAAAGGGGATAAAATGTGGAAGGGAGAAAAACCCAGGTTGAATGTTTTTTTAAACTGTTTGGGGCCCAAAAAATATTTGAAGATTGGCGACAAAAAAAGGCACAATCCAAATAAATTATCATTTCCATTTAAAAACCAGTTGGGGGGAGCCCACATAATGGGTAAAGGTCATTAAAGGTTCTTAAGACCGGAAATGATTGGTTGGGGAAAAAGTTTTTCATCAAATAAACATGGTTTTAATCCAGGGTTTTACAAAACCAAATTTCATATTTGTTGGTTAGGATTTTTTCTGTTAACCATTTAAAAGGGTAAAAAAAAAAAAAATATGTAGGGAAAAATTATTCCCCCAGGACCTTTTTAAAACCATGGGGGATACTGTTTGTTAGTTAAGGGAACGCCACTTTGGGGAAAGTACTTAGGGGGGGGACTTGTTTACACATCCCAGAAAAAAGCCTTTTCATATGCAATGGGGGACCCTAATTGGAATTTTCCATTTTAAGTGCTGAAAAAAAAATTGGGCAGGTTACAGTTTTGTTTCAAAATGCATTGAAAATTTTAATTAAAAAATTGCAGGGGAGTCTTTTGTTCGGTTTCCTCTGGGAGGAAAAAAGTTTTGCACTATGAAGCTGGTTGTTATTTTTTTTTTGCCATTGGGGGGGGGGGGAACTACAGGCTAGGGCTTTCTTTCGCCACTGTTTTTTTTAAGGCAACAGGGTTTCCCACCTGGTTTTTTTTTAATTGCTTAATTTGTAGTCAGGAAAGTAAACCAATTTTTTTTCTTAACCCTTTTCCCTAACGGGAGGCAGATTATGAGGGCGGGTGGGGAAGCAGGGGTTAGGTGCCTAATTGTTAATGTTTAAACCAATTTCCAGCAGCCTGCACTTCTGGAGAAAATTGAGATCCTGTTAATTGGGTCCCAAGCTGCTCCACATTCAAAACCAGTAACTTTTTACAGAAGAAAAGAGATTTCATTGTACCATGGCCATGCTAAGTTTTTGCCATTAACAAGGCCAGGGGGCAATTAAATAATTTTAACCATAAAACAAAAAGCCAACCCAGGTCTGTTCAAAAAATGCAAAGGATTTTTCTTTATGCGAATTTTCCAAAAGCTATCATTTTGGTTTCTCTAAGGAGTGTATGGGTTTTTTTTCATATCTTAAAGTTTGGATTTCTTCAGATTCCGGGCTTAATGCGCGTATTTCTAAAAAGGTAGCGATGGTATCCATTGTGATGTTTATAGGTCACAGGGGGGAAGTGAATAAAAAATACGGGGGGAAAAAATAACTTTAAGTGTGTGTGGAATACAAAAATTCCACAAGTCCTCTCAATTTAAAAAAAAGTTTCTTCATTAAAATTGGCCTTTGGTTAGCGGGTGGTTTTCTTTACCCATTTGGAACCTTATACTTTTTCCTTCCCAAGAAAAATTGAGGAAACACATTTTTAACGTATTAAACATAATGTATAGGAAAAAAAAAAATATTCTCCCATGGTTCTTGTTCTTTTTTTTTCTATTTCTATTTGTAAGGTAAATTTTCTGTTACCAAGGGGCTTGTTGGTTTTGAAAACAGGCTTCTGTTGGCGGAAACAGGACTGTGAAAAGGGAAACGCTTGGCTTCTGTCTTCTCTTTCTTTCCAGGAAGGAAAAAAAGTTTCCCAGGTGCAGATGTGTTAATAAACCGTGCCATTTTTGTTTATTAAAGGTAAGGTTCGCAAAAAAAACCGGGAGCGTTGGGGACTAGGAATTGCCTTTTTTTATTTGAAACTGTTGGGAAAACAAGAGACCCGAAACCAGTGAGATTTTTAATCATACATATTGGAAAACAAAAAAAAAAAAAAATAATTTTAAGGAGTTTCCCTTTAAGTTCCCACACGTTTTTTTGGAATCCAAAAAAATGGGGGTTTAAAGCCCCAACAAAAACGGGGTTGATCTCCCAAGGGGGGGGTTTTGGTTTCCTACGCCCACAAAAAAAAAAGGCATTTTTCTGGAAAAAAAAAACCCACCAATGTGGGAAAAAAACCTGGTGGTTTTTGCCACTTGGCAGGGTTGTGGGATATAATATATATATTAATATATTAACCACCCCACCACCAACCATTTACCAGTGGTGCCACCACCACTGCTAAAAGGGCAATACAATTACAATTTTGTTTGAATCCCCTTAAAAGAAAGCAATTTATGCTAAACTATCAATTAAACATTTTTGTGAAAAAAAAAACTTTGAAGATTTTCTTTTTAGGTCCCAATTTGGTTTTTTTGATTCAAAAAAAAAAAAATGTTTTAAAGGGGCCCACCTCACGGCTTACCAAAAAAAAAACGTGAATCTCCAAAGGGCGGGTTGGGTTTTTTTTTCCTACGGCTTTTCTTTTACCTCTTCAATAGGAAATAAAAAAAACCAAAATTTCAGAAATCTCAATTGGGGGGTCAAAACCGAAACCCCTCCATTATCCGAGAGGGGGAAGAAAAAAATAAAAAAAAAAAAACCCCCAACCAAACCCTGCGCAAAAAGCTTGCACTTATAATAAAAAAAAACCAAGCCTGGTGAAAAAAGGTGGTGGTGCAGGAAAAACCAAAAATGGGAAGGCCAATTCCCTTCCTCCCTATATAGGGTTAAAAAGCAAAATATTATTGGCCAAAAATACAACGTATAGTTTCTTCACAAAAAAAAAAACCATTTTTTTCTTGAAAAAACACACAAAGTTGGGGGGAACCCTGGGGTGCCCAACTGGCAGGGGTTTGGACTGGTTTTATATATTATATATATATATATATTAATATTATATATATTATATCATAATTTTAATATATATTAAATATATTAATACAAATAATATATATTATAAATTATTTATTTGTGACAGGGGACAGTGGGGGGACAGGGGGGGAGGTAAGTGGAGGGGGGAAAAGGGGTTATATTTTCCCCCAACAAAAAGGGAATTGCTGGGTTCATATGCGGGGGGCCTTTAGGAAAAAAAAGGTATGGGGGGGACCAGTTTTGGCGTGTGTTCGCGAGTGGGGGGGCCTGGGCATCGGTGAAGGGGGAAAGCCGACATTTGTTTGTGTCAATTAGATACCTTGGACCATGTTAAATAAAAGGCGGTTCCAGTCCGGGCTTTTTAAATACCGGGTTCGGGGCTTTTTTCTTTGGAGTGGGTCAAAGAGCGGGGTGCGTGGCCACTCCACGCACACCAGCGGTTTTGATGGGCTTGGTTGCCAGGGCCTATAAAAAAAAAAAAGCCTGAGTTCTGGAGGGGGCCTCCTGTCATGGCTGCTGGGTTGGTTTTTGCTGGGAGCCATATTGTTTTTAAGTAGGCATATGCTATTGTGGTCTATTGGCAGTTAAAAATCCCAGGAGGGGGGTCCACGGGAGTGTGGTCCCTGGGTATAAGTTAGGGGGACATGTCTTGTTTGTATAGTTTAGCGCCCTCAAAAAGCCGAAAGGCAGGGTTTTTGTTTTATGTCTTAGGCCTGAAAGTTAAGGCCGTGGTTTTGGTTTTTCCGTTTATCATATTAAAATTAAAAAAAACCCCAGCACAGGACCTGGGACTGGAAAACTTTTATTCAGCGTGGGGGTCACTGGGTCTCTGGTCTGTGGGGGAAAGGCCCAAAAGCCTGCTACCTGCTTTCTGGACGGCTGATTTTCCCTCCACATATGGTTAGAGGAATGGCGGGGGTGCACCAGACTTTAAAAGGGGAGGGGGGGAATACACCAACAGTTTCGGTTGCTAAGGGGAGACGACAAGTGGGAAAAGGTGTTGGCCTGGATCGTTGCTAGAAAAAAAACCTTAATGTCCTGGGATAAAAAGCGGTGCAAAAGCTTGCCAACCAGTGCAGTGGTTTCCAGAAGGCCGCAAGAATGGAATTGGGGAGGCTTTCTGAAGGCAAAGCTGGATACAAGTGAAAAAAACCCCGGTAGCCTCCATGGGTTTGATGGGACCGCCCAAAACCAGCAGAAAAGGTGCACGAAGGAGGGCCATGCGGGGCCCAGGCAGAAAAAACAAACGCCCTGCTTGGATTAGAGGGGGGGTGCTAAAACAAACCGTCTCGCCCCTACAGAGGCAGCAGGCACATCATACCAAAGGGCAGCTCCAAGGAGTGCCCAAAAGGTCCTGGCGATTGGCGCAAAGTGTGCAAGATGATGGCCAAAAACTCGCTTCCGCGGCCCAACGTTTTGACTTTGCCAGTTACCAGTCATCTATGCAGGAAAAAAAATGACGCCTTTTTTTTACCGAATTGATGTGAGGGGGCCTAATCTTAGTGGGGTTCTTCGGAGGAGGAGGGTGGGCCCCCCAAGGGGCGGGAAGGGAAGGAAAGGGTTTGCCCAGGTGGGCCCAGGGGTTGGGGTGAAAGTTTGGTTTGGCCGCCGTTTCTAAAAACGGGAGAGGCCCCCAGAAGGGGCATATTTTTTGTTGGGGGGACCTTTGGGGCGAGGCCAGGGATTTGGCCCAGGGACTAAATGTCAAAAATTAAAAGGGCGGAGATCTGGTCGCTTGGGGTGGTTTTGGGACCAACCAAACGTGCGGGGGGCCGGGCACTGGGTGGGGCCATAATTGGGGGGGACCTTTCTCTGACACTTGGCCAGCCCACGTTTCACAGATTGGTTACGGGGACCTGTTTCCAACCATGGTGGTGAAAAAAGTTGGTGCTTGCAAATTCAGGGAAAAAGAAGGGTCTATTGCCTGTGCGATGGGTGGGAGAAAGTTTGGGTCCTGGGACCAAGGTTTATGGGTTCGGCGCTTTGCCCCCGGGGAAAGGAATCCAGCGCCTGGGGTGGGGGACCCAAGGTGCGGGACCCCCCAAAGCGGATTTGGCAGAGTTGGGCCAACCCTCGTAAGCCTCGGTTTGAAGTGAGGTGGGTACAAGGGCCTCCGAGGATTTTACTCCAGGATGGCCTTTGCCTCCTTGGGGGGGCGGGAAATATCCATTTCCCCGGAAAACAGCCAAAAAAAAATTGGTCCGGAAAAAAAAAACCCTCAGGGTTATAGGGGGGGGGAACTGTTTCCAGGGTGTAAGGGGGGGTGCGAAAAATGTTCCTTTAAGGGGCCAGGGTAGGCTCAGGAAGGTGGGGAAGCATTTATCGGGGGAGGGGGGAGGACTGGGGGTTCCCCCAAAAATGGGTCATTACGGGGTCTCGGGACCAGGAGGGGTGACTTAAAAAAGGAGGAATCGGGGGGGACCGCAATTAAAGGATGGCTGGCGGGTGGTCCCCATGAAAAAACCTGGGGGGTGGGATTGCATAATTGCGGCCAATTGTCCCCTTAACAGATAGAGAGAGAGATAGAGGGAGGGGATGAAGCCAAATGGAAATGTGGGGGACTTTTTCAAGCCAGGCGGGGAAGGGGTCTTTATGTTCGCCAGGGCCAGTTTGGGGCTCGTGCGGAAGGGACTGTTGTTTAAAGAGACTGGACCCAAGGCAAAATTTAATTTGGTTTCACATAAAAAAGGTCAAAATTTTGGGGACTAATTCCTGGTAGGAGGGGGCTCCTTCTGGGGGACCCCTTCTGGGAGGACCTGGGTTACCCTGGTGGGCATTTTGCCAGGCCTTTTTATTAGTAGACCCCCTACGGGGGTCAGGTCCAACCGGGGACGGAGTTGATAGGGGGTCCTTGTGGCCCCATCCCACGGGGGGAACACCCAAGGGGAGTTACCCCACAGTGCCTTGGTGAAAACTCATAAGGGACTTCCTTTTGGTTTTTAGGGGGGGGGGACTAAGCCTCCCCCATTTTTTGTGAAGGTGGGGGGGGTAGGGTTGGAGGTCCCCTAATGCATACTGTTTAATCCTAGGAGGGGGGGATTTTCCCCCCTGTTTTTGGAGAAACCTTGTTGTGGGCACATAGAAAGGCTGTCATGTGGTGGTTTAATAACTGTTTTACTGATTATCTTAATTGCATTTGGCCCCTTGCTATTGAATCCAGGAAAACATTTGGTGAAACCCCCCCGGGATTTTTTTGCCATGGCTCTGGGGGCCATTTAGGGGGGTGGGACCCTAGAAAAAAATAAACCGGTTGATAACTCTTTTTCCCCTAGTGGTTCTGGGGCAAGGTGAGGGACCGAGGAAAACAAGAGAAATTGTGGCGGTTTAATGCCTGACCTTTGAAGGTTCTCAACTGGGATTAATTTTGTGTGGTGGGGGACACCCCGCCTTCAGCTCAGAGGTGAATCCCACCCCTAGGTGGGGGAAAGCTAGGGAAAAAAAATGTTTTTTTTAAGGTTATAAAAAAAATGGGGAAAAAAAAACCCTCAAAATACCCCAGGGGGCGAATTACTTGTGTTTTTTCCCTTCCACCCATGGGCAAAATAAAACCAGGAAGCTTCTTGTATCCAGGGTGGAACAAAAGTTCCAATGGGGGAGTGGTGGAAGGCAGCTGGTTTTTTTAGTGCCACAGGCCTTTTCGGAAAAAAAAAAAATTGGGTTTTGGACCTTCGCCCACAACAAGGGCACATTTGCTAGGTGGGTCCAATCTGGGCAGCGAAAAAAAAAAAAAGGGGGGGACCCAAAGGAGCGGGCAATTCCTCCCCAAGGTTCTTCTGGCCAGGGGTATGGCATGGGGGGGAAATGTAAAAGCGGTACTGTGAGTCCTGCCCTGAGTGCCAACTAACAGCTCCCATGCCCCATTACAGGAGTCCCCTGGTGCCATTACCTATAATAGAGGTACCGTTTGAGAGGATCGCAATGGATCTTGTTGGCCCGATAGTGAAGTCTGCCCGAGGCCATCAATATATATTGGTGGTGGTGGACTACACCACACGTTACCCTGAGGCCATACCTCTGAAGAATACCTCCTCAAAACTTATTGCCAGAGAGTTATTCCATATGTTTTCCATACTGGCATTCCAAAAGAGATTCTTACTGACTAAGGGACCCCCTTTATGTCAAAGGTCACCAAGGAGTTATGCAAGTTCCTTAATATTAAGCATTTGCACACGTCAGTATACCATCCCCAAACTGACGGTGACGGTCTTGTGGAAAGGTTCAATAAGACACTGAAGAGTATGTTAAAGAGGGTGGTCAGTAAGGATGGTAAGGACTGGGACTGTCTCTTGCCTTATCTAATGTTTTCAGTCCAGGAAGTTCCTCAGTCATCCACGGGGTTTTCTCCCTTTGAGTTAGTTTATGGGCGGCGTCCCCGGTGTCTTCTTGACATTGCTAAAGAAACCTGGGTGCACGAGTCTACACCCCACAGGAGCGTAATAGAACACATCTCCCAAATGCAAGACAGGATTTTGGCAGTTAAGCCTATAGTCAGGGAACATCTACAGCAGGCTTAGGAAGCTCAAAGCCGTGTGTATAATAGGTCGGCCAAAGTAAGGAGCGTCAACCCGGGAGATCGGGTGTTGGTGTTAGTTCCTACTGTAGAAAGTAAGTTCCTGGCTAAATGGCAAGGTCCCTATGAAATCCTTGAGAAAGTAGGAGATGTTAATTATAAAGTATACCAGCCCAGTAAACACAAGCTGGAACAGATTTACCACGTGAACTTAATTAAGTCTTGGAAAGACAGGGAGATCCTGGCTGCAGTAGGTACACCTCATAAAATGACCTCTGAAGTATGTGTGTCAGAGTCCCTGTCAAAATCCCAGAAAGAGGAGACCCTGGAGTTCATCCAAAGGAATACTGATGTGTTCTTAGAACTGCCAGGGCGTACTAACCTCATAAAGCTTGACATTGTCATCGATCCAGGAGTAAAGGTCAACTTGAAACCTTATCGGGTACCAGAAGCTTGTAGGCGTGCAGTATCTGATGAGGTTAAGAAAATGTTGGAACTTGGCGTGATCGAGGAGTCCAGAAGCGAGTGGTCGAGTCCAATTGTACTCATCCCAAAACCGGATGGCTCATTATGCTTCTATAATGATTTTCGGAAGCTGAATGAGGTTTCCAAATTTGACGCGTACCCAATGCCGAGAGTGGACGAGTTAATTGAGAGGCTTGGGAGTTGTGGTAGGGAAAAGCACTCCGTAATGAAAAAACGTATAGGAGGTGCAAGTCAAAAAACATATATATCCAAGATTTAGATAGATTGACGCACACCCGCATCGACTTCCGGTTTCCCGGCGGAAACGGCCGGAATCAACGCTATTTATTCACCCACTCTGCTCCACTCTGCATTGGCTCCTACATTCACCTGGGCTACGGCCCGTTTTCTTTCCATGCTCCAGTCTATCTGATAGGTAAGTCTTCCATTCAGGGTGCAATAGGGTGTAATAGTCGTGTCAGCCATGTCCCTATATAGATCTCACATTTGAGATATTACTATTACTGGGCTACTATCTTTACTTCATTTACTTTACATTACTGGGAGATGCTTTTTGACATATGTCATTATTGCACTGCATTCTTACTTTAGACTAGCTACATATGTGTATATACATACTTACTTTCCTTTGTATATATTATGTCTATGCGAATTTGATATGCATCATTATTGCATTGCATCTCTATTCTTGACCAACTACATATATATGTATACAATTATGATTTTTTGCATACTATATCTATATGGAATTGCTATTTGTTACTAATGTACTGCATCTTTATTTGGGGCTTGCTTCATATGTATATATTTACGTTCTCTGGATATATTTTGTATATATTATATGTATATGGATTCTATGGGCGACATGCATGAAGGGGCTTTACGCCAGTTTTCTGGCGTACACTGCGCCTCCCAGTTTCGAATCCCGCTGTCGGACGCAGCGTTCGGCACTTTCGGCTGCGGCCCGCATGAAGGGGCGGCAGTGGGCGGGCAGTGGGCGCGGTGGGGCGCGGTGTAGGCGTTCCGGGGCGGGACGCGGCGCTCTCGTATAGTCCGAGGCATGTATCATCGCGGCTCGCCAAATCGCGGCGCTCGGCAGCTCCGACAAGCAGACCTGTTTTTTTTTTGGTCTAAATCCTCCGGCCGAGGCGAAGTGAAGCAGGATCGGAACATGCGGGGAAAGCGGTTCGAAGATCGCGACAGAAGTCTCGGCGCTCCGTCCGTGCACAGCAGGAGTGTGATTTCCCGAAAAAAATCGCCTTTATAAAGCCGGAAACATGTCAGAAAAGAGCTAAAATGTAAAAAAAACACTAAATAAAAAAAAAAAAAACATTTTCCCAAACTCTAGAAGGGCACAATATCAAAAAATTTTGAAAATTGGAAATTGCCGGGAATACAGTAATTCAAATTCTGAAACCTATTCTCATTGGTCGGCATAAACCAGCCAATCGAATAGAAGCGACAAAGTCCCATTCTATCCTATGGAGGTTTTTTTTGGACCAATCAGAATCCCGGCGGGATAATTCAAATACATTTAAAAAGACAGAAAAGAGCTGATTGGCTGAGATGGGCGGGAGCTTGGCTATCCCACCAATCAGAGCGCGAGCTACTTTCTCCCATTATAGTCTATGGAGAGATGGGCGCACTGAAATCTCGGCGCTCAGCGCCGTGCGGCATGAAGTATTAATAAAAAAAAATATTTTTATTAAGTGTAATACATGATCAGATAAAGAGCAGAACAATTGTAAAAAAATAAAGCAGTTAAAAACCCGAACAACGCGTTTGTCGCCGGGGACGGCGCTACATAGGGAATTGCCATAGAGAGAATTCCCGGGAAATACGTAATTCAAATTTGTTTAAGTTATTCCCTCATTGGTCGGCAATAAACCAGCCAAATCAGAATATGAGCGCCCATTGTCCCATTCTATCCTATGGAGGAGAATTGACCAATCAAAATTGGAGCGACAAAGCCCCATTCTGGGCCTATGGAGAAAAATGGACCAATCATTTTTCAAAGGCGGGACAGTTCAAAATTACAGTAAAAGGCAAAACGAGCTGATTGGTTGAAGCAGCGGGGGCTCGTCCAGCTTAGCCAATCAGAGCGCGAGCTACTTTCTCAAAAGTTTCTATGGGGATAAAGAAATTCTGAGCGCGTTTTGTGATTGGGTAATTTTTAAAGAGCCGCCGTAAATTTGGACCAATGGGAGAGCGAGCGACGCTCCTATGGGTTTTGTAATGCAATCTGAAATCAAACTGTATATGGCCGAAATCACATTATAAACACTACACAATTTTGTATATAAAAGGAATCCTAATATGTGGCTAACGAAAAAAAAAATATTAATTCCCTAAAATCATGTTTTTTTCTTTATATTTTCGATCACCCATACTATTGATCCATGGCTAACGAAAATAAATTAATAAACATGATTATAGGGCATTAATATTTTTTTTCGTTAGCCACATATTAGGATTCCTTTTTTTATACACATCGGGACAACTTGTGTAGTGTTATAATGTGATTTCGGCCATATACAGTTTGATTTCAGATTGCATTACAAAAACCCATAGGAGCGTCGCTCGCTCTCCCATTGTCCAAATTACGGCGGCTCTTTGAAATTAGCCAAACACAGAGCGCGCTCAGAATTTCTTTTCCCCATAGAACTCAATGAGAAAGTAGCTCACGCTCTGATTGGCTAAACTGGACGAGCCCCCGCTGCTTCAACCAATCAGCTCGTTTCTGCCTTTTTACTGTATTTTGAACTGTCCCGCCTTTGAAAATGATTGGTCCATTTTTCTCCATAGGCTAGAATGGGCTTTGTCGCTCCTATTCTGATTGGTCTAAACTTCTCCAAAAGGCTAGAATGGGACTTTGTCGCTCCTCGTCTGATTGGCCGAGCTAAGCGAGACCCCGCTAGCTCAGCCAATCAGCTCTTTGCAGCCTTTTTACTGTATTTTTAACTGTCCCGCCGTGGATTCTGATTGGTTCCCCAACTCCTCCATTAGGCTAGAATGGGGCTTTGTCCCCTCCTATTTCTGATTGGCCGGTTTATGCCGACCAATGGGGAAATAGGTTTCAGGATTTGAATTACTGTATTTTCCCGGCAATTTCCAATATCATATTTCTTGATATTGTTTCCATTCTCGAGTTTGGGAAGTGATTTTATTTTTTAAGAAGTGTATTTTGTACATTCAAACTCCTTTCTGACACTGTTTTCCCCCCTTTAATAAAGGCGATTTTTTCAGGAATCACACTCCTGCTGCATGGAGCGGAGCGCCGAGACTTCTGTCGCGATCTTCGATCCGCTTCCTCGCATGTTCCGATCCTGCTTCAATTCGCCTCGGGCGGAAGGATTTAGACCCAAAAAAATGTAGAACGCCGTTTATAAAGGCGATTTTTGCTTCATACTCCGCACCGACATCTGGAATGATTTCTCGCGCTCCAGCCTGTCTCGCATCGGAACAGATTCTCGGGGCAGTCCCGCACGGCGCCTAATTCCCGCACTGCACCCCACACATGGTGAGGGGCGGCGGACTTTTACCCCCCATGTATGAGAGCACTTCCTCGGACAGCGAAGCATAGGCACAGCGCCGCACAGCGCCCATGTCCCTGCACTTCGCCTCATACGCTGGCGAGGCGCGGCGGACTTTACATGATATGTATGAGCGCCGCCCGGCCGCGACATAAATCAGGCGCAGATTCCGCCAGAAAACTGGCGGAAAACGGCGCTTCGACCTGGCGGGATTCATACATGTGGCCCTATGTGTGTATATATATTTTTGTATATATTTTTGTATGTGTATATTTCTTTTTATTGTTTTTCACATTGTTTTTCAACCGTTTATTATATCATTTATCATATTCTTTATATATATTTATTTTAGTGACTCGTTGAAAAAGGTCGGATGACCGAAACGTCCAAAGTCACATATAATTATCTTTTCACTGGAGCCTGTAGTGAATTCCACAATAAAAACGTTTTGTGTAATTGAGAGGCTTGGTCATGCCAGATATTTCTCCACGCTTGATCTTACTAAGGGATACTGGCAGGTTCCCCTGACAGCTAGGGCCAAAGAAAAGAAGGCTTTCGCCACACCAGATGGATTGTTCCAGTATGTCTGCCTACCATTTGGTTTGCATGGGGCTCCAGCTACCTTCCAAAGGTTAATGGATGTCGTTCTTAAACCCCATCGTCGTTATGCATCAGCATACCTAGATGACATAATATTCTTTAGCGAGGACTGGGACAGCTATCTACCTAAGGTACAGGCAGTACTTAACTCTCTTAGAGAAGCAGGGTTAACAGCTAACCCTAAGAAGTGTGCCTTGGGTCTAGAAGAAGGCCGGTACCTGGGATATACCTGGGTTATATAATAGGTAGGGGCATTATAAAACAGCAAGTAAATAAGGTGGAGGCGATACAGGGCTGGCCACAACCCACAACAAAGAGGCAAGTAAGGGCCTTTCTAGGTATAGTGGGTTATTATTGCAGATTCATCCCGAACTTTGCGAGTATAGCAGCCCCACTAACAGACCTGACAAAAAATAGTATGAGTGTCATGGTCGCTTGGAACTCGGAGGCAGAGAGGGCATTTCAGGTGTTAAAGCTGGCTCTGTGTAAAAGGCCAGTCCTGATTACCCCAAACTTCAAGAAAGAATTTGTTGTACAGACCGATGCGTCTGATGTGGGACTGGGTGCAGTGCTTTCTCAGGAGGTAGATGGTGAAGAGCACCCAGTCACGTATTTAAGCAGGAAACTCACACCCGCAGAGCTGAACTATAGTATTGTGGAACAGGAGTGTTTGGCCATTAAATGGGCCCTGAAGTCCACAATACTAGTATTATTGGTTAGGATGCCACTTTCGGCTAATCACAGACCACGCTCCATTAGCTTGGATGTCCCAAGCTAAAGAGCGAAATGCAAGAGTCACCAGATGGTTCCTGACACTGCTAAATTTTAGTTTCTCTGTGGAGCACAGGGCAGGGAAATTACAGGGCAATGCTGATGCACTGTCTAGGACGCATTGTTTGGTGACTAAGTGTGTCCGACCCCACAGAGGGGGAGGGTATGTGGAGACAGTGACAGGGGGAGTAGTGGAGGGAAGGTATATTTCCCCAAGAATGCTGTCATATGCGGCCTTAGGAAAGGTATGGACCAGTGCATGTCACCGAGTGGCCTGGGCTCGTGAAGGGAAGCCGACAGTTCTTCTGTGTCAGTGATTACTGACCTGTTAGCATAAGCGGTTCCAGTCTGCTTTATCCGGGTTGGCTTTTCTGGAGTGGTCAAAGAGCCGGGTGGGTGGCCACTCCCACGCACCAGGTGAGGCTGGTGTCTGGCCTATAAAGCCTGAGTCTGCAGGCCTGTGATGGCTGCTGGTGGTTTGTTGGAGCCATATTGTAAGTAGCACATGCTATGTGTGTTTGCAGCTTTGCCCATGGTCATTGAGTGTGTCCCTGGTATAGTTAGTTCTGTATTCGTGTAAAGTTAGTGCTCAGCCGAGCAGGTTTTGTTTTATGTTTTATGCCTGAAGTTAAGGCTGTGTTTTGTTTCCGTTTATCAGATAAATAAACCCAGGCACACCGGGGACTTGAATTTTTATCAGTGTGCACTGCTCTGTCTTTAAAGCCCCCCCCTGCTCCCGCTCTGGACCTGACCCCACAAGGGATATAAAATTGAGTTTTGCACCATCAAATAACACGGGACTACAAAATTGCTGTATTAAAATTTAATGAAAGGGCCTCAGACCAAAGCTGATGCCCCAAAAGAGAAAAAAAAAAAAACCTATCTGAAATGTATACAATAAAAAACCCTTTTTAATTAACCTACCCCTACACCCCGGGACAAAAAAATTGTTGTATTCAAATTTAATGCAAGTCCTCAAATGAACAAAGCGGACTGCCCAAATGAAAAAAAAACACCATCAAAAAAATGTATACGATAACCCTACAAATACCCCGCAGTTACTAAAAAATCGTACCTAAATAATAAGTCTGCACAACATACAAGAAATTTAATTCACCAAAAAACTGTTAAAAAAAAAACCATTGCAATGCAAGTCTAAAAAAATCGGGGGCTGCAAATATCCCCCCCTTTAAAGACCTTCTTTCTGTCTGTTTTCCCGCCCGCAACCCCCCCCCCCCTCCTCCCCACGACTGTACAGCGCAAGAGCCCTTTTAAAAATCTCACCAAAGACCAAAAATCTGCAAACTCTAATCAAAACCTAAATTCTAATGTTCCCCAAACAAAACATAGCTTCGGTGAACAAATAGAACAGTTTCGCAGGGGTTTGACAAAAACCGAGCAAAATACTCCACTCCTTTTAACCGACACACACGAGGCAGAACGAAGGGCTTTCATTAAAACAGGTCCATGTTTTTTCCACCAAAAAATTTGGCCCGATTTTAAAAAGATTATGCGCAATTTTTCACCTAAAATATCGCACGACAAAAAAATTTCCCCGATCAGCAAAAAACCGGCCGATTAACTTTTCAAAAATAATCCTAAAACCACTTTTAATAAAAATAAAATTTAAAAATCAAGCACACGCTACAAGAAAATTGCAAAAAAATTTTATTTTTATATAATTAACAAGACAAATACCCAATCGGGAGGGACCAAACCGAATATCCCTAATTGGGGGCCCAACAGGGAAAGCTAAAAAAGCCCTAACCTAAAACCCAAAAAATACAGGAAAGAACGCCCTGATAAAGGGATCCTGCTGGAAACCCATCCCTATCAACAAACTTTAACCCCAAATCCCCCCTCAAAGCCAATCCCAACATGTTCGATCCTCCCAACAATTTTTTCGGATCGACGGGGGCATTTTGGAAAATGAAAACCCAAGAGAAAAAATAAAAAAAGCGAAAGCGCAACTAATAGAGGACAGGCATCCAAAAAAGATACTTACATATTTCAGGGGCAAAAGTATAGCATAAAAAAACTTAAAAAGTATAAACCCACCTGGATATTGAAGTGGCGCCCAAGCAAAGATTATCCTTAAGGATGTCCCTCAGCCGCTGCGGGGCAAACCCGTCAGCTGGGATATATAGGTTTTTGTTTGTTGATAGGGGCAGGTTTTCCCGCAGGGGTCGCCCTTTTCAGGGGGTTTTTTCCTTTTTCTTTGGTTTTAAAGGTAGGGCTATTTAATTTTCTCTTTCCCGTTTGGGCCCTTTAGGGTTTTTACGGTTTGGCCCTCCCGATTTTGGACTTGTCCTTTTTTTTAAATAAATATACATATAAAAAGTAATAAATAAAATATAAAATATAAAATATAAAATATAAAAACCTTCTTTTAACAATTCTTGATATGCTTCTATAAATTTTTTAAATACATTTATATTTTAAAAGTACTTTTTTAAAAACCATTTATTTCCCCATTTTAATATATTTTTTTACAAATTTTTTGGTCTAGAGGCATTGTTTTTAACCCGTATATTTTTAGGTATATTTGTTCAGTGTAGAAATGCCCTAATTGATTCCACAAAACCAATAAAATTACATGTAGTAAAAAGTTAGCTACCTGGGGCACACCACTCAGCGGTGCTCTGACTTTCCCCGAAACTAACTGAGCATGTGCAAAATTGGGAAGAGGCGCATGCGCAGTACAGGCCCCAAAATCCCCTATCCACAAAATCACGGGCCTTGCGCTTGCCCACTCCCCGTAATACGCCGTTACTCTAAATGAAGCTGTATTACAAAAATGAGCATCAAATAAACATAGTTAAACAAAAAAAAAAATAAAAAAAGTATTTAACATTTAAATGCTCAGAAATAAACTATCACAGTGGTCATTAATGGGAGTATAATGCAGAACCCCAAATTTTCATGATAACTACCACCAAAGGCGAACCCATTAAAAAACGGGGGACCATCTCCACTGGGGCCAAATAAGTTACACCCAATATCTTAGGTGTACTCAAACCCCACCATGGGACATCAAATCAAAAGGGGGCGCAATTTCAATATGACAGCGCTTCTCCACTCCCTAGACCAAATTTAAAGAGCCTAGAAACATCAAGTTTTTTAGAAAATGATGCTCAATTACAACAGCCAGAAAATTCAGGAGACAATGACAGGGACAACATGAGCTCGACGTACTGTCCAGTAGTATCATATTTCAAAAAATACTTCAAATCTAAAAGAAAAATAGAAAACAATTAATATTATGTATAAAAACTAGCAATAAATGTGCTTACTAACTCAGAAGAAGAAAGGATTATTGAAAGTACATCAATCAATGTAATAAGGCTTACTAATTAGGGATACAACACTCAACAATACAAAGATTAAATACTAAGGGTATAGCATTCACCGAACACATTTGAGGGTAATATTTTAAATTCTAAATTCAAACCCTTAGGGTACATTGTGTCAAGTTTATGGATCCATTGCAATTCCTTACGTTTCAAAAGCAAAGACCTATACCCTCCATGTTTGTGTAAAGGAACATGATCCACTATCATAAAACGTATATCCTCTGCCTTATGTTTAGCTTTCGGAAAATTTTAGGCACTGGAAGATCCAATTTACATGTACGTATAGTCGATTTATGTTTATTTACATGAATTCTACACTCTTGAGAGGTTTCCCCCACATACAGTAGCCCACATGGGCATATAAGAACGTAAACTACAAAGCGACTACGCCAAGTCAAGAATAAGTTAATTTAACATTTTTTCTTTGTTAATTGATGCACAAAAGTATCCCCCTTAACAAGTTTTCTACAACACTGGCAAACGTCCAATGAAATGAATACACATATAGATGCAATGCAATAAGTAGCAACCTTATAGAAGATGATCAATATATATTGAAGGCAAATATTGCTCACTGTAGGTATATTTATAACACATGATACATTTATATTATTATATTGACTTGTTGGAGAGATGGTCTGATTTAGACCCTAAAACAACAGAATTTTTGTTTGGACTTACTCCGTATAATACTTTCTCTTTTTCTATTATTTCTTTCTTTTCTCTATGGTGATAATTTGTATATACAGAGGAGGGGGACAGCAATGGGCTCCAACAACCCCCCCCCCCCATAAAGCAAAGCATAAATTGAATGTTATCTGAAGTTTTAATTAAGCATTTTTCGCTGTTGTGGGCATAAAAAAAATGTCGTTTTAACACCTAAAAGCTGATCATTTTTGCAACCATTTCTTTGCGCAATTTAGATCCAGGTTAATTAGGCTTTTTTTGCTGTTTAGTCAGTAAAAGAAACATGTTTTTTTTAAAGCCAAAGAAAAATTTTTTCCTGTAGCAAATTTTATATCTGATGGGTTTAAAAAGCATTTTCTGCTGTTTGGTCATAAAAAAAAGTCGTTTTAACACCTACAAAGCGATCATTTTGGCAGCTCATTTCTTTTGGCCAATTTAACCAAAGGGTTAATTGGGCGTTTTTCTGCTGTTGAGTCATAAAAGAAACAGTTTTTTCAACCCAAAAAGAAATTTTCCCTTTAGCATAATTCAAATCGTGGTTAATTAAGCTTTTTTTCTCTGTTGTGTCAGAAAAATACACGCGTTTTAAACCTACAAACTATCTTTTTTGGGCAGCTCATTTATTTGCGCAATTTAGATCCAAAGGGGTTAATTAAGTTTTTTTCTGGTGTTTATCATAAAAGAAACGTTTTTTCAACCCAAAGAAGAAATTTTGCCTGTAGCATAATTCATATCTGATGGTTAATTAAGCATTTTTCTGCTGTTGTGGTCAGTAAAATACACGTCGTTTTCAAATGCTACATAGCTGATAATTGTTGGCAGCTAATTTATTTTGCGCAATTTAGATCCAATGTTAATAAGCTTTTTCTGCTGTTGTAGACGGGTAAAAGAAACTGTGTTTTTCAACGCCAAAAAAGAAATTTGCCTGTAGCATAATTCATATCCAAAGGTTAATTACGCGTTTTTTCTGCTGTTGTGGTCAGTAAAAAATACACGTCGTTTTAACACGCTACAAAGCTGGTAATTTTTTTGACAGCTCATTTCTTTTGCGCAATTAAAACCAAGTGTTACTTAAGTATTTTTCTCTGTTTGTGGTCAGTAAAAATACACGCGTTTATTAACACAACTACATAGCTGGTAATTTTTGGCAGCTAATTTCTTTTGCGCAATTTAGTTCCAAGGGTTAATTAAGCGTTTTTCTGCTGTTGTAGTTAGTAAAAGAAACCGTGTTTTTCAACGCCAAAGAAGACATTTTTAATGAAGCATAATTTATATCCGAAGGTTAATTAAGCGTGTTTGTGCTTTTATATTCAGTAAAATACACAGTGTTTTTTAACGGAACATACAAGTAAATTTTTCCTGGCCATTTGTGAAGCGCAATTTATATCCAAGGCTTACCCAAGCTTGTTAGGGGGTTTAATTTGGAGTCAAATACAGCGTGTGTTTTAAACAGAGTCTGTAAATTTTTTAAACAAACATATGTCAGACAGAGAGGGGCAGGCTTTTCACATGCAAGTGGCAGGGCACAAACATTCCTGGAGCATTTTACGGGTCGCAGCACAAAAAAGGGGAAGTCGAGCAGGGTGACTCGGTGAGGCCAAACTGACGGTGTCATCTAGGGGCCGTGTGTTGATCAGCAACCCAAAGGGGTTCTTGTTTTGGTAACTAGGTTCATCCACTTCCTCCCAGATGACATTTGACAACCCCAGCCAAGAGCCCCGGTGGGAACGTCAGACACAACCCTTAGTTGGCATGGTCCGGGAACAGCTCAGCGGCCTCACCTATTCACCCACCTCTGTCCCATTCTGGTCCCTCAGCCACAACACTAGTATGTGGTCTGGGATCAGCGCCACTCTTCAGCGAGGACGAACAATTTCAGGACATTCAGCAGCTACTTGGTGGGGCAAACGAAGAGGTGGGACAGACATCCCCTGCTTCTTGCAGTATTGATGTGGAGAGTGGCATGGGAGGTTTTTTTGGTGAGCGGTCAACCTCTGCATACCAAGACCGTTGAGGAGGGCAGCAGTGACGATCAAACCTCGTGAAGTAAAAAACGTGTGGTTTGAATCCATTTTCTGCGTTACACCATGTCAAAGGCGCTCAGCAGCCTGGTCCTTCTGCTCCGGGGCTGGGAAAACCCGTACTTAAACCCGTCCCCGCTCCTGTTTCCTCGGTTCTGAAGCCCGCCGTGCGCGTGCCCATTGCTTAAGGCACCGCGCGACGGCTGGACTGGATTAAAGGGCCACGCGCCATTAATTGGTTATTGACGGCCGCTGGTCCTATATAAGGATACGCCCCCCAGCAATCCTGCCAGTTTGTTGGTGTTTCTTACCTAGTGTCTAAGTGTATTGCTGTTCTGTCCTGATTACCCGTGTACCAGTCCGCCTGCTTACGTTTCCTGACCTTGCCTGTTTGCCCCTGCCCTGACCGTCGTCCTGCCTCTGACCACGAACCTCTGCCGCCTGCCCTGACCTTCTGCCTGTCCCCGACTACGTCTCTGGATTACGTCTTTGCACCACGCTGTACCCCGGCCGCCATCGCAAGCCAGTCACGTCAGGGGTAATGACCTGGTAGCCTCACGCCGCAGTAAGTCCATCCCGCTTTGGTGAAAACCGGGGGCTACTTAGATTCCGTTCCCTGGTGTGGCTTAGCTATCATCGCTTGCGTTGGCCCAGCGGATCCACTCCTGCGTTACAACCAGTTTGTTCAAATGCACCGTATGGAACTTGAGCTGAAGGAGACCATAACTACATTGAATGTTTTAGGTGCTTATTTTGCATTCTGTGCAATTGTTGATTGAATTCAGTACAAAACTGGAAGGGAAAGAACAAAAAAGAAGCAAAAGCAAATACTGCAAAACTGACTTTGTATGAACTTCTTCAGTATGAAGAATGTGAATCGTATGTCCAACTTACAGAATCTAAAAACACAGGTCCTTCTGGAGGCCCTCCCCTGTTACCAGTGGAACAAATTACATCCACACAGATTTCAAGTCTTTGAAGAAAGCAAGTTGATAAACGTTCATTTGTTCATGAACAGATAACATAGGGGATAAAGGAAAAGCTTGCTGAACTATTATCCAGGTGTCCAGATTTTGAAAGCTGTGGAAATCATTTAGCTGCATTTGTAATGGAAAAGGCTCCTCACACAACCTCTTCCAAGACTATAAAATAAATAATAATAATTTTTAGAGCTTATAGAGAAAGAGTTCCCTTCAGCCTCATCTTTTATATCCGTGTACCGTACCTCTTGCCTTCGTCCCTTGACCACGAACCATTGCCGCCTGTTTCTGACCTTACACTTGTCCCCGACTCCGAGTTTGCCTTACGATTTTGTACCTCGCTACACCTTGGCTGCCACCGCAGGCAATTCACGTCAGGGGTAGCGACCTGGTAGACTCCCGCCGCAGCAAGTCCATCCCGCTTTGCGGCGGGCTCTAGTGAAAACCGGGACATACTTAGAGCCCGCTCCCTGGCGTGGCTATTGCCATCGCTTGCGGTGGTCCAGTGGATCCACTACTGCTGTCCGTGACAACATGAAGCATTTGGATGACGTTATTTATCCCTTATTCCTGGCGACTGACAAATAACGTGTTCGCATGAAAGGGACTGAGCAAACGGCAGGTGTCACACATGAGCTGCCACTGGCTGACATTAAAATTACACAGGGGTGTACTCCTGTTTGCTTGGATCATCATAAACCATTAATAGCCTTTCTCTGTTCATAGAGTCGTTCCAACATATGGAGGCTGGTATTCCAACGATTGGAAATGTCACATATCAGCCTATGTTGGGGAAGGCCGGTCTGCCACTGCAGTTTACGGAGTGTGTGCTTGGCGGTGTAAGAATGGCTGAACTGCATGCAAAGTTTTGGCCATTTTTAGAATGTCTTGCAGATGGGTGTAAGACTTGAACAACCAGATTGAACATGTATGCCATGTGGGAACATGGCTCACGCCCTCCCCTACGCAGCACAGACACCAGTTCTTTCCATCGTCTGTCACAATGTTTCTAATTTTCAAATTGTCGCGAGAAAGCCACAAATCGATGACAACTTGCATGACCCAGAGAATTTCCTCCCGTGTGTGACTTCATTCTCCCAGGGGAATACTCTTGTCCAATTGGATCATCAAAAATCGTTAATGGCCTTTCTCTGTTCACCAATCTCCCCTTGTTCATAAATTTCCCCCTTTTAGTATATTTAGTCCTGTTCATCAATTTCCCCCTGTTCAATAATTTCCCCCCTTTTAATATATTTATTCCTGTTCATCAATGTCCCCCCCGTTAATATATTTATTCCTGTTCATCAATTTCCCCCTGTTCATCATTCCCCCGTTAAATATATTTATTCCTTGTTCATCAATTTCCCCCTGTTCATCAGTTCCTGTCTGCCCGTTCATCCGACCTCTCTGCTATGTTACCTGACCTTGAATCTCCGCCGCCTTCCCTGACCCGTTGGTCTGAACTTTGACTACGAGTTTCGTCTTACGATTCGGTACCCCGGCTGCGCCTTGGCTGCCGGGACCTACTTAGACTCCGCTCCCTGGCGTGGCCACTGCCACCTCTTGCGGTGGTCCAAAGGAGCCACTACCTGTGTTGTTACAATGGCAGAGGTGAATGCCAAGTTTCCTAGCCAGTTATTTGAATGGTGCAGAGTCCACCACTTGAAAAGGGAGGGACTGCAGTACCACCAACTTGGACAGGAGCACGGTCAGCTTCTGCACTTAGGGATGGCTAGACGCATACTGCTGTCTCTTGGCAATCGTCTCGATGAACGACTGCTGGCACCATGAGTGCCGAGAAGCAGAAGTATCTGGACCGGTAGATGATGTAATAGACAGGGAGTTGTCTTCGGCAGAGGTGGTGAAGCCATGACTGCCTGAAATGGGAGGCGTGCCAATGGGTGCTGCTGCTGTTGGGACAGGATGGACCACCACATCTGAAACACGTATGGTGAACACTGTCAATGATTTGGATGTAGGGCCGTATGCCAACGTATGTCCCCGGGCACGCTTTACTTTCCTGCCACAGATTCGACATAAAGCCATGTTCGCCTCCTCTGGTGTCTTAGCCCAAAAAACTGCCACAACCGCCGAGAGGTGATTTTTACCCACCAAAGCTACGCACTGACTGACTGTTACCGCCACCCCTGTGCCACTAATTTCTGGGACCTGCAAAGTGGGTGGTCTAAATCGTGACCGTTTGGCTCCCAACCTCGCACTGCTGCCACCCTGCTGACTCCCTGCCACACTACCGACTTACGGGCTGCACCACTGCCTGACACGCAAGCTGCTGCTTTCTTCTCCCAATGATAATGATGAAGCCCTGTAATACTGTTGGTCTGGATCAGCTGATAGCATCACATGGTTTTCAAAACCACCAGTATGCTGATGACACCCAACTTTACATCTCCGCCCAAGATATTAACTCTCTACTGTTCAAGATCCCAGATTGTCTGTCGTCCAAATCCTCCTTCTTCACCTCACGTCTCTTAAAACTTAATGTAGAGAAAATGGAATGCTTCCAGGGCCGGGACAATGGGTAGTCAAGGGTAGGCGACCGCATAGGGTGCCACTTCACCCAGGGAGAAAAGGGGGCACAAATAGGCATGGAGTGGGCTGACTATTTCATATGGGGGGGCACTTTATGCCTTGTTTAACTAGGGCACCAGATACCTTGTCCTAGCCTTGCTTGCTTCACCCGGCTCCCAAGTGCGATCAGCTACATCGATTAGTGTTTGCCTGTCACCGCCGTCCACCTCAACGGTGACGCTGTATAAAGCCTGACCGCTCGCAACATAATCCCCCATTGCAACTCTCCTCATCACTTTTTGCCCGCTTCTGCAAGAAGCAGCGGATGTCTTCCCCACCTCTTTGCTGCCTACTGTCCTCAAATAGTTGGTCCTCACTGTATAGTGGTGCAGAGGCCACAGCACATAGTAGTTCTCTGGCTGTGGGAAGCGAACAGGAAAGAGGTGGGTTGAGAACAGGTGAGAGCCTCTCACCTGCTCCCGGGCCATGCCAACTAGGGGTTGTGTGTGTCAAACCCACCGACTCTTGGCTGGGGTTGTCAGATGTCATCTGGGAGAAAGTATTTGTCCTAGTGTGTGGTCAACACATAGCCGGTAGATGACACCGGATACTGTGGCCTCGCAGGGTGACTCCTGTGGTGTCTTCCCCTTACTGTGCTGCGATCTGTGGTGGCTCCAGTAACCTACTACTGTGTTCATTGACGCTATGGTAGGATCTTAGCCCTCAGCTTGTTTTTTTTTCCAGATGGTGCTGCCATGACTTTATCAGGCTGCATTCCTGCTTCAGTTTCTTGGTCAGTTTTGCCCCCGTAAGTGCCCAGGGAATTTTAGAGTGAAGTGATTCTAAGAGCGGTGGCAGTCATATGCGTGTCATACTAAAATACAGCATTGTATGAAAACCAAACCAAGCTCCCTCTGCATATTTAAGCATGTCACAACATTCTACAGCACCTTACAGGCTCTCTGCAGCCCAGAAATAGCTGTTTTTTTAACGCGATTCATCCCAAAGTAATTCGGACAGAAACAAATTTTGTCAGAAAATTCGGCGACGTCGGCGAACCAAATTTTTTAGAAATTCGCCATCTCTAGATATACCCTGAACTGAGCTTCACCCTGCATAATAGCAGGGTTGAGGTCAGCTTTTTGGATACATTGATAACCAAAGATTCAGTTGGTCAGTTACATATTGACATTTACCAAAAACCAACGGATAGAAATAGTTTAATTGAATTTAGGAATAACCACCCTAAATCAGTCAAGAAAGCTTTACCTCGGTCCCGATTTAAAAGGATAGAGAGAATTGTCTTGCATGAGAATGCCATGGATGCTCGTATCATGGAAATGTCTGAAAGATTTAAACAAAAGGGGTATCTAAATTCATTACTTAAAGAGGAGAAAAAACTACTTGGTACCCCTGGACTCCCAAGGATAACAAAAATAAACGAATAGCTTGTGTGACAACTTTTCATCTGTTCGTTTCTAAGATACAAGGGGCTATCTGAAAAAATTGGTCATTACTACAACAGGCCTACCGCAGAGTTGAGGAATTTGCCTTCCCTCCCTTCAGCTGTTACAAGAGGTCACCAAATTTGAGGGATAAAATTGTTTGAGCAGACATTAGTCTGATGAATGTTCCACAACAAACCTATCTACGTACACGTAGAAGAGGTACTTATCCCTGTCTTGGTTGTTCTCAGCATTCAAGCATAAATTAAGGGGTTGTATCATTTCATTAAATGTTCTTCAGCATAAGGGGACAGTGAAAACAAGCAACTTTGCAATTGGATGTGGTTTGCAAAGCTGTCTTGTTTTCACAGTCTGCCTTATTGTAACGGTCTGGAGGTGGATCCTCTGGACCACCGCAGGTGATGGCGTAAGCCCACACCAGGGAGTGGAATCTAAGTGGGTCCCGTATTCACCAGAGCCCGCCGCAAAGCGGGATGACTTGCTGCGGCGGGAGTCCCACCAGGTCACTACCACTGGCGGGGCTTGCCTGCGGTGGCGGCCAGGGGTAGGCGAGGTACAGAATCGGCAGTTAGGCTCGTAGTTGGAGACAGGCAAGAAGGTCAGGGCAGGCGGCTGAGGTTCGTGAACGTAGACAGGCAGAAGGTCAGGGCAGGCGGCAAGGATCGTGGTTGGTAAACGTAAGCAAAAGGCTTCGGTACACGGTAGGCGAGACAAGGCTTTCTGGAACGCTTTCCCAATAGCATGTGCACTAAAGATCCGGCAAAGGCCACTGGGGAAGAGGCTGGCTAAAATAGGAGCATGTGCGCCGGTAATTGGCCATTACCGGGCACTGTCCCTTTAAATCTCAGACTGGCGGCGCCGCGCACGCCGAGAGGACCGAGACGGACGGGGCAGGAGCGAGGCCGGGTAAGTCACTGGGGACCCGGGCAGCGGGATGAACGGACCCCGGACCCGAGGTGCGGGACGGGGCGCGGCTCAGAGTTGGGGCACGGATGCGCCTGCGACCCGGGACGAGGGTTGCAGGGGCATCCGTGACACTTATCTTCGTTTTGTGTAAACACACTTTCCCAGTGCTGGTCGGATCTCACTTCCTTTCATTTCATTGGCTGCCGGCTATACTAATTTACATTCTGTCTGGCCCCCGGTCGTTTTCACGGGAGCGTGCATCTCTCTCTGAATAAGTGGCCGGCAACAATTCCACTCTATACAGCTAGCAGCTCCTCAGTGACACTGAAGCTGCTTCTATAAACAGAAAACAGCAGAATTGTGACTCGGTGCCTTGTGTAAACATAGAAGGGAGACGGATCTGTGCTCTCGATGAGTTCCTAGAAGACTGGATTCAACTGTAACAAACCTCCAGCTGTGAGAGGAGAAAAGATCAGTGCTCCGAGTTCACAGAAGACTGAATGCAGGCCTGTGGTATGTAAACAGCTCTTACAAAATAAGACTGCATAGGGAGAGGACAGTGACATGTGGACTCAGACTGAGAGGATGGGGGGAACACACTGACTCGGGAGCGAGCATGAACAGTGAAGGGGGGATGATGTCATCCCCCTTCAGTTAAGAAACACCCAGCTGGGAGGGGAAGAAACGCCTAGGTTTAAGGAACTGAGAGATTCAAGCTTCAAGAAAACAGCTGAACTGATGAAGGGATACATCCCCTTTATGGGAGAATATATAACTTATCCTCATACGGGCAGGAACATAAATATAAAACAGTTGTTCACTTCTGAATCTCGGTATGTGGTATATGTTATCAAGTGCCTGTGCGGTCTCGCATACGTTGGTGAGACCACCCAGCATGTGCGAGACCGCATTGGTAGTCTGATGAAAGTTCCACAACAAACAAAGTTGATCAGCACATGTGAACAGAATGACACATAAAGTACATAAATAAATGTGAATGTGCACGCTGCAGTGGCTGTAATGCAAAGGAAACACGCAAAAATACAACCGCAGCACACTGAAACGCTAAGACAGAAGACAACACTGAGATTAGGGATTATCTTGAACTGCAATATGGCTATACTCACTCAGGCCCTGACCATCTGACCTACATGACAGATTCCCAGAGTCTCTTCTAGGTATCACAAAGGGCCACTTGCACAAACATAGTCACAAGGCCCTGACACCAGGGTCACAGCTCATATACAAGTTACTGACACTAGAATCAAATTGAAAATGACTGAATTCCCCAGCAAGTAATGGATGAAAAGGCCTATCTATTAGGTTATGTCTGGAACATGGCCGCCATCTTTAAAGCCGCCATATTAGATAAAGGAAAAGTTTTTCCAATGGGAAGATGGTCATCTAGCAGATCAAAGAAGACCAAAATAGATTTACAGATTGATTGTCGTGTATATATATTGTAACACCTCACTTGCATTAAGACGCCATCTTAGACTGGGGGTCTAAGCTCATGTATCACCACTTTGACAAGTGGAATGGCACTTGGACACAGCCTTTCTTCAAATCTGACCTCAGACAGTTTTTATTCTTCAGTAAAATATAGGAACTAAAATAAAATAAGAACAAAACCTGGGCTACCTTGCCACTGGCTCAATACCTGTAGAAACCCTCTCTACTAGTGGTCTGGCCTACCAAAGAGCACCAGAAAACAACAGTATTCTTACTGTCCCATGCCAGCCTGGGGGCTGAAGCTTTCTCCTTAGCTCTTCTGCTGCTTCAACTCCAAGCAATAACCATGCCCTCTGATAACTTGAGTAACAGGATTTTAATTGGCCTCCAGATACCTGCCAAATCCTGTCCCAGAACACGGGAATGGCCACCCATTCAACACTACAGCCGTTCCAGGAAAGCCAGCCCATACTTAGCCACATAGCAGCCATGCTAGCTACACGTGTTAGCAACCTAAGTGTCATGGGGGATGGCGCGGTTGCCTTCGCCCCCTGCAGCCGCCCCCTTGCCCGCAGGGGGTCCGGCTCATGTGCTGCGGCTCCCCGCGACCATCCCTCTGCTGCCTGGTCCCTGACGCCGGCTCACTTACCCGTCCACGTTCTGGTGTACGCTGCTCCTGCCTGTCCCGGCCGCCGCGTGCGTTCCCACTGCTTAGGGCGCACGTACGATGGCTGGTCTGAATTTAAAGGGCCAACACCCTGGTAATTAGTCCATTGTCGGCTGCTGGTCCTAAATAAGGAATACGCCCCCCGCAGTTCGTTGGTGTGCGTTGCCTAGTCTTGAGAGAGTTGGAAGTCCTGCCTGATTACTCGTGTACCAGTCCGTTCCGCTACGTTTCCTGACCTTGCCTGTTTGCCGCCTGCCCTGACTTTCTGCCCGTCTCTGACCACGAACCTCTGCCGCCCGTCCTGACCTCCTGCCTGTCCCCGACTACGTCTCCGGTTTACGATTCTGTACCACGCATTACCCTGGCCACCATTCGCAAGCATGTCACGTCAGGGGTAGCAACCTGGTAGTCTCATGCCGCAGCAAGTCCATCCCGCTTTGCGGCGGGCTCTGGTGAATACCGGGGGCTACTTAGACTCCGCTCCTTGGCATTGCTTAACTATCATCGCTTGCGGTGGTCCAGCGAATCCACCATACCCGTTACACTAAGTCTACTGAAACAAAATAGCTGGCTTTCCACACCGGGACCATGTCCTCTTGGCACATCACTTGCAGATATCCTGCTCTCTTCTACCAAGGGGCAAAAACATGTGACAACCTAAGTTTGCCCTTCCACAATATATATGTTGATCTTTGAAAGATATGTCACAGCTATAGTGCTGCGGTTGGGGAGTCAGGTAGAAGATGCTGGTAAGTTATGATGGACCGATTTTAACTAATAGAAGTTGTTTAGCTAAATGGTGGTGTACACGCTGAGCTTTGGAGGCCAGCTTGAAAGATGGGATAATGGCCTTTTATGGGCAGCTTGGCTGTGGAGTGAGGATCTTTGGCCCGATCATTGTAATCTTTGAAGTGGATTGGCTTTGCTAGAATCTCAGGTCAGAACATGCTGACTGGCATTTCACAACTGCTGTGTGGCCGTACCATTACAGTGCTGGATTAAATCTACATACGATACTGCCTATTGCATCTCTAAATTGTTAATAAACTACCATTCCTGACATTTCTTCTGTGATTTTCTGCTGATGGTCCAGAAGGGCACCTGTGCGGATTTTTGGGTCATGCTGCATTACAGTATATAGATAGTCAATGTCCATTTCACTAAAATACTGCTTCAAAGACTACTTTTTTCCTGTAATCTGTGGGTCATGCAGGTTTGGGGCTCATGCTGCAGTCCAGGACAGGGATAGTCAATGTCCAGTTCAAGTAAAATGATGGTTCAAATAATACTGCCTTCTGGCAGTTTTGTATGTGGGTCATGCGGGTTTAAGAGCAGGGCCGTTCCTAGGGGCGGGCGAGGCGGGCGATCTACCGGGGTGCCGAGGCTCCGCTAAACTGAGGAGGGTGATGTGGCCGTCCGCCCACCTTGCCCGCCCAGGGTTCGTCCTCTGGCTTTGGGGAGGTTGACAATGGCTACAGGGCAACTACTTGGCTATGGGGTGGTTGACAATGGCTACAAGGGCAACTACCTGGCTATTGGGGGGGTGGACACTGGCTAAAAGGCAACTACCTGGCTATGGGTGGGTGACAATGGCTACAGGGGCAACTACAAGGGCAACTACCTGGCTATGGGGGGGTGTTGACAATGGCTACAAGGCAACTACCTGGCTATGGGAGGTTGACAATGGCTACAGGGGCAACTACCTGGCTATGGGGGAATGTTAACAATGGCTACAGAGGCAACAACCTAGCTATGGGGGGAGGGTGAAAATGGCTCCAGGGCAACTACTTGGCTATGGGGGGGTTGACAATGGCACAGGGCAATTACTTGGGTATGGAGGGGTTGACAATGGCTACAAGGGCAACTACCTGGCTATGGGGGGGGGGGGGGGGTTGACAATGGCTACAAGGCAACAACCTGGCTATGGGGGGTGAAAAAGGCTAAAGGGGCAACTACAAAGGCAACTACCTGGTTATGGGGGGGTTTGACAATGGCTACAAGGCAACTACCTGGCTATGGGGTTGACAATGGCTACAAGGGCAACTATCTGGCTATGGGGGGGTGTTAACAATGGCTACAGAGGCAACAACCTGTCTATGGGGGGGGGGGGTGAAAAGGGCTCCAGGGGAAACTACCTGGCTATTGGGGGGTTGATAATGGCTACAGGGGAAACTACATGGCTATTGGGAGGTTGACAATGGCTACAGGGGGTTAACAATGACTACAGGGGCAAGTACCTGGCTATGGGGGAGAGGTGTTAAAAATGGCTACAGGGGCAACCCCCCCAACCTGGCTATGGGGGGGGGTTAAAAAGTCTACAGAAGAAACTGGCTATGGGGGGGGGGGTTAACAATGACTACAGGGGCAACTACCTGGCTATGGGGGAGGGGTGTTAAAAATGGCTACAGGGGCAACTACCTGGCTATGGGGGGTTAAAATGGCTACAGGGGTAACTACCTGGCTATGGGGGGTGTTACATGGCTACAGGGGTAACTACCTGGCTACGGGGGTATTACATTGCTACAGGGGGCTACTGTCTGGCTACTGGGGGTATTACATGGCTACAGTGGGCTACTATCTGGCTGCAAGGGGCTACTATCTGGTTACAGGGGGCTACTACATGTCTACAGAGGGCAGCTAACTGACTACAGTGGGCTACTATTTGACTACAGGGGGCTGCTAAATGGCTACAGGGGGTATAACATGGCCACAGAAGGCAGCTATCTGGTTACAGGGTGTATTACATGGCTACAGTGGACTACTATCTGGCTACAGGAGGCAACTATCTGTCTACAGTGGGTATTATATGGCTACACGGGGCAACTACCTGGCCACACAGGGCATATAACTACCTGGCTACAGGGGATACTATCTGGTTTACGGGGGGTAGTAGGGGGCCCTTCAGGGGTTTACACATGGCTGCTTTGGGCTTCTTTTGGCTACGGGGGACTATATGGTTTCCATATAAAGGTGCAAAGAGGGGAAAGTTTGTATAGAGGGGAAATTTGGGTAGAGAAGTAAAGGGAAAAAGTAAGAAGTCTAAGTTGTTTTTTTTGGGTTAATTTTACAGTGAAATGGGCCCCCGGGAAAAAGGGGCGTCATGATGGTCTGGGACGATGGAAAGAAGAAGAGAAAGGGGAACAACTCTTCAGAGACGTCCCCTGTGAGTCACTGGTTTTTAATTTTTTACTGAAATTTCATTTTATGCCCTTGCAGACCCTGTGTAAAACGTATCCATCTTTATGGTCACGTTTTGGGGTAATTTTTGGTTTTTTTAGTATAAGGTTTTATATTCAGAAAAGGTCAGCTTGTATTTTTTCAGTCACTAGGGGTGGTGAGTGTGGTCTTTTTTTTTGTGGTATTATTCATTCATTTATGTGCTGAAATATGGGGTTTGGTGATGTGTTTCATGGTTTTTGGGGTATTATTCCATATCCCCAAAAAAAAAATTGGGAAATTCTCGCAAGAGAACAGAGAGTGATTTTTGACCCACTTTATTTACTTTTTTCCCATAGGCAAATTTAAAAACTCAATCTTTCCCCTATCGGGTTAAAAAAACTAAAACATAATTTTTTTTAAATGTATAACTCTTAACTTCTATACCACTATTTAAAAACCGTTTTCCCAAACCTCACCATTTAACCCTTTCACTTCTGAAAGAAGGAATAGTTTTTCTAGTATAAGTCCTGGGGAGCACCACCTATTTTTTCAGCATTTTTTCTAGCCCCGAAAGGGACCCCAAGCCCCCTATTTGGGGGCGGGTCCCCCCTATTTTCAGGGCACAAAACAAAAAAGGGCCCCCCTTGGTGAACCGTTGCAGCAGGTGAATTTTGAAAGACAGAGGTGAGAAATCAAAATTAAAAGCAAATTTGGGGGAAAAGGGGTTTTCATGGTGTTGCGGTTTTAGGTCACAAAGGGGGGTGGTGATAGGTGGGTAAGGGTTTTGTGGGGGGTATTATTCAGTTACTTTGTCTGGTGATATGTGGTTTATTTGGTTATTGTTTACTATTACCCCTGGGATTCGGGCTTAGTGTACCCAGTGCTAATTGGAAACCCTGTATTACTTTTTTGTTGTTTTATACGTACCCAATTGTTTTAAAGTTTTGTATATTTTGGCTTTTGGGTTTTTGTGATGCAGTGTGGTGCTTATGTTAAAGGCGGGGGTTCAAAAATTTTTTAAACCCCGCCCCAGTGCAAATTTTGCCCCAGGGGAAAGGCCCTGTTTTAAAGGGGCGGCTGTTTGGACAAAGGGCCCGGGTAGTTTAATTGTCTGTGAGTTTTTTTTTTTGTGGGCTTTTAAAAACCCCAAGTGTGTTTTCCCAAGATTAGCACTATCCAGTTTACTGTTGTGGATGTTAAAATTTCCCCTTCTCCAGCCCTGTTGGGTGTTAAAAAAGAAGCTGTTTTCCTCTCTCATTAAAAACTATCCGACTATTGGATATTTTTTCGGGTTAAAAATCTTTTATGACTTTTCGGGGAAACTCATGAAAATTGCCGATTTTCGACAAACGATCCGATAACGATAGTTAACAATCACTCATCCTAATCTGTATTGTGCAAATTTATTGGGGTCATTTGATTTATAATTTTCGGCACTTATAAGGGGCCTTTTACCTTTTGGATATCTACTTCTCTGTTTGAAAGAAACTATATACATTGTACTTGCATCTTCCCTCTGGTGTGCCATGGATTATCTTCTATTGCCATAGGGTCTCCCAAGACCTTTCCATCTGAGCACCCACTATTCTGTACATCTTGTCTCATAAAATAAAAGCTCTCATATGCCTATGAAGATAAAAAAAATAAAAAAAAGTATGTGAAAAAAAAATGCTTGGTCCAAAAAGGCACTTTACCACAAAGGCATTTCATGCTTGGTTTGACCCATCAGGCTTTACAACACCATGCCTTTCCCCACAATGTGCTCACTCTACTCAAACAAAGGTCTGTTTATGTAAAGTGCTGTTATTAGCTACAATGTAGCTGAGTGGTTAGCACTTCTGCCTTTCAGCAAACCGTCTTAGGTTCAAATATCTGCATGAACCAAACATGTTGATTTTTTTTTTTCTCAGTGCACATATATGATTGAGATATCTTTTGTTTTTAAATTACACTGTTTTATTAATTACTAAAGAGTAAAGAGGACAGGAATAGAATGACAGAACCTGAGATTGAACACTCGCACAGCAGTTAGTGTGTGTGATTACTTAGCTGGGAACAGACTGACAGAAACCGTCTGAAAGAAGAAATGATGTCTGAGCATGTGCGGCCAGGACTGAGGAGCTCTCGTCACTGGTCGTATCCCCAGGAGATGAGCTGTAAACTGTGGATCACTAAGGGAGCAGCTAAAACAAAAATAGTCCAGAATTGTTAATAACTAAAAATGGTTAAAACATTTATTATTTAATTTGCGAACTTCCCAGGTAAATTTTACTTCGTGAGAAAACCCCTCTAAGGGGTTAATTTCGGTGAAATACCTTAAATTTTAACAAATTAGCAAATAGGTGATTTTTTTAATGAGGTGATTTATGGGAAAATTGAACACACAGGTCCCTAAAAGCCATGTCAGAATTGTATTGATTTTCTTGAAAATCTGAAAAATTGCTTTTAAACTTAAAAAAACCTCCTAAAGCCCTCAAAAAAAAAAAAGGAAAAAGATGCTAAGTAAGAAGATATATGGTAAAAGTGAGTTATAAAAATGTTTCTCGGAAGATCCTGTCCGAAACAAAAAAATTTTAATTTTTGAAAAATTACATTTTTAAAAAATTTTTTCCCAAAACTTTGTTCTTTTTCAAATAAACAGATGCAGGGAAACAAGATTTAGCCAAATTTTAAAGGGGCATATTCCATACAGTGATCAGCAAACTAGGGGGGTTGGAGGTTTTTTTATCGACAAAGTTGAAATGGGCAAGGTTTTTTTGGTGATCGAAATTTCCCAGATCATGCGATAATTTAAGGTTAAAATCTGTGCTCATCTATTAAGATCGCCCCTTTTTTGGGCGCTTCTTGTTTTTTTGGGGGCCAGAAATAGATTACAAAATGGCGGGGTGAGATGTGTGGCGACTCTGATGGAGTGTATGGTGCATGGCGGAAAAATACAGACCTCGTTTTACATAGAACAGGTTTCCCTTTTCAGCTGGTCTTCAGGTCCATGGGGATGGGACCTGCTTTCCCTGGGCCCAAAAACACCTCGGAAATTAGTTTTTTCCCCAAAGAAACCTCTACTATTAGCTGTGATCCTTCCAATTTGTTTTCATTAGGGGTTTGCATTTTATGTAGTTAGCTAGAGAATTTTAAAGCAGAATCACCCCTGTAAAAATTTAAAGGCGGGGGGAGCGGGGGGGGGGGGAGGGGCCGCGGGCGAACCAACAAGCCCACTTTAAAAAACGGATAAAATTCACCCAAAACTTAGTGTAGACATTGTGGGAATTCTTTATATTTAAAAGTTTGCTATTGAAATATTTTTCCGGGTATTGGGCAGCCTGAACTTATATTGGTAAACATCATTTTATAATGCAGGTCTCTTGTTACTGCAAAACCCACTTTTTTATCAGTAAATTTCATAGGTGTTCAATTTTACCCTTACCCTGTGACTGTTGTTTATCCCCCTTTCATTAAAAATTTCAAACCCAATTTGTAGTCAGCACAGGGTTTTTGTTGCCAAAATACGGTATCATACGAAAACATCAAGTACGGTTTTTTTTACTTTTGGCACTCAGCATGTTCATTGACGCAGCATTACGTAAATCTTAAAACAGCAATTCTTAAATTTACCACAGGTATTTAAAGGTGCAAAAAATACGTTTATTTATAAAAAATAACAGTTACGTTTTTTTGATTTTTTCGCACCCCGCATGGTTTTATTGACGCAGCATTTGTAAAACTTTAAACGGGAATTCTATATTCACCACGGGGACTTAAAGGTGCAAAAAATACAGTTTATTTACAAAACATAACAGTTATTTTTTTGACTTTGCCACCCCACTGTTCTTGAGCAGCATCTACGTAAAACTTAAAAAAAGCAATTCTTATTCACCCCGGTGATTAAAAAGGGGAAAAAAAAACAGTTTTTTATATCAAAAAAATAACAGTTACGTTTTTTTTGGGTTTTGCGCCTCAGCACGTTCATTGAGCAGCATCTAGGAAATCTTAAAAAAGCAATTTTTATTCACCACAGGTGAATTAAAGGTGCAAAAAAAAAACGTTTATTATATCAAAAAATAACAGTTCATGTTTTTTTTTTTGCGCACCCAGACTGTTTATTGAGCAGCTCTAGTAAAACTTAAAACAGCAATTCTATATACCCCCCGGGGAATTTTTAAAGGTGCAAAAAATACGTTTATTATTCAAAAAAATAACGTTAGTGTTTTTTGACTTTTGCGCACCCAGCACTGTTTTATTGACGCAGATCTACGTAAATCTTTAAAATAGCAATTCTATATTTTACCAAGGTGAATTGAAAGGTGCAAAAAAAAAACAGTTTTTTATATCAAAACTAACAGTTACGGTTTTTGACTTTTGCGCACCCGCATGTTTATTGGGCATCTACGTAAATTTAAAATAGCAATTTATATTCACCACAGGGAATTGAAAGGTGCAAAAATACCGTTATTATACCCAAAATAACAAATACGTGTTTTTTGGGCTTTTGTCCCGTCCAATTTTTTTGTAGCACCTTGCAGTTAAATTTGGATCCAGCAATTTTTTTTTGATTGAGGGATTTGAGGGAAAAAGCTGTGATTTGCCGTCTTTTAAAAAGAACTTTCCAAAAAATTCCCCACCCTTTTCAAATTTTTATATTCTGAACATGGGGCGAAATGCGGTGGTAAGCGGCAAGAGGGGGTAGCACATGGAGGTGGGTACGAGAGAAAGGGGCTCCTTCCGTGCTGTCGACAAACGCAAGCCGGGATTTGTCGTTGAGGAACTCAGGGCTGTCATCGTGGGGAGGGCCTGTGAATCTAATTTCGAAAACCCCCCAAACGTC
>JAODAL010002317.1:0-199598 GCA_025379985.1 Phyllomedusa bahiana
GGGTTTTGGGGACCGCCCTTCCCTTTTGGAGGCGGAAAAACCCCTCTGACACTACCCCCCCTCGTCCCCTTCCCCCTCATTCGTGATTTAAGCGCTGCAAGAAATTCTGCTGGAAAAAACACCACGTTGGATTTCCCCAAAGGGCGTCATCTTTATCATCAACACAGGTGACTTCGTGTTTCCTGAATTTTTTGATTACCCGGAGCTGCGGGGTACAAGCAAGAGGGACTGCAAAGGCGTTGCCGGGGCCGGCCCCGGGAATTTTTTGGTTTATTGACCGGCTTCCTTTTTCCTCCTCTGGGTGGCATCGTAACTTTGGGGGTCAAGGGGAAGAGGAAAAACATTTCTTTTGGGCCTTTTTGGGTTTTTAAAATGCCTTTTTGGGGGGGGCCCCAACCGCATTTTGTCACAAAGAGGGCTTCAGAAAATGGGATTTATCCAAGTTTGGGGGGTACACGGTTTTAAATTTTTGGGCTGGGTTCGCTTCATTTTTGGTTAAAGGTTTTTGATGATGCTGATGACGAATTTGTGGCCCTTTAATGGGAGGGGGCGAGGAGGTAAGATGTGGATGCAGGGTTTGCTTAAACCCCTGAAGGACAGTTTTGGGGGACGCTGTTCGTTTTCTGAGATTACCCGGGGCCCTGAAAACCGCGATACAGGCCTGGTTTGGGCTGAACTTTAAAGGATCCGCTGGGATTTGGGTGTTGTCGCCCCCCAAATTGGGGGAAAACCTTCTCTCGTCCTCTTAACCCCCATGTCCTACCCCCTCTTTGCTGCTTTTCCCCCTGAATTTGCCCCCAAAGTTAAGAAATATTTTTAAAAATTTTTAGAAGGGTATGAAAAGAGTTTTGGGGAAAATTCTTTTTTTAAAAGACAGCAAAATTACGCTTTTTCTCAAATCCCCAAATCAAAACAAAATTTTCGGATTCAAATATAAATTTCAAAAATTGATCTATCAACAAAGCTGGGGCCCGCGGCCCCAAATTGAAAAAAACACGTAAACTGAAATGTATTTGGATTTAAAAAAAAGGTATTTTTTGGCCCCATCAATTCACCTGTGTGACTACAAAATTGCTGTAATTTCCCAAAATTTTAACTGGGAAAGTAGATTTTTATCAAAAGATGGCCTGGCCAAAGTGAAAAAAACAGTATTTGAAAATTTTATTTCCCAAAAAATTTAAAGGTTTTTTTTGGCAACCCATCAATTCCCTGTGGTGACTTAAAAATTGTGTATTCAAAAATTTTAAAAACAAAAATTGATCTACAACAAAACTTTGGGTGGCCAAAATGGGAAAAAAAATTTTCTGAAAAGTTTTTGGATAATACTGGTATTTTTGGCAAACCCATCAATTCCCCTGGGGGGGAAATACAAATTGCTGGATTTAAAATTTTAAATGCAAAGTTTGATCTATCAAAAAAAGCTGGTCTTGCCGGGCCCAAAAAGTGAATTTTTTTTTTTTTAAAACAGTTTTTTTTTTTTGGGGAAATTTTATTTTTGGTTTTAAAACAAGGTTTTTTTTTTGGCACCTATCCCAAATTTACCCTTTTGGTGACTACAAAATTTTCTGGATTCAAATTTTTAACTGCCAAAAGGGAGTTTTATAAAAAAAGCTGGGCCTGCCCCCAAAGGGGAAAAAACACCCTATTCGAAATTTTTTTTCGGGAAATTTCAAGGGATTTTTGGGCCCCCCTATCAATTCACGTGGTGCTTTCAAAATTTTTCTGTATTCAAAATTTTAAATTTCAAAGTAGATCTATCAAAAAAAGCTGGCCTGCGCCAAAGTGTAAAAAACCCTTTTCTGAAATGTATTCGGAAAATACAAGTTTATTTTTGGCCCTTTCAATTCCCTGTGGTATACAATTTGTGGTTTAAAAATTTAACGAAAAGGTGGCTCTATAAACAAATTGGAGGGAAAAAGTGCAAAAAACAGTATCTGAAATATATTTGGATAAAAAAAGGGGTATTTTGGCACTTTAAATTTTCACCTGGGGGGACTAAAAAAATTGTGCATTCACATTTAAGTGAAAGGTCCCAAAATGAACAAAGCTGTAGTGCAAAAAAGTGAAAAAAAAAAAACGTATCTGTAATGTTTTGGGATAAAAAAAGGTATTTTTTGGCACCTTTCAATTCCTGTGGTAACTCACAATTGCTGATTCAAATTTAACTGCAAGGGGTTTATACAATCTGGAGGGGCAAAAGTGAAAAAAAAAAAAACAGTTCTGTAATGTATTCGGATAAAAAAAAAAGGTTTTTTTTGGCACCTATCTTTTTATAGTGGAACTAAAAATTGTGGATTAAAATTTTTAAAACTGCAAGGTGGCTTATAACAAATTGGATGGGAAAAGTGCAAAAAACAGTACTGTAATGTATTCGGAAAAATAAAAGGTATTTTTTGGACCTATCAAAAAACCTGTGGTAACTACAAAATTGCTGGATTAAAAATTTAACTGCAAGGTGGCTCTATCAACAATCTGGCGGGCAAAAGCGCAAAAAAAAAGTATCTGTAATGTTTGGTTAAAAAAAGGTATTTTTGGCACCTTTCAATTCCCTGTAGTGATACAAATTGCTGCATTAAATTTATGCAAGGTGCCTAATGACAAACGGACTGGGCAAAAGTGCAAAAAAAACATATTGAATGTATTGGATAATAAAAGGATTTTTGGCACCTATAAACCCTGTGTGATACAAATTGCTGGTTTAATTAACTGAAAGGGGGATTTAGAAAAAAGGTGGAAGGGGCCCAAAATTAAAAATTTGAACACCTATCTGAAATTTTTAACTGATAGTTAAAGGGTTTTGCACCTAACAAAAGAGCCGGGCAGTTACTAGAAAAGATGTGTATTAATATAATTTCAGGCTGCCAATATCCAGGAAATATTTAAAATAAAAAAATTTAAATAATAAAGCTATTGAAAGTGCAATGTCTCACTAATTTTTGGTGAACTTTACCAGTATTCTTTTATGGCTTGTCTGTGTTCGCCGCGGGGGCCCCCCTCCGCTCCCTCCCCCTCCCCCGTGACTTTACGCGGTAGATGCTCCTTAAAATTCCCCTACCTAACACATAAAATCTTCCAACTTAAAATTTAATAAGTTGTAAGGATCACAGCTAACGAGGTTTCTCGTGAAGAAATTTTATTAATTTGCGAGCTGTTTGGCACAAGAGAAAGCCGTCCTTTGCTTGAGCGCTGGAGAACCTGAGGCAGAACGGGGAAACGCTTTTACTATGTTAAAATTTAGGTCAGTGATTTTTCAGCCCAATCGCAACCATACACATCCCCTATGGGCGTTGCACACCATCTCACGCTCTATTTTGTAAACTGTTTTTCTGGCCGCCCCAAAAAGAAGGAAGCGCCGAAAATGGCGGATCTTAATAGATGCACAGATTTTAACCTAAAAAAATGCTTTTTCTAAAATTTCGATCAAATAAAAACTGTGCCCATTTTAACTTTTTTCGAAATAAAGCTCAAAAATAGTCCTGAGTTCTGAAAGAAAACAGCTGGTTTGGGGTCAATTTAGGGCTGCGGGATAAAATAAAACACCTTGAATGCACTTTTTTCTCTACGCTCCCTGTTTAAGAGCAAGGGGGATGAAGATTGCGAAAACAATGTAAAGGCTGCCTGAGTACCTTAGTCTTAGCCTATGTTCTCATGGTCAAATTTCGGCCTGCATTTCGCGTCGTATTTGCGCTCTAATACGAGCAAGATGTGCACCAAAATTACCCGGGAATCCATAGTTCCTAGTGAACTATGGGTTTTGCTTTCTTCCGCAGTTTAGCGGGGAAAAGCCTCCCCTTTCCCTAGAATGTAAATTCTGCCCGAAAACCCGGGTTGGGGGAAATGAAAATGTTCTATGTTTTTTGAGTGGCGGCGGTCTGAAAAACCCCGGGCAGAAAACCCCCTGCAGTGGACACTGCTGAGGATTTTCCAAAAGAGGGCCCAATTTCCCCCCGGGTTTTGGGACGGTTTGGGGAAAAACCCCCTAGTGGGGACAAGTTTTAAGATTCCTACTCAGGTAGCCTTACTGTTTTCATTGCTTATCAGCGATCTTCTCTCCGTGTTTTTCTATCAAGGGGGCGGAAGGAGGGAGAGCAGGGAGCTGTGGCGTCCCGAGATTACGACCAGGGGCAGGAAATGAGGAGGTGGAGACCAATAGCCAATGCTGGTGAAGAGGGTGGAACCCAACCAGGGCAGTACGAATATGAACTAAAAGGGCAAAAGAAGGGAAAATGCTGCTAAAAAATAAACATTTGGAAAATACAAAACCCCATTGAAAGTTTTTTTATTTTAATGGTCCCCTTTTTTTTTTTTTAAATATGATCTTTGTAGTGAGAAAACCCCTTTAAAGAGGTTTTTCACTAGGCTATTTCACTGAGTCACAAGCAGTTTACACTCACTCTGTCTCCTTAGGCTGTGGGTGGTCCTATAGCAGTGATTGGCATATTCAGCTTTTAGCTGAGCCCTTACTCTGACAAGTACAGGACAGCTAATCTTCATTAAACAAAAGCTGTAGTTGCTGTGAGGACTGAATTTAACTCCTTAACGACCGCCTGCCGACTTTAGACGTCGGCTGGTGCGGGTCGTTCGTCTGCAGCGACGTCTTAAGACGCAGAGATCGGGGCTGTACTACACAGCCCTGATCCCAGAGCATCTCCTGCTAGCACCGGGGAGCGGGGGAACACCACTTCCCGGTGCTTTAACCCTTTGATTGCCGTGGATCGTCACCGCAGCGCAATCAAAGGGTTTCTCTGCTCTGTTGGGTGATCGGAACACCCGGTGACCCGACAGAGCCCGGGGAACGGCTGCACAGTCAGCCCTGGGGACCTAGAGTAGCCCCAGGGCTGTCTGTGTAACAAGCCAGTGACCAGGACAGACTGTGTGCTGTCCTGATCACTGCCTGTGTCAGACTGACACAGATTATAATGTATTAGCATATATGAATATGCTTATACATTACAAAGTGTAAAAAAAAAAAAAAAAGATGTAAAACAGTTCTCCCTTCAGGGGATTTTAAAAAAAAAGTAAAAAAACAGAAAAAGTGTAAAAAAAAATTAATAAAAAAAAATAAATAAAATAAATATTTAATAAAAGTAATTGTGCATAAATTACACACACAAAAAAAACCTACACATATTAGGTATCCACACGACGTTATTAAGTGTGAAATGTGAATGGTGTAAAAAAAAATGTAAAAAAAATTAAAAAAAATAAAAAATAAAAATTCTGTAATTATTTATAAGTTAACTTAAACTATTCCCCTATAAAGTACAACTTGTGTCGAATAAAACTAGGCCTCATACAACTGCGTCATTGAAAAAAATAAAAAAGTTACAACTGTTGAAACGCAAGGAGGCAAAAACTCAAAAAATGTTCTGGTCATTAACTAGTTTTCAGGCGTTCGGCTTAAGGGGTTAAAGGCGCATCTGTACACAGTAGCTAATCTTGTTAGAGCTAATTAGTTTTCTCTGGACTAAGCTGTCCTACCATGGGGTGAGGTCACTCCCCACTCTCTGCTTTCTCATCTTTTCAGATAACAGAGTTTTGGTGTGGTATGCAGGTAACCATAGAAACCTGTGTGCACTCAGAGCACATAAAATGTCTCTTATTTCATGACTAAAGTAAAATCAACAAAGCAATATATTTAGAAAAGGTCTGCAATGAACAGTCCCATTCATGTTAAAAGCATATCATTGTAGTGAGAAAACCCCTTTAATATAAGATACAAAAAGAAAATTATAGGCACACTTATTTGAAAGTAATAAAGCATTTTGACTATAACAAAGGAAAGAGACCTTGTTACTATATGAAATTAGTAGTTAGAAGACAAAAACATGGTTGTTGTAGCCATTTTTATTAATTTTCTTACCTCATCTGACCATACATTACAGAAAGCTGATGGCCAAGCATGCTCTTCAGTCCCCCGAATACAATTGCTTATGGACGTGTTCTGAAAGGGGAGAAGGGAGTAAGCTGCTGTAAAACACCTCTGGTGGGGCTTATCTAACCTAAAAAATCGGCATGTTCAAATCTGACTCACCAGTCCTATTCTACTAAGAAGGACACAGCTGAGCTGGTGCGGGTGCAGAGGAGGATGACCAAGATGGTTAGGGGAATGGATGGATTGCAGAACCAAGACCGGCTATCAAACTTGGAGTTATGGCTTAGGGGCGTTTTAATTACCATGTACAAATATGTGGCAGGACAGTATGTAGATCGCTTGCATGATCTTTTGACACCTAGGCCCGAAACATTGCCAAAGGGCATTCTCTACATCTAGAGGAAAGAAGGTTTCATCATCATTACAGACAAGAATTCTTTACTGTAAGAGCGGTGACACTGTGGAGCTCATTGCCACACGAGGATGTGATGGTGCAGTCATAGAACAAATTTAAGGAGGACTTAGATGCTTTACTTAAAAAATATAATATCAAAGGTTATAGGGCGTAGTTCATGGAGATAAGACATTGATTCATTAATTTATTCTGATAGTCTAATTTGAAGTCAGAAAGGAATTTTTCCTCTTGCATGAGACAAATGGGATCTACCTCAAAGGAGTTTTTGCCTTCCTCTGGATCAATACTCTTGTATGTTACTTTACCACAACATCTGCTGTCAGGCCAGGCAAGAATCAAGGACCACCATATACATTAGATCTTTACCCAGTCCTGTCGATATCATTTACCTAACATGTTTGACAAGCTTTAGGGTGCTTTCACACAGCGCAGTTTTGATGCAGTTTTAACTGCGCTCCAATAAAACTGCCTTTATTACTACAAGATTTTTGCACTTATCTAAACTCTTTGGAAAGTGAGTAATCAATCAGTGTGTTTGTATCCACCAGACTTCAAACATAGCAATTACTTACTTGAAACACCTTTCTGAACAATTTAGACAACTGAAAGAAGCTTGTTAGTCATAAATGCAGTTTAATTGGAGCGCAGTTAAAACTGCACCAAAACTGCGCTGTGTGAAAGCATCCTTAGAGGGCCTGGGGTTAACCTTGGCCATTTATCATCACTAAAGACCCATGACCTAAATTTACCAGGTCACGCTGTGATTGACTATTTCAGAATAAAAAATAAAAAAAGGGTAACTCTGGATTATTTTAGGAATGCAACACAAGGGAGGACATGTATGAAACTGTCTAGGTCTAAGAATTTCTTTGTTGCCCATAACAACCAATAAGAGCGCATAGCAACCAATCAGTGCCCATAGCAACCAATCAGAGCTCCCCTTTCATATTTTCAGAGCACTATATGAAATGAAAAGGGAGCTCTGATTGGTTGCTATGCCCACTGATTGGTTACTATGAGCTCTTATTGGTTGCTATGGATTCTGATTGGTTGCTATGCGCACTGATTGGTTGCTATGAGCTCTTATTGGTTGCTATGGATTCTGATTGGTTGCTATGGGCTCTGATTGGTTGCTAAGAGCTCTGGTTGCTATGAGCTCTGATTGGTTGCTATGAGCTCTGATTGATTGCTATGGGCTTTGATTGGTTAATGAGATCTTATTGGTTTCTAGTAGCTCTTATTGGTTGCTATAGGCTCTGATTGGTTGCTCTGGGCTCTGATTGGTTGCTATGAGCTCTGATTGGTTGCTATGAGTTCTGATTGGTTGCTATGTACTCTGGTTGCTATGGGCTCTGATTGATTGCTATGGACTCTGATTGGTTGCTATGAGCTCTGATTGGTTGCTATGAGCGCTGATTGGTCGCTAAGGGCTCTGATTGGTTGCTGTGAGCTCTGATTGGTTGCTGTGGGCAACAAAGAAAGTCTTAGACCAGGACAGTTTTCATACATGAGGCCCTAGATCTCCATTCACTACAGAATACACCATTGTTAATCATTTTAGAAATGAAGGAAAGTTGTAAGACAAGTAAATCTGTTGTGGTGCAGAGTCCTTTAACTTTGGGCATCTACTACAACACAAACCAGCGGGAGCCACTGAACTCACCGCAAGTGCCAACTATTAACACCTAATTACCAATGTTCTGTGGTGTCAGCCCTGTCATCCCTCTTGGCCCATTTGTGTTAATACGTATCTGATGATTTTCTTCAGTCTTAACTACCTTTTAGCAGCGTGCCATCAGGACACTGCTATACAAGCGACTGCTGTATTGTCTATTGGAATCTTAGGGAGTCTAAATTTCCCATAGGGGCTGATGAAAGGATCAGGTCACTGCTCTTTCCCTTCTCCATTTTTTAATCTACAGCTCTGCATTTTCTGACTTGCTGCATGAGCTCACCACAAGCTTTTCCATAAGTAAATACATAGAGGGCTGAGTTATACTACAGCAAGGATACAATATTTCTAAATCAGAAGCCACTAAACTCCCAGTGAGGTTAAGATGACTGCAATACCCAGAAAGATGAGCAAGATGGGGGTTATTGAGTTTTGAGAAAAGACGGCTTCGGGGACATAATAAATATGTTTAAATATATCAGAGGTCAATATAGAGATCTCTTCCAAGATTTATTAATACCCAGGACTGGATCCAGAACAAGGGGGCGTCTTCTATGTCTACAGGAAAGAAGGTTTCTACATAACCATAGAAAGGGATTCTTTACTGTAAGAGCAATGAGACTGTGGGACTCTCTCACAGATGAAACTGTCATGGTGACTTCAATAACAGAGTTCAAAAAGGGTCTGGATACATTTCTAGATGTAATAATATAACAAGTTATAGTGACCAGGAATCTGGAGAAGGGTCTGGATACATTTCTAGATGCAATAATATAACAAGTTAAAAGTGACCAGGATTCTGGAGAAAGGGTCTGGATACATTTCTAGAGAAATTAATATAACAAGTTATAGTGACCGGGATTCTGGAAAAGGGGTCTGGATACATTTCTAGATGCAATAATTAAACAAGTTATAGTGACCAGGAATCCGGAGAAGGGTCTGGATACATTTCTAGATGTGATAATATAACAAGTTATAGTGACCGGGATTCGGAGAAGGGTCTGGATTACATTTCTGATGTAATAATATAACAAGTTCTAGTGACCGGGGATTCTGGAGAAGGGTCTGGATACATTTCTAGATGTAATAATATAACAAGTTATAGTGACTGGGATTCTGGAGAAGGGTCTGGAAAACATTTCTAGATGTAATAATTATAACAAGTTTTAGTGACTTGGGATTTGGAGAAGGGTTGGATACATTTCTAGATGTAATAATATAACAATTATAGTGACCAGGATCTGGAGAAGGGTCTGGATACATTTCTAGATGCAATAATATAACAAGTTATAGTGACCAGGATTCTGGGAGAAGGGTCTGGATACATTTCTAGATTTTAATAATATAACAAAGTTATAGTGACCGGGAATCTGGAGAAGAGTGTCTGGATACATTTCTAGATGCAATAATATAACAAGTTTTAGTGACCAGGATTCTGGAGAAGGGTGGATACATTTCTAGATGTAATAATATAACAAAGTTATAGTGACCAGGAATCTGGAGAAGGGTCTGGATACATTTTCTAGATGCAAATAATATAAACAAGTTATAGTGACCAGGATTCTGGAGAAGGGTCTGGATACATTCCTGATGTAATAATAGAACAAGTTCTAGTGCCCAGGATTCATGGAGAAGGGTCTGGATAAATTTCTAGCGCAATAATATAACAAGTTATAGGGGACCGGATTCTGGAGAAGGGTTGGAGACATTTCTAGATGCATAATAAAAACAAGTTTATAGTGACCTGGATTCGGGGAAAAAGGGTCTGGACACATTTCTGGATGTAATAATATAGCAAGTTAGAGTGACCAGGATTCTGGAGAAGGGTCTGGATGTAATAATATAACAAGTTATAGTGACCAGGATTCTGGAGAAGGGTCTGGATACATTTCTAGATGTAATAATATAACAAGTTATAGTGACCACGATTCTGGAGAAGGGTCGGGATACATTTCTAGATATAATATAACAAGTTTTAGTGACCAGGATTCTGGAGAAGGGTCTGGATAAATTTCTAGATGTAATAATATAACAAGTTATAGTGACCGGGATTCTGGAGAAGGGTCTGGATGTAATAATATAACAAGTTATAGTGACCGGGATTCTGGAGAAGGGACTGGAGACATTCTAGATGTAATAATAGAACAAGTTATAGTGACAGGATTCTGGAGAAGGGTCTGGTTACATTTCTAGATGTAATAAAAGAACAAGTTATAGTGACCAGGATTCTGGGGGAAGGGTCTGTATACATTTAAAGATGTAATAATATAACAAGTTATAGTGACCAGGATTCTGGAGAAGGGTCTGGATACATTTTAGATGTAAATAATATAACAAGTTTAGTGACCAGGATTCTGGAAAAGGGGTCTGGTTTGCATTTCTAGATATAATAATATAAGAAGTTATAGTGACTAGGATTCTGGAGAAGGGTCTGGTTACATTTCTAGATGTAATAATATAACAAGTTATAGTGACCAGGATTCTGATGAAGGGTCTGGATGCATTTCTAGATGTAAAAATATAACACGTTATAGTGACCAGGATTCTGGAGAAGGGTCGTTGATCCAGAGATTATTCCAATTGCCAGATTGGAGTTGGTTAGGAATTTTTTCCCTAAAATGAGGACTATTGGTTTCTACCTCATGGGGATTCTTTGCCTTCCTCTGGATCAGCACTATAGGACAATAGGCTGAACTGGATGGATGTCTTTTTCGGCCTTACAAACTATGTAACTATGATTATCAGATAACTAGTACATTGAGCTTCATATGCCTAGATATCTACCACAAAAAGTATTTTTGGTTTTCACCATTATAATAAAGTCAATGTATCCAGCATAATAATTTTAGGCATTAGCATTTGACAGCCACACGGCCTACATAAAATATGATCATAAAAATATCAAACTAAATCACAATAAGAATTTTTTTTTTATATTAAATTTTTATTAGCATAATACATATTACAAATATATTAAAAAGTCAAAAACATGATGGACAAATAGAACCAAAAACAGTGGGCACTAAATCATGATCAAGGTACGTAATATAAAATTAATATTTAGACCGATTAATCAAATACAAACAAAGAAAAATGCACAAAAAAAATAAAAATGAAAAAATATACAATAATAATGTAAGGGAGCTTTCACTTGCAGCTGCATTTTTGATGCGTTTTTCGGATGCGTTTTTGTGCAGAAAGGCATAGCAATTAATGTCGTATATTTCTGCACAAAAATGCATAAAAACGCACCAAAAACGCTTCGTGTGAAAGCCCCCTAAGTAGAATACTAGTAAGGCAAAAAAGGAAAAAAAAAGGAAAGGTCCATAACCAGTGTCCATAACCCACAAAATAGTCAATCAAATACACAGTGATACATATACAATATAAAAAAAATGTCTTATTGTGATTAAGTTTGATATTTTTTTGGTTGTGCATCTAAAAGCTTTGTAGGTTATACATTAATATATGGTGCTTATTAGACCTGTATACTTTGTCTTGAGCAATTTAGTTTTAGGTTGTATAAAATATTATCACTCTGCACTTATTTACATGTAGTATTATTATTGCATATAATTATTTTTGGAAAAATATATGGACAATTGTCCTCTCAAAAGGTTCTCTTAGTCTCATGTGGTCTGTAGGCCCGCTCGCTCCTCTAGTTCGTGTTCACTGAGGTGAGCTGGATCCTTTCTGAAGACATTGCACACATCCCACTGAATCGGCAAAATCTCCTTCATGAATAAAAACTGCGCCAGATATGAAGTGACGATGATGGTGATCAGACTGACCGACATAGTAAACGTCTTAAAGGGAAACAACTGCACGTAGGTATCGTCGACAAGGATGCATCCTGGGTAGTGAAGAGCCGGAGGAATTTTAAGGGAATTTTCTCCTCCGAGGAGCCGTAAAATGAACCACGGAAAAATCCAGCGGTGAGCCGTAGACGTTGGTGCTGGGGATGAAGAGGGGGCAGCAAAGTTGTGGGAATAGAAGAGCGTAGACGAGCTCCCCGCTCAGGAACCACAGGTCATATACAGAGTTGGAGAGGAATGCCAGTCCCGTGCCTGCAGAGCCCAACAAGACCATTGAGAGGCGCATGACCCACAAGACTTCTCGCTCAGAGGCCTGCAAATTAAAAAAAATAAACCCCTTTATATGTCCTTTTAAAAATAATTCATCATTTGCATATTCGTGCGTGACATCCATCATGAAAAATATATGGGTGGCATACTCTGCAAGCATATAATAATTTAATAATAATAATAATAATAATCTTAAATTTTTATAGCGGGCCCCATATTCCGCAGCACTTTACAAATTCAAGGGTAAACATACAGTCATTACACATTAAAAGTACTTACAAAAGAGAAAACAAGGTGTGAGGGCCCTGCTCGTGAGAGCTTACAATCTATCAGGGTGTATGGGGGATACATACAGTAAAGAAGTGCCAAGTTTACAATGGTCCGGCCATGCTTCATAAATAGGGGGTGGGTTTTCATGAAAACATGGATGAACCTGCCACCCAGACTGTACATCTATATACAGATAAGTGCCTGTGAGTGCCCCAAATGCAGGGAAATGACAGGGTGTGTGTGATTTGCAAATTAGGGATCTTTTGGTGGGCCAGACCGAGAAGATGTATTTTCAGGGCCCTCTTAAAACTGTGAGGGTTGTGAATGTGCCTGATCGCCCCCGGTAGCATATTCCAGAGAATTGGTGCCGCACGTTTTGAAATCTTGTAGGCGGGCATGGGAGGTTCGGATGATTGAGGAATGTTTGTCTGATATCATCAGCAGAGCGGAGAGCACGGGTAGGGCGGTTTGGGCAGAGACGAGGGAGGAGATGTAGGGAGGGGGCAGCGCTGTGGAGAGCTTTATGGGTGAGAGTTTTCTGAGTTTATATGTATCCTGTACTGGATGGGCAACCAGTGCAGTGACTGAACAGGGTAGATGCATCAGTATAGGGGCTGGAGAGAAAGACAAGCCTGGCTGCTGCATTCTGGACAGATTGGAGAGGGGAGACTTTGCAGAGAGGGAGACCGATAAGCAAGGAGTTGCAGTAGTCAAGACGAGAAAGACTAAGAGCAGTAATGAGAGTTTGAGTCGTTTCCACAGTGAGAAATGGAAACGACTCATATGTACCAAAGAGGCAACTATCGTACTGCTGTATACGGGCTTTTCATTTATTACCTATTACATGCTGCCTGTGGGAGAAGCGGATCGGGCGGAGGAATGGTGCACAGTGTTAAACCGCAGAGATCGGAGCCTGCTGCAATTAACAGCCAACGTGTATGAAGCAGGCTCAGTGGGTGAGCCCGCTCCATACATCCTTCCCACTATTTGGACATATAGGTACGTACTGTAGAGAGGTGATATAGACCGACCGCCAATCACTTCATGCACTTCACTAATACATGTAAGAGCAGTACAGAACTTGTAGTACTATACTGTACTGTGACAGGGGTTACTTGAACGCCAATCACTGCATGCACCTCACTAATACAATGTAAGAGCAGTACAGGACATGTAGTACCGCACTGTACTGTAGAGAGGTGCTATAGACTGCCAATCACTGCATGCACCTCACTAATACATGTAAGAGCTGTACAGGACATGTAGTACCGCACTGTACTGTAGACAGGTGCTACTAGACCGCCAATCACTGCATGCACCTCACTAATACATGTAAGAGAAGTACAGGATGTAGTACCGCACTGTACTGTAGAGAGACGCTATAGACCGTCAATAACTGCATGCACCTCACTAACACATGAAAGAGCAGTACAGGACATGTAGTACCGCACTGTACTATAGAGAGGCGCTACTATCCTGCCAATCACTGCATGTACCTCACTAATACATGTAAGAGCAGTACAGGACATGTAGTACCACACTGTACTGTACTGTAGAGAGGTGCTATAGACCGTCAATCACTGTATGCACCGCACTAACACATGTAAGAGCAGTACAGGACATGTAGTACCACACTGTACTGTAGAAGGTGCTACTAGATCTGCCAATCACTGCATGCTCCTCACTAATACATGTAAGAGCAGTACAGGACATGTAGTGCTGCACTGTCCTGTAAAGAGGCGCTACTAGACCGCCAATCACTGCCCGCACCTCACTAATACATGTAAGAGCAGTACAGGACATGTAGTACCGCACTGTACTGTAGAGAGGGGCTACTAGCCCACCAATGCCTGCATGCACCTCACAGGTAGAGAGGTATAATCAGTAAAATGTTCATGAGAATAGGTTGGATCTTCCATAATCCACAGATCAACAGTGTCTGGGGGCATTGTATGGTGAGTGTGTTTTCCAGGAAAGACCATTGTATGATGGGAAATATTGTATCTTGAGGCCACTGTAACTTGAAGGACCACTGTATATATGTTATATAATTGGACTTTGTTGGACTTGCGTCCACGCGGGGAGCGACCATTAATGTTCCCAATTTATTGATGATGGTTTTATAATTGGTCTTTTTGGTGACTTATTCATTGCCATTATTAATAAATTTGTGCGGATGTTTTTATTGTCTTTTTTTCTATTTTTAACATTTTGAAAATTGACAGTATGTCGTAATTTCCTGGTGGTCTCAAGCAGATAATACCCCGGGTTTCTATTGGTTAGGGAAAAAGAAGAATAAAAGGGGATACTAGTCATACTCCAGCATGTTGGTGGTTTAGTACATTAGCTTAGTGGTTAGCATTGTTGCCCCAGGTAAATTTGGGGTCTTGAGTTTGGTTCAAGTCATTGTCATCCTCTACATGGAGTTTGTATGTCTATGAATGGTTGTCTAGGTTTTCTTCAGGTCTAGTCTTCACTATGGGGAGAATTTTTACAGCATTGTAGGGTGTTAAACTCGGTGTTAGCTATATAAATCTGTATTTCGTGTGCTCCTCCGAGAGCCAGCTCCAAATGGATGCTATGATACTGTCACAGTAAGTAAGGCAAGCAGTTCTGTGCCTGGCCCTGACAACCACGGGCCATGTAAGATTTTCCTGCTATGCCTCTATGGGAGATACACCACTGCCCATGACCTGGCAAACATGCTGACTGACAATAAGTAGTTTGAGCCAATGGGCAGGAGATCATCGGTTCAGAGATATTGCAAAAACAAATTCATGGCTGATTAACGAATATTCTATTCGACAAAATTTTGATGCAACTCACTGTTTTCCTGAGCATCTTCTTGTAGATATTGTAGGCAAACATGGAGCTGGCTGAGAGGAGTGAGGAGTCCGCAGATGACATAACAGCCGCGGCTATGGCTCCCAGCCCAGCCACTGACACATAGGTTGGACATAGGTACTGGAGAACCAGTGGAAGAATCATATTTGCTTCATTTCTCTCATATGGTGTTGGCAAGCCATAGCTGGTCTGGTTCCAGACTGAAAGAAAGACAGCAAATGGCAGAAGGATGTATCATAATAAGGAACATTGCAATTGTACTTGTATGTTCCCAAATTTAAAGGAGTATTCCACATTTATCTGTATTAAGCCTTCTATAAACCTGACAATTATTCTGTAGATAGAAGCAATGATGTGAAACAACATAACTTCAGAAAAATCATATATTTCAGCTATTATACATTCCATGATTTTGTGCTAATTAATGAACAGGTCCTGCTGCAATGGAAATAATCTCCATGTGCAGTGAGATATGGAGCTTGTGCTGGGGTTGTGCTTTTGCCACGAAGTAAAATTGACGTGGGAAGTTTGTAAATTAAATAAACATTTTCACCATTCATCATTATTAAAAATTTTGCACCGTTTTTTTTAGCTGCTCCTTTAGTGATCCCTTGTTTACAGCTCGTCTCCAGGGGATATGACCAGAGCTGAGAGCTCCTTAGTCCTGGTCGCACATGCTCAGACATCACCTCTCCTCTCAGGCAGCTACTGAGTGTTCAAACCCCAGGTGCTGTCATTCTACTCCCATTCTCTGTACTGTAATTAGTCAAACAGTGCAAATAAATTAAAAAAAGAAACCACAATCAGGTCTGTGCATTGATAAAGAGAAATAAAATCCACAGGTCTGGTTCCTGCAAGGATTTGAACCGAGGACCCTTGTGCCTGGAGGCAACAGTTTTACCTCTGAGGTACAATGTAGCTACTTACAGTTCTACACATAAAAAAGACCTTTCTTTGACTACAGAGAGGAAAGACCTGGTGATGTCATCCTGCTGGGTCACATGATAAGCAATTCAAACAAATCACACACGCCCCCTTCTGAGCACACAGAGCGGAAGAGCTGGATGCAGGAGGTATGAAAGGAGATCGTGGCAAAACTCCTTTAAGTCCAGCAGTAAATCTGTAAAAACAGAGAAGCAGCCTCGGGCACTGATGAGATGAGATAAGTGAATATGCCATAAATGTTTCAGATTGGAGTTTCCCAGTTAAAGGAGCACTCATGCACAGTGCTATGACTATTGCAGGCCTTTCTGTTCTGCCATAACTGTGCCAGTGCCCTATAACATTACAAGCCACATAGTGCCCAGACATAGCCATTTCAGCTACACAGTGGCTGGATGTGCCAGTCTTTACTGTAAAAACACTGACACTATAAACATCTCTGCCATATGTTCATGTCTTCAGTTGAGAAGATTAGGTAAACAACCACAGTACAGAGAGAAAAAGTTAACCCTTAGGCTGTGTCTCCACTGCACAGAAAAAATGTCTGCTTTTAATTTTTTTTACAATGCTATGCACGTCTGCAATAAAATGCTCCAAAAAATGCACCAAAAAGCGCTCCAAAATGCGCACCAAAAAGCGCGCCAAAAAAAACTGATGTTTTTTCAGCTGCTTTTGACACACAGTGGACAAAAAACTCAGTTTTATGAAGGATTTTAGTATTTGGCTTTCTGGTCGTTTTTTGTCCACTGCAGTGTAGACATAGCCTTAGGGCCCGTTCACACAGAAACGGACAAATACCGGTCGGTTTATCTGACCAGTATTTGTCTGGTTTGTGTGCCGTCCCCTCGGCCACCGGGGGGATGGCTGTTCTCCGCTTTTCTTCCCCTTCCCATTCACATATTCTGTCCGAAAGCCGGATGGAAAAATGTGCAAGCACAATGTTTTTCGGGCGGAAAAGCCGTGCAGTGGGGACTGCTGCACGGGTTTTCCATAGAAGCCCTTTGTGCTCGTTTGCGGCCGTTTTTTCAGACGGTCTGCAAAACCGCAAACCGTCTGAAAAACCAGCCGCAAACCCGTGCCCTGAGGACATGCCCTTAGGCTACTCAAGGTCGCTACAGTGATAACATACACATAGTTATATTGTACATGTCTTTTATTGAGACGATTGAGTAAACATCCAATGTGCAGGGATACAAAGTAAATCTACCTCTAGCAATTTCCTGAATTCCTGCATTGATTACTAGTAAAATGTGGTATGATTGTTGCCTAAGCCACCATTACAGACATGTCCAATCTAATTAAACTAATAACATACACAGTTGTCCTGTTCATATCTTTTAGTGCAGGAAGAAAACGTATGTTAACTTTTAGAAATTACCAGGATTTCTGCATTGATTACTAGTAAAGTGTGGTGTAACTTATTAAAGCTGCAATTGTAGACAAGCATAATTTAACTAAAATACTTACACAGTTCTACTGTTCATGGGTTCATTTACTTGCAACTATGCTTCTATTAATACAAATACTACATGGTTGGTGTATTCGATTCCTAGCAGTGTGTTGCTGACTCACTAATTTATTTGGATTTAAATATTTAGAGCCAGAAATGATTGTATGATTGTGGAGTCCTTTTTTGTGAGAGTACAGGCAGGTTGCAGGTGGGACCTTCTAGCAGATAGCCTGTCATGATCATGCCTGACAGAACCTCAGCTTTGGGCTCTGTTCGCCGGCCACGGCCGTTGCGACGGAAGCCCTGGTTTCTTACTTTGATGTTTTGGAATTGTATTCACAAAAGTGTGAACTTGTTTCCCTCGCTCTTTGCTTGATTGACTCCTGGCCAACGCCCTGGCCAGGAATCCTCCAGCACTCTTGGAGTTAATGAGTTTCTCCTTTTGATTGACAACCTTCTGCTCCTACCCAGCCTTGTGTTTCTTTCCCCCTATGACTCAATCCTCCCTTTCCCTTGGTTCCCTATTTAAAGGTTCATTTCACCTTCATCATTGCCTGTTTATGGGAGGTCTTCTGCCTGTAGCTAGCGTTGCCTTTATTCTGTCCTTTCTGTTGCCTGACCCTGCTGCGCTACTGACCATTCTTTCTCCATCTGATTTTGTACTTCTGCACCCGACCGTTATTGACCTTTGGCTTTTCTTACGTTTTTCTCTCTGTCTCCCGAGTTGGTACTGCGCTGCCCACTTGCTGCCAACCTTGCTTGCCTGACATTTCCCTTATTGTGTTTGTATTTGTTTATCTGTGTCTTGTGTCCCCAAAGTATTCAGTGTAGTCTTCAGTCTTTGGTTGGGGCTGACCTTTTAAGGAGTCGGGTACCCCAAAAGGCAGGGAAAAGGGGTTGGGACCGCCGTCAGGGCTCATCTGTCTGTGTCTTCTCGTGTGTCCCTGACTGGTCCCTGACATAGCCACATATTCTTTGATCAGTAGGGACCATGTGAGTAGGACTTTGGAGGCTGAGGTATGTCCCTTTGTTGTAGGTAATAGCTGTATTTTCAGCTTTTGGGTAGAGAAACACCTTAATTTAATTGATTATATCAAGTGCATCTTATCAGGAAACCTGAACTTTTTGGAGTCTAAAAACATGTCCAGTCCTTCTTCTACACAACCTCAAAAATTCTCCAAATCTCAACAATCAAATAAGTTACTCTACTTTTTTATCTGGTACAAGATCTGACGTTGTAGATTTACAATACATTCTACTATTGTTAGTTTTCACCATCTACTAAGTTATTCTTATACTTACCAGTGGAGGCTGCAACAGCCCCAATGAGAATAGATGGAATACCCATGATAGCACAGAGCACTCCTGAGAGATACGAAGTCACCATTGCTTGCTTGGAAGATGATGCTGCAAGGACTCTCTGAAAGTAAGTCTGCCATGCAATGCCACCCAGACTCTGAAATAAAAAATGCTAATAATCTAAGGAGGAAGGTACGAAGGTGACTCTGTTACATTAGAAATATTATTAATCAGAGAGTGGAGACAAAGGTTGTCCAATAAAGTCAACCCCTGGTTGGTTGTAAGGGCCCGTTTACACGGCAATGGACAAATATTGGTTGGTTTATCCGACCGGTATTTGTCCAGTTTGTGTGCCGTCCCCACGGCCGCGGAGGGGACGGCTTTTCTCCGCGATGAGCCCTCCCCCGGACGGAAGAATGTGCATGTACAATGTTTTTCGGGCAGCCGGAGGTTTGAAAAACCGCCGGGCGGAAAACCCGTGCAATGGGGACTGCTGCGCGGGTCCATAGAAGCCCGGTGTGCTCGTTTGCAGCCGGTTTTTCAGGCGGTCTGCAAAACCGCAAACTGTTTGAAAAACCGGCTGCAAACCCGTGCCGTGGTGACATGCCCTAAGGTGTCCAACTGCTGGAACCTCTAGTGATTAGGTTATTTGGCTACTTTGCAGAATAAATGAAGCAGATCTCCACTCTTCATATTAAAAGGGAACCCCAAAGCTAGGGGTCAGTCTTCATAATATATTTTTGACCCAATAGGTTATTTTATAGGGCTTACAAGCTTAGTACCATTTCTGTACACAGAGCCCCCTGTATAAGATTTGGGTCCCATTAGTGTTGCAGTTCTCTATAAGCCATGGGAGGCTTTGGGATCCACGTTTTCTTTCCTTTCCTTCCCTGACCCCTTTCTTTCTATTTTTCCTACTAAACTGTGCTCTTCTCATTCCTGTCCATGCTTACTACATAGTTTTTGTTATTCCCTTGTTGTAGATTGTCCACTTTATTGTTGAAATTTTAGGGAGACTTTGGATCTCAAGACCTTAGTTGGACTGACTGCTCATGTGGTTTGAGAAACCTACTCCCTGGTCTCCCTTATTTGTGTTATCATCTCCTGTCTCTTTTCCCCTCTCCCGTTTGTTATTGTTGTTTATATGGTTGAAATCAATAAAAGCATATTTTTTAAAAAAAGAACCTGGGCCCACTGTTAGGCCTTTAAGGATTTTAGGAAATTGGGTCTAGAGTATGAATAATATATGGAAATTAGCAACTGTTGAGAAAAATGACAATGCTATTATGACACTACTGAATCTTAACTCTGTTGCCCTTTGGTTTGCAATGTTTTTGTTGTTTTTTTCATCCTGGTCTTCAATCAAACTAACCATAGGAGGACTTGTTTTTTCTTCTCTTGTGTATCTGCACTTGTGAATATAGGCCGACATGCATGAAATTTGTCGTGTTAACACCAAATTTCATGCGCATATTGATGGCATACAATGCGCCTGATTTATGAACCCGCTCTACAGCCAGTCATAAATCAGGCGCATTCTAGCATTAGGGCAACATTTCTGGATCAGGTAAACCACTTCGAAAGTGCTCTACCTGATCCAGCTGTAATGTGCCTAGAAATGCCGTAGCGAAGCTAAAAATATGTAGTTCTAGTGCTCCCCGCCTCCCACACGCCCCTCAAGATCGGGCACATTACAAAGTGCTGCGGGCACTATCTAATGCGCCCAGGAGTGGCGTGCAGGTGTTTTAAAAATGTATGAACGGGGTTGCGCCTGATATCGGGCTGAAAAGACGGCAGATATCTGGCGCAGCCCCGTTTATACATGTCACCCATAATGTTCTGTTAGTTACTTGTTTTTGCTTCTTTTGAAGGATAGTTGACCGAAAAAACAGGAATTCTGCCACTGCTTTTTTAGCGGCATTCAGGATCAATGGTTTATTTTTAGAGTTAAGGTCTTTTTAGATGTGATAACAATTATGTGCAAATTTTTATTTTATGTTTTAAAATTCTTTTATACACTTTAACAATGCAATGCTTTGATGTCATCGATAATACACTGCAATACTTCTTTACTGCAATGTACTATGCATGTCAATGTAATACTAGAAAGTGTCCTAATTGGGGCTTAGTAGGTATACACAGATGACAGATCTGGGGAATTTATTTGGCCCCTGAATGTCATGACACCCTGCGATTGCTTGGTCGGGATCTGGATGACAAAGGGAGTCCGCTCCGTTTTTCTAACCATTTACATGTTGTGGTTAGTATTGACTGTGGCATCTAAGTGGTTAAATGGCTGGAAGCAAAGTAATATTCATACCAGGCCATTCTAGCAGGGTATTAACTGTACAGATACAGAAAAATATTGTTAAATGACGCTGTGCTGGACTCTACTCGATAACAAAGAAACTTACCAGAAAAGCCAAATCATCCAACCATCTTGCAATGTACTTTGGTTGTATATTACCAATCCAGGGCCCTTGGTAGAGTTCATGCACTGCTGTGTAAGCAATGTTTTCAGATGCAGAATTTAGAAGAGCAAATGGTACACAAATCCACTACGTTTAAAATAAGACAAATGATTAGTATTCATTTAATATTTAATAAAAGTTAAAAACAATAAGGAAAAGAGTTCTGTCTACCATTACCTTCACATCTTGCAGAGACAATTTCCACCCAAAACGTAAAATAGCATTTAAACCATTTTATCATGATGCTAATTTTACAAAAGTGACAATAGTGACATTTTAGTTGTCACCAAGGCCGGGATTGGGGTAGGGGAGGTAGAAAGGTGGAGTATGAAGCCATTAAGGGGGTAACCACAATTTATGGGTTATAATAACAATACTCGGCTTTTAAAATGTGTTAGTACAACCAATTGGAAAATGTGTCTGATTAGGGCCGGTGAGGTAGGGAGTGGGCTAAATTTTCGATTGGGAGTTGGGGGGGGGCCTATATATTTTATTTGCCTAGGACACCAGAATACTTTATCCTAGTCCTGTGTCTGATATCCCTGGTACATGAGAGGACTATAGTTTCATCCTGGAAGGTACATCACTGGCCCAGCTGGTATTTCTACTGGAAGACAGGTGCAGGTATTACATTTGTGCCAAAGGGGGAACTCCCAACCTATACCCCAGTGGAAAGGCAGCAACCTATTATACTGTATGTAAACAGTGGGATGTGTTGCCCCCGTACTGCTGGCAGCCACCCTACATAACAGAAAGTCATCTCACTGTCAGCAATATAAGAGCTGCAGAGGAGGACAAAATACTGATTGGCTTCCCCAGCTGAATAGTCCAGATTTGGACAGTTATATCATCAGAGTTTTTCCTGTGGAAGTCAATTAGCATTCCTCTATCCTCTGATCAGGCAGAGCATTGATCAATTGTTTTGCCCGCTAATAGAGAACACTGTGCAGTTATTCAGTTACAGCTGCAACTTCCTGTACTTCTTTGCATTCATCTCTATAATCAGAGCTGGGAGGAAAGAGGAAGTGACAGCTAGAGCAATGATTGAGCCTAGAGAGGTGAGAAACTACAAGATCACAGGTATGTAATTTTAATCCCACCACTGGCTTTCATCAGAGATCTTTACATTAAAGAGTTGTCCACATGAGAAAAAAAATTATATTTATGGAGCCAGGGTGGGTAAAGGGAAAAGAAAAATGACACCTACCTGCTCACTGTTGCTTCAATGCTCCCCAGCGATCTGTTCCTCTACACCTCTTATCCCAACACAAAGGAGAGACACATGGGGATCTTCAGGTGACAGGGGACAGGTGGCTATATTTTTTTTCTTTTTTGTACACCCTGCTCCATTAAAATAGAATTTATTTGAAATAGATGACCTCTTTAACCTTTTCACAGCCATAGAGTACCAGGAATTGTTACATTAACCCCTCCTCTGCCCTAGACCACCAAAAATCCTGACACTAACCTCCTCACTTCCCTAGACCACCATGCATTTTCACATTAATCTGTTCACTGCCATAGACAACTAGAGATCCTTACATCAACCCTCCCACAGCCCTAGACTACCAAGGTTCCTTACATTAACCCCACCACCAAGGCTCTATGCATTAACCCGTAGACCACCAGGTATGCAGTATCAGGCCTTCCACTGCTCTCCACTATTGATCCTTACATTAACTCCCTTATTATTTTGAAATATGCCTGGCAGAGCCACAAGGCATAGTCTTGTTTGAAATATGTTTGAGCTATTTTCCTGCTGTATGAGCTCCATTTTCAAGAGAGAAAGCATGGTCTACTACATGTATGCTACATAAAGTGTATACTGCTGAAACAGTGAGCAAATGTATCTCAAGAGACTAGGGGGGACATGTTGCCCATAGCAAACAATCAGAGCTCTGCTTTCATATACTGCTTTGAAAAAAATTAAAGGGGGGTCTCTGATTAGTTGCTATGGGCTCTGATTGGTTGCTATGGGCAACAAAGAAAGTCTTACACCTAGACAGTTTTCATACATGTGGCCCTAGGTTTGCTCTCTCTCTGCTCTTTTCTTACAAAATTCTTAAAATCATTTAAAAACCCTGAATAATGCCCAACATCACACCCCAAGCCACACTCCCATCATGCCTAAACCAACCCGCCACTCTCAAATCACAACCCCATCATGGCCACAAACCACACCTCATCTTGCCAAAAACCACACACCCCATAATGACACAAACCACACCCCCATCAAACTCCTAAAACACACCCCTGTCATGCCCTAAACTACACAACTTTTTTTTACCAATGTGAAGCTAGACAATGTTTTTTGGTAGAAAAGATGGCAGCCATAGAGAAGACCCAAAGGTCCTTCTGCCACATAAGAAGACCTCAGCATTGTAAATAGGCCATTGTTACATGAGGAACCTGCAGATTTAGCATTGGGCCCCAAAAGATTCTGACGTCTTATAAGCTAATGGTAAACTCTGATTGAGTCAGTACGTTCAAGCATTAACAAGCCACTGTTGTACCCTGTGGGGGACATCTATGAAAACTGTCTAGGTCTTAAACTTTCTTTGTTGCCCATAGCAACCAGTCAGAGCCCAAAGCAACCAATCAGAGCTCATAGTAACCAATCAGAGCCCACCAATCAGTAACCAATCAGAGCTCCCTTTCATTTTTTCAGAGCACTATATGAAATGAAAGGAGAGCTCTGATTGGTTGCTATGAGTTTTGATTGGTTACTATGGGCTCTGATTGGTTGCTATGGGCAACAGAGAATGTCTTACACCTAGACAGTTTTCATATGAGGCCCTTAGTTCCTGACAAGATCATTCAAAAGTGACCACCAGAAATGCAGCACTTCCTGTTGTCACTGTTGCAAAAATGGCCACTACAACAGCACAAAAAAGTGTGAATATCTGTGTAAAGCCATGTTCACTCAAAATATTTTTCACACATATTGTAACGCATATTCCTACACAGATTTTAAATCCGTCCAGCGTTGAAAAAAATTAAATAACCTGTCAGTAATGGATGCATCAAATAGCTGGGACCTGAATTAACCCTACTGAACATGACTAATCCACATCCAAAACCATGACAAAATCCATGGCCATAGAAAGTAAAATGCAGCAGAAATCCCGGGGTATGAATTTCATTTTGTTTTAGAAAACATAAGGAATAATCTTTAGCTGCTTCTCTAAATTCTGATTTACTAATATTTGGACAATTTTACATTTTGGGTGGAAATTCTCCTAGAAAAGTTTTCCCAGAATTAACATTTATGACAGGTGAAACCAACATTGGTATTTACAAAAATGTTTGTAGTTATCAGTATTTGTGGATCGATGGGATTTTGGGACTTGGGAACTGTGCAACTTTTCTTTAACCCCTTACTGACATATGACGTATGCGTACGTGATGATGTCAGTAAGGTCCTATGTAGCGGTCCTACTCAGTAATCCCGCTACACAGAAGGCGGATGCCAGCTGCTAATTGCAGTCGACACCCACCGCTAACAGTAGAGAATGGTGCCGGCTCCGATCCCTGCTGTTCAACCATTTAGACACTGTGCCCATGGCGTCTAAATGAATATGCTGTGCACTGTTTCTCCCTCCGTTCCTCACCCCTGTGGCATGCTGATTCGTTAACATGGCAGCTGGGAGCCTAATGAAGGCTGGAAGTAATAGAAGGGCCCCAAGCAGGAAGTAATAGAACCACTATCTGGATCTTGGTTTATACAATGCAGAAGAGTGTACTGATGATTGCGCCCCATAGTGGTAAAGTGCCCTAGGTACACTTAGGGCGACATTTCCCAACAGGCCAACGCCAGTTTTTTAGTCTATATTTTGGATGTAAATGAACTGTCGTACACCAAAACTAGGCGCATTATATGCTGGGAACGACACATTGAAAGACGCCTAAAAATGATGCGCTGCGCACCTCCATAACGAAATGCGCCTATTGAGGTGCATAGCACATCATTACAAGTTTATATGTGATAGGCGCATTACAGGTATGTGTTAGGCGCACTTCATATACTTGTAATGATAAGCTATGCACCTCCGTGCCTCGATAGGGGTATTACATGCGCTTCTAATGATATGCTATGTGCCGCGATTTTCGCTGATCACGGCACAAAACATTTCATTGGTAGAGTATGTAATGCCCTTATCGAGGCACATCGCACATGGAGGCGCATAGCTTATCATTACAAGTATATGAAATGCGCCTAACACATACCTGTAATGCGCCTAACACATATACACGTGTAATGATGTGCTATGCGCCTCAATAGGTATATTTCATTATGGAGGCGCACAGCACATAATTTTTAGGCGCATTATGTTTACTATTAAGGTATACCTGACGGCAGATTTTTGATAGGGTCAGACTTTCTGGCGCTCTTTACAATTATTTAATGCGCCTAAAAACTGACGTAGCACCGCCAATTTTCAGACATCTCGCCCTTAATGTTAAAGTTAAAAAAAAAAACACGTTTCAAAAGTATAAAAAGTAATCAAAAATAGTTCAAATCAAACCCACTTTTGTCATTTTACAAATAAAAAAATGAGTTACAAATAATTGTTATCAGCGCATCCGTAAAAGTCCAAGCTATTAACACAGAACATAATTTATCCCATATGGTGAACACCGTAAACGGATAAAAATTGCATTTTTTGGTCACTTTCCGTCCCCTAAAAATTGGAATAAAAAGTTATCAAAAAGTTGCATGTATCCCAAAATGGTACCAATAAAATCTACCCTTCAGCCCGCATGAAATGGGCCATCACTCAGGTCCATAGGTGGAAGTACATAAAAGTTATTGGTTGCAGAACATTTTTCTGTAGTGCAAATTTAAGTATTAGAGAATGTTTGCTTTTTTGAATGTTTGAACTAAAACATAAAGAAAACCCTACATATTTGATATTGCCGGAATTGTATCAACCTGCAAAATATTGAGAACACATCATTTATACCATAGAGCGAATGCCATAAAAACAAATCCCCGCACACATGATGCAAGTGCCATAAAATGCCAAATGCCAAAATTTGGGAGGAAAATGGTGGTACGTCTTAAAGTCCGAAAAATACAGTAGGTGCGTCTTATGGTCCGGTGCATCTTAAAGTCTGGAAAATATGGTACTTTTTTTCACATTTTACCCCCACTTAGAATTTTTTGGGGGTTCCCATTATTTTCTAACATAGGGTCAATGACACCAAAAGCATATCTTGTCCTGCAAAAAAATAAAAACCCTGATTTGTCTCTGTCAATAGAAAAATCAATAAAGGTATGGCTCCTGGAAGGCGGGAAGGAAAAAAATGCAGAGCCATAATATGATGACCGGCAGTCAGGAAGGGGCTAATGAGGAAATAAAAGAAGCTGCACAGTTCGCAGGTCCCCAAATCCAAGGGATCCAAAAAAAAGTGGTAATCACAAAAAATTTTGCACAAGTTATAGCAGTGCTGCTTGACCACTTTTATGATTTCAAGGTGAAACAAACATGTCATAGTTCAGCTGCTGAGGCCCCAACAAATTTCTTGAAGGTGCTGGTCCCTGGCTAAAGAGGTGGCTATGTGTACATGGTGCTGCTACATAGGGGCCGATATGCCAGATACCAACTCTTTTTATATGCTGGTGTCTGACCATTCAATTCTGGGAAAACCCTTAAAATTCTAGACATATGTTTCTGGCAGATCTGACAGCCAGCTCTTCTCATTCTCAGTAAGTACGATAATATGACTAGAATTTTCATTGCAGATTTTGATGTAAATCCCTGACACATCTGAATGTGTTACTTATAGACTGTCACGTAATCTCCAAAAAGTGACTTTTGATCACTATATTTACTATTTTGCCATAGGCAAACTTAAACTCTATCAGTTCTCTATCTGTTAAACACTAAAACGTAACTTTTATTATATCAACTCTTAACCTCTATACACACTTATTTAAAAACCTGATCTCACCCTTTTAACCTTTTGGTTCTGAAAGAGGGAATAACTCCTTTTCTTTATCAAGTTGGTGGAACCCCCTACTAACAGGCGAGCTCAGATATGAGTTTAATTGTGATCTCTCCCCCCTCTCATTCACCGGCCAGCCCCGGTGCAAAGGGGGCCTCATTTGTTCTGTGTCTATGAGATTGGGGACGACCTCCCCCAAGTATTTGGCTTGGGATCCCTTACTGAAGCTAGTACTTTGCTATAGATATGAGGCTCCCTGTTAGTAGGTGGGGGTTCCACCCGACTTGATAATAGAAAGGGAGTTATTACCCCCTTTCAGAAGCAAAAAGGGTTAAATGATGAGATCAGGTTTTTAAATAGTGTGTATAGAGGTTAAGAGTTAGATATAATAAAAGTTACGTTTTAGTGTTTAACAGATAGAGAACTGATAGAGTTTAAGTTTGCCTATGGCAAAATAGTAAATATAGTGTACTTATAGACTGTGTTACAGATTTTACTTTATGTATTACAGTGAACGTCATGGAAATTTTTACAGATTTTCAGTGCAGAGTTCACACCAATAATCTACAATAATTCCAAAACCTTTAAACAAAAGCTCCGAAAAGTCATATACAAGTTACAGCAGCGATCATACAAATAAAATCACTTCTCAGCTCCCTCAGAACACATGGATGTAACATGTTTCATTTTTATTTTCTATATTTTCTATACTTTGACATCGTTCTTACATTTTTCCAAAAATATAAATATTTTATATAATGTCCCAAATGGTTAGAACAGCCCAAGGCCGGGTTCATTCGGCATATAGAGGCGTGCGCCGCTATACCCCCTCTGTTGGAAGTACGTGCTGGCTAGTGCATACTATTAACAGCACTCTGGCCTGGCTCCCACTCAGCCTTACACTCCCTGGTGCATGAGCGTTGAAAATAAGTGCAATCAATGAATGCTATGATTTTACTGTATTTGTGGGTTGTACTTCAGGCGCATTGCAGCGCAATTACACTCTGAAGTATACCCCACAAATACGCTGTGTGAACATACCCTAAAGTAGACAAGATTACATTACAAAAGCAAAGTTCTGACAACTTGATAAGACAATTAAGTAGTTTTTAAAATATTAGCTCTCATTTATCAAAACTGTTTAGCAGTAAGACTGTCCTTATTGCCCATAGCAACCGATCGGAGCTTATAGTAAACAACCAAAGACTATAGCTACCAATCAGGGCTCATATGAATCAATCAGAGCTCACAGCAACCAATCAGAGCCCATGGCTACCAATCAGAGCCCATAGCTACCAATCAGAGCCAATAGCAACCAAACATAGCACATAGCAACCAATCAGAGTCCATAGCAACCAATCAGAGCCCATAGCAACCCATCAGAACTCATAGCGACCAGACACTTTTTAAACTGTTCTGGAAAAATGAAAGCTGAGCTCTGATTGCTTACTATGAGCCCTGATTGGTTGCTATGAGCTCTGATTGGTTGCTATGCCCTCTGATTGGTTGCTATGAGCCCTGATTGGTTGCTATGGGCTCTGATTGGTTGCTATGAGCCCTGATTGGTTGCTATGAGCTCTGATTGGTTGCTATGAGCCCTGATTGGTTGCTATGCCCTCTGATTGGTTGCTATGAGCCCTGATTGGTTGCTATGGGCTCTGATTGGTTGCTATGAGCCCTGATTGGTTGCTATGGGCTCTGATTGGTTGCTATGAGTTCTGATTGGTTGTTATGGGCAACAAAGACAGTCTTACTCTTAAACAGTTTTGATAAATTACGTTTTATGTGTCTTTTATGAGAACTATATATTGAAAATGTTGTAGTTATACAGTAGGTTATGATTGTCGGTGCAATCAGCTTATCTAATGGTTAAAGGGGTTTTCCAAGAATTTTAAAAACCTCCCTCCCACTTCACACTGTGTTAATATAGAAACTTAACCCATATTTATCTCTCCCATCACCACAATTTCAGCACTGCCAGAGCTCTAGACACCAGTGTTCCCCCTCCAATTCCCCTCAATGATGATGTCACGTTCATGGATCACATGGTGCTACAACCAATCTCTAGCCTTAGCATATGACCACAGCATGTGGCTGCAGCATCATGTGATCCATGAACGTGACATCATCAGTGAGGTGATTGGGGGGAAACACTGGGGGGAAAGAGCTTTTGAAGTGCTGGAATGGTGGTGATGGGAGAGATAAGTATGGGTTAAGTTTCTATTCTAACACAGTGGGGGCTGGGAGGGAAGTTTTTAAAATTCTTTGAAAACCCCTTTAAATTTAAAGCAAATTCATTTTTTCTATCTTTTTAAGCATCAGAGCTCTGTTTTTCTGATACAGAGCTCAATATCTCATAGAGTTTTATAATATAATTCTGCCTCTTCACAACCACCACTAGAGGGAGCTTACTGCGTACAATATGTACATTAAGCTCGATGATAAAAAAGTATTCAGTAAGTATTCCTAAGCTCTTTTTAAAGTGATTTAATAGTTTCTCGAGAACGGGCCCCCAAGAGTATCTGCTTAGACTGGAGAGCCGATCGTGCTTGCACATGACGCTCCTTTCTGTTCTATAGGAGTTCTGAGAACGGCTGAACACACCGCTCACCTCTACCGGGAGCTCCCATAGAACAGAATGAAGAGTCGCATACACGCACGTTCAGCTCTCCATTTTAAATTGATACTTTTGGGGGCGCTGCTCCCAAGATAAATCTATCAAACTTTGAGGCCATATCCTATCAATATGCCATCAAAGTCTATGGTGGGAAGACCTATTTAAGGCAGTTAACAGCCTTCAGTTTCCTCTATTGAAAGCAACAAGCAGAATATATCATTTATATGTATGGATACATGAAAGGAACCATGGAATTTGGAGCTCTGTATCAAAACAATGAAAAGCAGAGAACCAGTGACCTAAGAATGACACAAGGGGCCACATGTATGAACCTGTTTAGGTCTAAAACTCACTCTTTTGCCCATAGCCTACTATGGGCAAAAAAGTGATTTTTAGACCTAAACAGGTTCATACATGTGGCCCAAGATGTTACGTGGTGAACATTCACATTAACCATCAATGTCTATTATACCATAGACTGGATAGCCCGCCATCACAATTGATATTCTCAATACTTTAAGCTATTTTCCCTTCTATTTTTTTTCCATAAAATACTACATTGCCCTTTTATATTCTTCTGATTGCTCTCATATCTCACTCACCAGACTGACTAGCATAAAGAGGAGCTGGACGACATCTGTATAGGCGACGGAATAGAGGCCACCAAGCACTGTATACAGAATGACTGTACAAGCCGATATTATAATAGATAAATATCCTTTCACATCCAGGATAACTCTGACGGTGGCTCCTGTAAGAGAACACAGGACAGATTAAATAAGTCAATGTACGCCATCAAATCTAACATGCACTGCACTGATGTATAAAGAAGGCAGCTGCTTTTGCCCACTGAGGGTCTGATTTACCAACCCTCTAATATACTGTAACCTTCATCCAGGGTCTCAATACTGACATCATCCAGTCTATGACAATTTTTAAATTCCGTATTTTCTAGATGAGGAGGTATTTTATATACATAGCAGGATTAGAACACTAATTCATGTCTTATACAGTTGCAAGTGGAAATAAGTGAACCTTTTGGAATTACTTTGATTTCTGCATGGATAACCTAATTATGCATGATTGTTATTTAAAGGGGTTGTCTCACTACAAGGATTGCTTTTTATGTTAAAGATCTTGCAAAAAAAAATCACTTTGCAATATATGTCCATTCACAGTGTCCTACTTATTCCTAGATATTCCCTCTTGTATGGACTGCATCAGTTCCTTGGGTCGCTATAGCTACAGACCTGTTTGATCTCTCCTGATAGGCTGCCAGCACTGATTGCTATAGCTACAGACCTGGCTTCTACAGCAGCCTAGTAGAAATCAGTAAACACGCCGCTGAATTAAAAAGGAAATGAAGAGAACAGGACCGAGGACAAATCAATGTAGTGAGACAACCTCTTTAAGTCACAGTGGTAGACAAGCACAACCTATCTAAACCAATAATTCAGAAGCTGTTGTACTGTCCAAGTTTATATTAAAGGGGTTTTGCCACGGTGTAATGTTGACGTGGGATCCTCCAAAATGGGTATTTAATCACTTTTCTAAATATATGTGATTTAAAAAAATTGCAACCTGAGAGAGCTACAGGCTGCCTTACCTGCCCTTAGTTACTTAAAGAAGTTGTCTCACTATAGGCTTTCAGCCTACCTCAGTGTGTCTGGCACCATAGGATTTTTGAATTCAGGGTCATGCTTCTTGTCTGCCTCTTCTCCTCCCCCTTCCCCCCAGCACACAGACAGCTCTCCTCCTCCGACTGCAGTAACTTCTATACAGCAGGGGAAGGGCGAGGGGGTTTGCTGCCAGAGTTAACCCTGTGTGTGCCTGCCTAGATCTGCTGCTGGCTGCTCACTGCTTGATCAGCTGCACTGTGCTGATGCTGTGGCCGAGCTCTTGCCGCTCCTATGAATTCAGGGGCATGCTTCTTGTCTGCCTCTTCTCCTCCCTCTTCCCCCCTCCCCTCAGCACACAGATAGCTCTCCTCCATAACTTCTATACAGCAGGGGGAAGGGCGAGGGGGTTTGCTGCCAGAGTTAACCCTGTGTGTGCCTGCCTAGGTCTGCTGCAGGCTGCTCACTGCTAGATCAGCTGCACTGTCAGCTCCACAGAGTCAGGAGACAGGAGAGGGCTGATCTATGAGTGTGGAGAGGTCTGTGAAGCTGTGTATGCTAATAGCAGAGCAGGGGGGGATGTAAGTGTTCCTATACCCCCTGCTTAGCATACAAATCTCCATGAACATCTCAAGCAACAACAAACAAACCCTGTTCTGTGCTGTCCTCCCATCAGAACAGACACAGGACAGCTATGAAGTGAGTTACTATAATCACCATGTGTCACTAATACAGCAAAGCAGGGAGGGATATGAACTGTTCACATGCCCCCCTGATCTGTTCTATTAGTATAGTCAAAGCTCCACAGACACATCATGATTATAGTAACACACTTCACTGCTGTCACATCGTAATGACCACAGATCAGCCTCACCTCTGCTCTCCTCAATCTGTGTAGAGAGCAGGAGGGAGCAGGCACACACAGGGTTAATCCAGGCAGCACAGCTACACAGACACAGATTCCTGGAGTAGAGCCCTCCCTCTCCCTCCACTACAGAAGCATCACAGGTGGCCTCATCCTGTGCAGGAGGGGCTCTGTGCTCTGACCTGTATTGAGAAGCTGGGTGAGTCACCAGCACTGACAGCCTGTGAGAGAAAAATCAACAGGTCGGTGGCTATAGTGATTTGAGGAGCTGATGCACTCCTACTACCAGGGATAACTCAAAATCAGTAGGACATTTGTAATGAACATATATTGCAAATCTGCTTGTTTTTAAAGATCTTTTAATTAAAACCCAATCATTGTAGCGAGACAACCCCTTTAAAAGCTTGCATTAGATATGACCAGGCAGAGTGACAGGAGCTGAACTGGCCGGGCTTGTGCAGAGCACACTACTTATCTGATGAGAGGGAGCTTGAAGGAGCTTTCAAGGGGCTGTGGAGAAATATGTTGTCTTTTGTATACAGAATCCACTAGTTGTAGTGTGATTATTTGAGTAGATCCCTGCTTTTGATTTGATGACAGGGAACATGAACGAGCTTTCAAGGGGCTGTGGAGAAAGGTGTTGTCTTTTGTATACAGAATCCACTAGTTGTAGTGTGATTATTTGAGTGAACATTGCACACGATCCCTTATGCATGGCTCTGTGCTCTGGCTGTGTCTCTCTCTCTCTCTCAGCTCAGCGTGGCTTGTTTACTTTTGCTTCTAAGCAGATAAGGCACTTCTTGGCAAATCCCCTTTAAGGACACAATTCGAGAGAGGAAAAGTAAGTGAACCCTTGAATTTAGTAACCTGTAAATCCAACTTTACCAGCAATGACCTGCACCCAATGCCTCATGTTGCTGCAAATAAGAGTACAAGAGGACAATTCCTCTGTGCAAATGTGTTTCAATTTATAAATATGTTTGGGATGCCTTGCATGCAGCACCCTCTTCAGGTAAGGCCACAGCATCTCAAAGGGGTTGTCTTACTATGCTATTTCACACGCCACAGCCAGCTTCAGACTCACACTTCCTGATTAGGTGGTTGGTGGTTCTATAGCAGTGATTGACATATCAGCTCTGCTATTCCTAGCTATTCCTGTTTCAGTGACATGAATGCAGGAGATTTATGATCTGTAGTCCTCAAGGCTACAGAGCTCTTAGGATTTGTTCACACGTCGTGTTGAGTCCGTGTGAACATAAGTTTTTAGATGCGTGTTTGGATCCGGCTGTCGGTCCCCAAACTGACTCAAACACGCATCTAATAATGAGCAGTGTGATTTACATTGCTTTTAAATATGAAACACGCATCGGCGTTCACACGAGTGATCACTGATGCGTCTCACTGCTTTCGGATCCGTTCCAAGAATTGTCATTGTCAATTCTTGGTCCAAAAGACGCAGCAGGAGCCCTATAATAAACTATAGGGTGCAATACGGCTGCATCCAACACGCAGCCAAACACACAGCTGCATGTTGGATCCATTTAAGGTCTGATCGCCACTGAGTTTTTGTATGTGATTTTGGGCTCCAACACGCATCCAAAATCGAATTCAAAAACGCCGTGTGAACATACCCTAAGGTTTAAAACTTGTCATTAATATTCAGCAGGTTGTGACTCATCATGGTTGGACTGACAGCAGTTTGCATAAATCGGATAAAGAGAGAGCAGGGAGAGCTGGTAGGTAACCTAGAAAAGCTAGCAGTAGATAAAATCTTTATCTCCTCAACAAAGCAAAAAAAGAGCAATGCATTTGGTAAAGGCTTCCATCGCTACCATGTTTTCTGTTTTACTACTTCCTGTCCCATCTTTGTACACCCTAATGCAGTGCATTACAATGCATTAGGGTGTATAAGCGATTGCGCCCCCTAGTGGCGTAATGCCTTAAAGGGACTCAAAGTTAAAAAAAAAAAAAAGTTTTAATGTGTAAACAAAAATGTAAATATTAAAAAGTTCAAATCATTTTGCCATTGTACAATTGAAAAAATAAAATAATAAAACGTTACACATATTTGGTGTCGCCGCGTCCGAAAAAGTCTGATCTATTAAAATATAACATCATTTATCCTGTATGCTGAACAGCGTAGAAGAAAAAACATTCCAAATTCCAAAATTGCGGGTGTTTTTGGTCCTTTCACGTCCTGGAAGAATTGGAATAAAATTGATCAAAAAAGTCGCATGTATTGCAATTTGGTGGCAATAAAAAGTGCACTTCAGCCCGCAAAAAATGTCCCTCACTGAAGCCTGTAAATATTAGTACAAAAAATTTATTGGTTGCAGAATGTGGCGTTGCGGCGCAAGTTTCAATAATAGAAAATGTTTTAATTTTTTTTACAGTACCAAAACATAACGGAAACCGTATATCTTTGGAATTGCCGGATTCGTATCAACCTGTAGAATACAGAGAACACATCATTTATACCGAAGATTGAACGCCCGTAAAAGCAAAACCCTCATAAATATGACGCAAGTATGTTTTGGATTTTTTTTGCGGTTTTCCAGTATATTCTATAGTATAGTGAATGACTCCATTAGAAAGTACATCTTGTCCCGCAAGATAAAAGCCCTCATGTGTCTATGTAGGTGGAAAAATAAGAAAGTTCTGGCTCTTGGAAGACGAGGAGGAAAAAATGTGTCAACCAAAAACAACACAAGGGTCCCCATAAATGAAAACGGTCTAGGTCTAAAACTCACTTTGTTGCCCATAGCAACCAATCAGAGCCCATAGCAACCAATCAGAGCGCCCCTCTCATTTCATATAGTGCTCTGGACAAATGAAAGGGGCGCTCTGATTGGTTGCTATGGGCTATGATTGGTTGCTATGAGCAACAAAGTGAGTTTTAGACCAAGACAGTTTTCATACATGTGGCCCAAGGTCCTTAAGGGGTTAAAATAAAGCAAGGTGGTTTTGAGCTCTGCTACAGATTTATCACTAGGGCCTGTGAGTTTCAACTTACTCCTTTGCTCAAGGTCCAACTATTCGAGGGTTTATGGTAATGCAAATCGGTATATCACTGACTGAAAACTGTGGTGGTTAATCAGAAAGCATGGAGATGTTGACGTCTGGTGATGTAGCAGTGATTAGCATATTTAGCTCCTTTATAACTAGCTGAGTCATTACACTGACATAAATGCAAGAGATTTAATCTTCAGTAAACAAAGCTACAGAGGAGTGAATACAAGTGCTTTTCACTAATGAATCTAGTCTTGTTAGAGGTAAGGATTGCTCTTTCTGAATATGGTAATGTCACTCCCTGCTCTCTGTCTAATCAGGAAAGGAGAGCAAGATAGTAACCAAAGAAACTTGTGTGCATTTAAATCAGATAAAATGTTTCTTATCTCCTGATCAGGGCAATAACAAAAGAACAATGTATTAAGAAAAAGTCTTCAATTACCTGTCCCTACATGTTGAAAGCATCTTTGTAGTGAGAAAATCCCTTTAAGATCTTTGTTTTATTCACTTGACCGCTAATGGATATTCCATGACCCAGATGTTTAAAACCCTTCATGTATTCTATGACCTGTTGATTTACTAACAGCATTAAATTATGACTCACCCAAAGAGGCCAAAATTGATGCAACCAAAAAATGTCTCCCAGTAATGGTGGGATGAACAGAATGCTCCCCATGGTATCTCCATATGTTTCCTGCAGAGGATCCATCATCGTCACATAATTTTTTAGACCTCATTGGCTTAACAAAGAAAAGTGCACCTGGAAGATAATAAAATACACATCATTATCCAAGGGAGGATACCTATATGATGAGAGTGTTCAGGACTATTGCAAAAAAAACATCAACGTCAGGGGACCATACCACCAGCACCAGCAATATGATTCTAGTGCTGGGATTTTGATGGAATAAACCAATAACTAAACTTGATTTCCTTAAAGGGGTTTTATCGCTACAAAGATCATGTCTCAGATTATGGGGACAATAAAAATAAGCACTTTTGTAATTGGGTTGCATTACCTCAGTCACTTGGTTTAGCAGATATGAGCTTTTCTGTAAAACTGTATTCTGTGTCTGCTGCTGCTGCTCGGGACACGCCCCCTAGCTGGATCCCACCCCCTAGACACGCCTCCTGCACTGTGATTGGCTGGCTGACATTTCGTTCAGCCTGTTGGGATACGCCCCCATACAGGAAACGCCCCAGTCACGCCCACTGCACTGTGATGGGCTGCCTGCACAATCTGTGTTTTCTCCCCTCTGAGCTGTTAAAATCGATACTGAAACCAAGGTCTGCTGGCTGTAAACTCATCTCCCAGCTCTAGGGTGATTAATCTGGGCAATGACTGCCTGTTTAAGTCATAGATCCCCTCATATAACACAGTATTATAGAGTCTCCAGGGGGAGAGGAGGAGCGGAGGGCAGTGTGTATTCCTCCATATAAAACAGTAACACAGACTGCAGCCTGGTAACAGAGGGGAATGTAGGGCAGTGTACACTCCTCGCATGTCTCATCAGTTCAGGCTGTGTGTATAACTGCATATAGCACAGCAAGGAGCTTGTGGAGTCAGCCTGAAGCTCTGCAGAAAACATGACAAGTGTCACGGGTGGGCCCGCGACCCCCGTCCCGGGTCGCGGGCACACCCTGGTCGCCGCACGAGCGGCACCGCCGCCCGCTTGACGGGCGGGGGGCGCGTTCACCCGGCCGGCCCGGCTCCTCCTGACTTACCCGGCCGCGATCCTGTTGCGGTCTCAGCCTCCCGGCGCGCGCGTCCCCGACATCTAAGGCGCGCGCGCCGGCACTGTGAGATTTAAAGGGCCAGTGTACCGGTAATTGGCTATTGCCGGTCACTGCCCCTATTTTAGCCTGCCCCTTCCTGGGGCCGTTGCCGGATCTTTAGTGCCATTTCTGCCTATTGTGAAAGCGTTACTAGCCTTGTCCTGACTTACCGTGTACCGTACCATTAGCTTCCGTTCCTCGACCACGCTTCTTGCCGCCTGCCCTGACCTTGCGCCTGTCCACGACCACGAACCTGTGCCGCCTGCCCTGACCTTCTGCCTGTTCCCGACTACGAGCCTGCCTGACGATTCTGCACCACGCTATACCTCGGCTGCCACCGCAAGCAAGTCACGTCAGGGGTAACGACCTGGTAGACTCCCGCCGCAGCAAGTCCATCCCGCTTTGCGGCGGGCTCTGGTGAAAACCGGGACCTACTTAGATTCCATTCCCTGGCGTGGCTTACACCATCGCTTGCGGTGGTCCAGTGGATCCACCTCTACGTCCGGGTACGTGACAGTAAGATCCGGCCATGGATCCCGCCAAGGTGCCTCTGCCGTCTGACGCTGACCTCACCGCCATTGTGGCTCAGCAGTCACAACAGCTCTCTCAGCAAGCCCAGCAACTCAGCCATCTCTCCGCCATGATGCAGCAGCTCCTGGCCGTTCAGCAGCAACAACCCGCTCCCCCGGCTCTGGCTCCAACCGCTGGTCCACGGCTCCGTCTATCTATGCCGACCAAATTCGATGGGGACTCCAAGGCCTGCAGGGGCTTTATCACCCAATGCTCCCTGCATATTGAGTTAATGGGCAACCAATTTCCTACCGAACGGTCTAAGGTGGCGTTCGTGCTAAGCCTTCTCTCCGGGAAAGCCCTGGCTTGGGCTACCCCCCTCTGGGACAGGGACGATCCGGTCACAGCTAACCTGGCTTCATTCCTCACCGAGTTCAGGAGTGTTTTCGAGGAACCGTCCCGGGCCTCTTCTGCAGAGACCGCCTTGCTAAACCTGCGCCAAGGGGACTCATCTGTAGGCGATTATGCCGTACGCTTCCGCACTCTGGCCTCCGAGTTATCATGGAATGAAGCGGCGTTGACTGCCACCTTCAAGAAGGGCCTCTCCAGCCGCATCAAGGATGCTCTATCTGCCCGGGATCTCCCGTCTTCCTTGGGTGACCTTATCTCCCTGGCCACTCGGATTGACATCCGTTTCTCGGAACGCCAGGAGGAACTCCGGCAGGAACGAGAGCAAGCTAGACCCCGACGTCTTCCTCGTCTGGCCCCAATATTTCAAAGGCCGCCTCAGTCGCCCTCGCCACCTGCCGCCGAAGAGGCCATGGAGGTGGATCGGGCCCACCTGTCTCCAACTGAGCTAACCAGAAGACGTGAGGAGAATCTTTGTCTGTACTGTGGCAGCGCAGACCATTTCCGCAGATCCTGCCCACTGCGCCCTCAGCGTCCGGGAAACGGGCGCACCTAGGATACGTAGGAGAGGCGTCCCTAGGTGAGAGCAAGCCCTCTCCTCGCCTGACCATGCCCGTGATCGTCGGCACTGGGCCTGGTGCCCAGTTTCAGGCTACTGCTTTCCTGGACTCTGGGTCTGCCGGAAATTTCTTGGACGCTGCTCTGGTATCCCAGCATAACCTCCCTGTGATCCGCCTGGAGAAGCCCCTACTCATCTCTTCGGTCAGTGGAGAGATTCTCAAGGACCCTATTCGGTTCCGAACTGAGCCCCTGGTCCTACAAGTAGGGGTGCTGCATAAGGAGACTTGCATTCTACGTACTACCCCGTTCCTCCTCGTCCATTCTCCTGGGTCTCCCGTGGCTGCAACGCCACGCTCCCGTGCTCGATTGGCAGTCGGGCGAAGTCCTGAGTTGGGGTTCGGAGTGTCAGTCTCGCTGTTTGGTGGCACCTCGCCCGGTGCTTACCGCTTCTTCGGGATCGTCTAAACCTCTGACGGGCCTTCCTGCACCATACCAAGCCTTCGCAGACGTCTTCTCCGAGAAGCAAGCTGAGACGTTGCCGCCCCATCGCCCATACGACTGTCCTATTGACCTCCTGCCCGGGACGTCTCCTCCACGTGGCAGGGTTTACCCCCTATCGGTACCTGAGACCTTGGCTATGTCCACATATATCAAGGAGAATCTCCAGAGGGGGTTTATCCGCAAGTCCTCCTCTCCAGCTGGGGCCGGGTTCTTCTTCGTGGCTAAGAAGGACGGAAGCCTGCGTCCTTGCATAGACTATCGAGGCCTCAACAAGATCACGGTAAAGAACCGCTATCCCCTGCCTTTGATCACGGAACTTTTTGATCGTCTACGTGGTGCCAAGATCTTTACTAAACTGGACCTGCGAGGGGCTTATAATCTCATACGGATACGTGAGGGCGACGAATGGAAGACCGCTTTCAACACCCGCGACGGGCACTTCGAGTACCTGGTCATGCCCTTCGGGCTCTGCAATGCCCCGGCCGTCTTCCAAGAATTCGTCAATGACATCTTCCGGGACCTCCTGTACACTTGCGTGGTTGTGTATCTTGACGATATTCTGGTTTTCTCCCCCGACCTTGAATCCCATCAAGTTCACGTGCGCCAGGTCCTCAGACGTCTAAGGGCCAACCGCCTCTATGCCAAACTTGAGAAGTGCCAGTTTCATCAGCAGAGCCTACCATTTCTCGGCTACATCATTTCTGACAAGGGCCTACAGATGGACCCCGCGAAGTTGTCTGCCGTCCTACAGTGGCCGCGCCCCACGGGTCTCCGAGCCATACAAAGATTCCTGGGGTTCGCCAACTATTACAGGCAATTTATACCACATTTTTCCTCGCTGGTGTCTCCCATAGTGGCTTTAACCAAGAAGAACGCAAATCCTAAGCTCTGGCCACCAGCGGCAGAGGAAGCCTTCTCTAAGTTAAAATGTGCCTTCGCCTCTGCGCCAGTGCTCTCTCGGCCTGATACTGAACAACCATTTTTTCTCGAGGTCGACGCCTCCTCGGTAGGGGCCGGGGCCATACTCTCCCAGAAAGGGCCCAAAGGCAAAACCCTCACTTGCGGGTTCTTTTCTAAAAGTTTTTCCTCTGCGGAAAGGAACTACTCTATTGGCGACCGGGAATTGCTGGCCATCAAGCTGGCACTGGAAGAATGGAGATACCTCCTGGAGGGGGCTCGTCACCCTGTCAGCATCTATACCGACCATAAAAATCTGCTGTATCTCCAGACTGCCCAACGCTTAAATCCACGCCAGGCTCGTTGGTCTCTCTTCTTCTCCCGGTTTAATTTTCTTATTCATTTTCGCCCTGCGGAACGAAATGTCAAGGCCGACGCTCTCTCCCGTGCTTCGGATGTGACTGGGGACGAGTCCACTCCACGGCACATTATCCCTCCAGAACGGCTCATCTCTGCCGCACCAGTAGATCTACAACGCATTCCTCCCGGCAAGACATACGTCCGTCCAGCTCTTCGGAAGAAGATATTGTCATCAGGTCATTGCTCCCGTATGGCGGGGCACCCAGGAGTACAGAGGTCCTGCTTTTCTCATCTCCCGATTCTACTGGTGCCGAGCCTAGCCCAGGATGTTCGTGAGTTCGTGGAGGCCTGCGCTTCCTGTGCCCGGAACAAGTCTCCTCGTCTCAAACCGGCAGGTCTGCTCCTGCCTCTACCTATACCCAGCTGTCCTTGGACCCATGTGGCCATGGATTTTATCACGGATCTCCCTCCCTCCGCTGGCAACACCGTGATCTGGGTGGTTACTGACCGGTTTTCTAAGATGTCCCACTTTATTCCTCTGCCGGGCCTACCCTCTGCTCCTCGCCTTGCCAGTCTATTTTTTCTTCATATTTTTCGGCTGCATGGGCTCCCTCGGCACATAGTGTCGGACCGTGGCGTTCAATTTGTCTCCAGATTCTGGCGCTCCCTCTGTAACCAACTACAAATGAAACTGGACTTTTCTTCAGCCTACCACCCCCAGTCCAATGGGCAGGTAGAGAGAGTAAACCAGACCCTAGGTTGCTACCTGCGCCACTTTGTCTCCGCACGCCAGGATGATTGGTCCAGCTTGTTGCCCTGGGCCGAGTTTTCGTATAACTCATTGGACTCGGAGTCTGCTGGTGCTGCTCCTTTCTTTATTGTCTACGGGCGACATCCCCGCCCACCCCTCCCCCTTTCTGTGCCCTCGGAGGTCCCTGCTGTGGAAGAGCTGGTCCAGGACCTGACAGCTATCTGGAAACAGACTCACCATTCGCTATCCCTGGCCTCCGCCCGCACCAAGGCTCAAGCCGACAAAAAGCGAAGACCTCCGCCAACCTTTTCCCCAGGTGACAAGGTGTGGCTGTCGGCTAAATATATACGTTTCAAGGTTCCCAGCTATAAGCTGGGTCCCCGGTTCCTGGGTCCATTCGAGGTGCTCAAGCGCATTAACCCAGTAGCATACAAGCTCCGCCTTCCCCCCACTATGAGGGTCCCGAACTCCTTCCATGTCTCCCTGCTAAAACCGGTCGTCCTTAATCGCTTCTCTCGGGTACTTGCTCCTCCCACTCCTGAGGCCGATACCACCGATGTCTTTACGGTAAAGGAGATTCTAGACATGAAGACGGTCAGAGGGAGGCGGTTTTTCCTCATTGACTGGAAGGGGTTCGGTCCCGAGGAGAGGTCCTGGGAGCCAGAGAACAATATTCTGGATCGGGACATAATTCAGAGATTCCTCCAGGCCAGAAAGAGGGGGAGGCCGAAGGGGGGGGGGTACTGTCACGGGTGGGCCCGCGACCCCCGTCCCGGGTCGCGGGCACACCCGTGGTCGCCGCACGAGCGGCACCGCCGCCCGCTTGACGGGCGGTGGGCGCGCTCACCCGGCCGGCCCGGCTCCTCCTTACTTACCCGGCCGCGCTCCTGTTGCGGTCTCAGCCTCCCGGCGCGCGCGTCCCCGACATCTAAGGCGCGCGCGCGCCGGCACTGTGAGATTTAAAGGGCCAGTGTACCGGTAATTGGCTATTGCCGGTCACTGCCCCTATTTTAGCCTGCCCCTTCCTGGGGCCGTTGCCGGATCTTTAGTGCCATTTCAGCCTATTGTGAAAGCGTTACTAGCCTTGTCCTGACTGACCATGTACCGTACCATTAGCTTCCGTTCCTCGACCACGCTTCTTGCCGCCTGCCCTGACCTTGCGCCTGTCCACGACCACGAACCTGTGCCGCCTGCCCTGACCTTCTGCCTGTTCCCGACTACGAGCCTGCCTGACGATTCTGCACCACGCTATACCTCGGCTGCCATCGCAAGCAAGTCACGTCAGGGGTAACGACCTGGTAGACTCCCGCCGCAGCAAGTCCATCCCGCTTTGCGGCGGGCTCTGGTGAAAACCGGGACCTACTTAGATTCCGTTCCCTGGCGTGGCTTACACCATCGCTTGCAGTGGTCCAGTGGATCCACTGCTACGTCCGGGTACGTGACAACAAGCATGCAGGAGGCTATATAGCTGTCCTCTGAAGACACATTAAAAGCATGCAGGAGGCTGAGGAGCTGTCCTCTGCAGACATCCTTCTGCTTCTACTGCCTCACCCAGAATGATGATGTCACAGGTCTTCAGTGAGGAGAGACACGCCTCCTGGCAGGAGAGACACGCCCCTGGATTTCAAATTCAATCTCAGAGAATTAGCTGAACAGCATGAACAGTTCAAACGATAACACTCCTTTAAGATGGAGCCAGACCATCAGGAAATAGAGAAGATGGAAACTGAAGAACAAAGCCATCTCTCAGATGCAAGAACAGAATAACTGGTACCAGGTTACCAGACCTGTGCAACTAATTAGTTTGACACAGTTCGATCTCCATGGGACTGTAAAACTCTGTCAATACATTCAGAAACTGGACAAGCTCTCAGGAGTTTAAGAATGTGCCTGTACCACCACCTTCGGTTCCAGAAGCTCATAGAGTTGCCCCATGATTAATCATTTAGTTTAACCCTACCAGTCTCAATTCTCCCAATGAGTTGCATCTTGTGCTGCATTTACAATGCATATACAATGCGCTCACATCTGACCGCACCTATATGAGCTTGTTGGACATCTCATTCTAAAACCATGGAAATTATTATGGAGTTGGGCCAAGTTATATGGCTACAGCAGCCTCCACTCTTTGTGCAGAGGAGCACAGTCCTGCTAGAAGAAGGAAGAGCCTTCCTCAACTGGTGCCACAAAGTTGGAAGTGACAATGGTGTACAGTGTCTTGGCATTAATATTGTCCTTCATTGGAAATAAGGGTCCCAATCCCTAAAACCAACCCTTATAATTATTGCTTTTTCATCAGATTTTACAGTAGGCATCATATGTTCTGGCAGGTAGCTTTCTCCGGGCATCCATTAAAGGGGTTGTATCACTATAAGGATTGCTTTTTATGTTAAAGGGGTTGTCTCACTAAGAAGATCATAGTTGAAAATGTGGGGACTAAAAATCTAAGGATGTACGTCCTTGGTTACTATTGGCAAAGTGCTACAGTTTTAGAGAACGGGCTGGTTTACATGTGCTTAGCAACGGTGTTTGTTTACTGGTCAGGGAAGCATTCTGTATTGGCAGGCAAGGAGGAGAAGCAGTGAGAGGACATGCAGGGGGGTTGTGTGTATTGTATCCTCTTCACTGCTTCTCCTCCTTGCCTGCCAATACACACATCCCTGCCCCTCCTCTTCACTGCCTTTCCTTTGCATGTGCACGACCTGGGCAGGACAGAATGCTTCCCTGACCAGTAAACAAACACCGTTGCTAAGCACATGTAAACCAGCCCGTTCTCTAAAACCATAGCACTTTGCCAATAGTAACCAAGGACATACATCCTTAGATTTTTGGTCCCCACATTTTCAACTATAATCTTCGTAGTGAGACAACCCCTTTAAAGATCTTGCAAAAACAAGTCACTTTGCAATATGTGTCCATTAACAGTGTCCTACCTATTCCTAGATATCCCCTTTTGTAGAAGCTGCATAAGCTTCTCAGGCCGCTATAGCTAAAGACCTGTTCTATCTATCCTGATAGGCTGCCAGCACTGGTTGCTATAGCTACAGACCTGGCTTCTACTGCAGCCTAGTGGAATCCAGTAAACACGATCCTGAATTTAAAGTGAAACAAAGAAAACAGGACTGAGGTAAGATGAATCAATGTAGTGAGACAACCCCTTTAACCTGCAGATTTATCCAAATAGTGAAACATGTCACCGCTCCAGATAACACGTTTCCACCGCTCCAGAGTCAATTGTAGGTAGTTTTACACCAGCCACACTTGACATCGCACGCGGTCATCTTAGGAATGAGTGCAGCTGCTCAACCATAGAACCATGTCATGGAGAACCTGACACTCAGTTCTGGGGCTGATGTCCCTTCCAGGAGTGTTTTATGGTGAGTGATGCAGCAGAAGACAGGTGACTTTTATATGCCACCACTTGCCAGCTCTACTCCGAGCTTCCATAGACTATCACTTTGTGACTGAGCTCTTGTTCTTCTGAGATGTTTCTTCTTCACAATAATGGCATCCTATGACCGAAGCCACTGAGGTCTTTGGTATGACCCATACTACTAACAGTGTTCATTTATGGAGACTGCATGGCTATGTGTTTGGTTTTATGCACTAGTTGTGGCTTATGTATGTACGGTTGTGTTCCCACTGTATTTGTATGTGTTTATAAAAAGATGTGACATTAGAGTGAGAATTTTATGGCCATTTTTTACATCCATAAACTGCATCTTCCCACTTTATTGGTTTATTAGGCAGTCCTTGGGGCAAGGCTAAAGGGTGAGGTTTGAGCTGTTTAATTGATTTTTTTAAATTTTTGTGTGTTTATTTTTTTAATTTAATTTACATATTTTGTCCCTTGTAAGCGACTTTTTTTTCTTTTTGTTGCTGATTCCTCTAACTGGAGCTGAAATATTATTCACAGTTACAGAAAAGAAAAAAGTGGAAATATGATCCCTGAACTCACTACAGCGCTGATCTAGGTCTGATAAAATCAGCAGTTCCTGCAGTTACCAAACCCTGGCAATCATTGAGCCCTGTGTACAGAACGATTAGGAAGACTTGACAGTATTAAACTTTCTCTGTCTTCTCTCTGGAGAGCCCCACTGTCTCTGTTAGCCACCTTTCTGCTCCCGCAGCTGCACATTTGCTGTGCAAGGACATTTCAGAACATAGTTATCTGCCCACCATCTGGATGTTTAAAAGCAACGTGCAGTTTTGAAGCATTTAAAGGGGTGTTCTAACCATGCTGTTTCACAGAGCCTGCTCTTCACAGCCAATTTTAATTTTACATTTCCTGTTCCAGCTGTGGGCGGTTCTTCAGCAGTAATTGACATTTCAGCTCTGCTATTCCTAACTGTTCCTGTTACAGGGACATTGCTAACTGTAGCGGACTTGGTAGTGGATCCGCTGGACCCCCGCAGGCGATGATAGCTAAGCCACGCCAGGGAACGGAATCTAAGTAGCCCCCGGTTTTCACCAGAGCCCGCCGCAAAGCGGGATGGACTTGCTGCGGCTTGAGGCTACCAGGTCGTCCCCCCTGACGTGACTTGCCTGCGGCGGCAGCCGAGGTGCAGCGAGGTACAAATAGTATTCCCAGAATCGTAGTGGTGGGCAGGCAGTATGGTCAGGGCAGGCGGCAATGGTTCGTGGTCGTGGACAGGCGATAAGGTCAGGGCAGGCGGCAGAGGTTCGGAGTCGAGAAACGTAGCAAGGTCTGGTACACGGCAAGGCAAATAGACAATCAGGAACGCTTTCACAAAGGCACGGGGCAACAAAGATCCAGCGGGGAAGTGACGTGGGACCAAAACTTAAATAGAGACAGCGCCCGGCAATTAGCCAATTACCGGCGCACTGTCCCTTTAAATCTACATGAACGAGCGCGCGCGCGCTAGGGGGCGCGCATGCGCATTCCGGCCAGCAGGGGACGCGGACCGAACGGGAGCGCGGTCAGGTGAGGAGACGGGACGGATGCAGCCACGGGCGGCAGTGGGACCCGCGGCGGCACCCGTCCCCGCCGGGGACCTGCCGCGGGGGACACGGGTGCGACCGCGGTCCGTGGACCGGACCGCGGCGCAACCCGTTACACTAACATAAGGGTTTAAACAGTAAGCAAAAGCTACAGAGCTCTAAAGGGTTAAAGTTTATCAGTAACACAGATAAACAAGCTCCTGTGCTGCTGATAACATACAGCAGGGAGTGACCTCAACATGGTCAGACAGGGCAGCTGGAGCAATGAGAGCAGAGACAGGTAACTAGGGAAGTTTGTATAAACAAGTAGGAGGTAAGAACTGATTTTACTCTCTAGCTCTAAATGAAGCAAAAACAAAACAGCAATGTATTTGGTAACAGTCTTTATTTACCGCTGTCTACATGTTTAAAGCTAATGAATGTGGTGGGAATTACCTTTTAAGGCACTATAAAGAAAATGTACTTTTGCTTATGATGTTTTCTATCTATATACAACATGTCTATAATGGCTTGTTTTCAGAAGTATTATAGGATTTGAAAAAAACATGACTGTTTTCTTCCAAAAACAATCCACGCTTCTTCACAGGTTGTGTGTGGTATTGCAGCTGAGCCCAATATAGCTAAGCTGCAGACACAACCAATGGAAAGATGCAGCAATAGTTTGAAGAAAGCAATCCTATGCAACCCTTATTAGAGCTCAGACTCATGATCTTCTGTCTAAAATACCAGTCACTATTGGCAGATTTACAAGTTCTATTACCCCCTTTAATCCTGCTGAATGTGTGATATTAATGCTAGCATCTCACTTTCTGCAGACACAGCACGGTCAATAAGTCAACACAATTTATTCTTCCTATTGCAATGTAAACTCTTCAATTCTTATGTTTAAAGCCAATTCATTGTGAACCAACTGCACAATCATAAATCATATAGCTAACAAAGTGCCCAAATATTGCTACTCCCTAAGAGCTGGGTGACAAATGCAGCTCTGCTATATCAATGCAGTTCTTCATTTGAGTATTATATAGGAGATCTTGGTAATCCACTCACCAATAAAGAATGTTGCTGCAAATCCTAATGGTGCATGAACCCATGCAAATCCTTTTGTAGGAAGGTAAACTATTTCTGCCGTGCCATTGATATAGGCACCTCCGACCCACGTCGCTGTGCAAACACAAAAGAGAGATGCATCAATGCTGTGAAGTCTCTGTCACACTCAATGAAATTGTTACTTTAGTTGAACCCTTAGGGTATGTTCACACGGCTTATTTTGGGGCGCATTTCGCGGCGTACTACGCTTAATCTGCGGGGAAATGCGCCCCATAATTAGGGCTCGTACAATATGCGCGGGGAGATAAGTGACATGTCAATTATTTGCGTCGAATACGCGCCGCGAGTAATGTATGTCTATGGGGCCGGTGGGCAAAAGCCCCCCCCCCCCCCCGAGCCGCGGGAGCACACGCGTATTGGCGCGAGCTCCCGAAACACACGATATACGTGCCGCAGTACATCGTGTGAACATATCCTTACTGTATAAAGGTGCCTGTACACCTTCAATACCTGCCAGCCGAATGTTTGGTCTAAAGCTATTTCTGCTGAATACCCTGTAGGTGCATAAAGCAAAAGTATCTGGTGTTAAAGGATCCTTTACACATTAGACCATCAACTGATCCCCTATAGTTGGTGAGTTCATATGACTAATGTCTGTGGGGCCAATCTATCATATTATATATATATTCATTCTTAAATCTATTTACAGTTGAAACCAGAAGTTTCCATCCCCTGTATAAAAAGACCCATCTGCAGGTTTTTCTCACTATCTGACATGAAAGCAGAAGAAACCTTCCCCGTTTTGGGTTAATTAGGACCCACAATTATTTAGATTTGCCAAATGCCAGAATAATGAGAGAGAGAATTTTCAAGGCATTTTTCTTACTTTCTGCAAAGTCAAAAGTTTCCATCCATTTCGTTAGTATTTGGTAGCATTGCCCTTAAACTGTATGACTTGGGTCAAACATTTTAGATCCTTCCACAAGCTTCTCACAATAGTTGGTAGGAATTTTGGCCCATTCCTCCTGATAGAACCGATGTAACTGAGCCTTGTTTGTAAGTCGCCTTGCTCACACCTGCCTTTTGAACTTTACCCATACATTTCCAATAGGATTGAGATCAGGGATTTGTTATGGCCACTCCAAAACATTGACTTGGTTCTCCTTAAGCCACTTTGTAACCAGTTTGGCAGTAGCTTCGGGTCATTGTCCATTTGGAAGACCCTGGCTGATGTCTTGAGATGTTGCTTGTGTATTGTCACATAATCTTCTTTCCTCATGATGCCATCTATTTTGTGAAGTGCACCAGTCCCTCCTGCAGCAAAACAACCCCACAACATGATGCTGCCACCCTCTTGTTTCACAGTTGGGATGGTGTTCTTCTTCTTCTTATTATTATTATTAGTATTTATTTTAAAGCGTCATTGGTTCCATGGCGCTGTACATTCAAAGGGGGGTTACATACATAACATATGTCAAACAAGTACAATAATAACGATGAATGACTACAACTGGCACAGAGGGAGAGAGGACCCTGCCCGCGAGGGCTTACAATCTACAAGGAGGAGGAAAGAGACAGAAGGTGAGGGGCAGACATGTTTGTGGGGTAGCACAGTGGCAGCAGGGTTATTGTAGGTTATAGGCAATCCTGAAGAGATGGGTTTTCAGGTTGCTTTTGAACCTGGTGAAGGTGGAGGAGAGTCTGATGTGTTGGATCAGTGAGTTCCAGAGTAGGGGGGAAGCACAGGAGAAGTCTTGGACACGGTTATGTGAGGAGCTGATAAGAGGAGAGCAGAGAAGAAGGTCCTGTGAGGAGCGGAGGTTGCGTGAGGGGAGATATCTGGAGTTTAAGGCAGAGATGTATGAGGGAGAGAGGTTATGGAGAGCTTTGTAGGTCTCCAATCATCTCCCTTTTTCCTCCAAACGTAACAATGGTCATTATGGCCAAACAGTTCAATTTTAGTTTCGTCAGACCACAGGACCTGTCTCCAAAAATGTAGGTCTTTCTTCCTGTGTGCTTTTGCAAACATTAATCTGTTTTTTCATATGTTTCTTTTGGAGTAATGGCTTTCTCTTGGCACAGTGGCCTTTCAGTCCATGTTGCTATAGTACTCGTTTCACTGTGGATAATGACACAATCTTACCAGCTTCCATCAGCATCATCACAAGGTCTTTTGCTTTTGTTCTTGAGTTGATATGCACATGTCGAACTAAAGCACGTTCATCTCTGAGACACAGTACCCGTCTCCTTCGTAAGCGGTTTGATGGCTGGACATTCCCATCTTGTTTGTACAGATGAACGAGGCACCTTCAGGTATCTGGAGATTGCATCCAAGTATGATCCAGACCTGTGTGTCCATAATTCTCTTCCTGATATCTTGGCTGATTTCTTTAGTCTTTCCCATGATGTTTCTGGTGTGCCTTAAAAATACATCCGCAGGTGTGTCTCTAATCAACTCAGATGTTACCAATGAACCTCTCAGGAGCTTCCAAAGACATGACATCATCATATGGGCTGTCCCAAATTGTTTAAAAGCATAGTAATCCTAGTGTATGGAAACTTTTGACTTTGCAGAAAGTAATAAAAATGCATTAAATTCTCTCTCTCATTATTCTGGAATTTGGCAAATAGAAATAATTTTGGTTCCTAATTGACCTAAAACGGGGAAGGTTTGTTCCGATTTCATGTTAGTGAGAAAAACATGCAGATGGGGCTTTTTATATAGTGTATGGAAACTTCTGGTTTCAACTGTATCTCAATTTATCTAACTACTTATCTGTCATCTATCCATCTATTTCATATCTGTCTGTATATATCTCATATCTATCTATCTGTCTAGTCTACCTCATTTCATATCATATTCATTTATTTATTTATTTATCATCATCATCATTTATCTATCATCTATGCATCACTATCAATCTATTTCATATTTACCTCATATCTATCTCATAAATGTGTATCCATTTATGTATCATATATGTATGTATCTATCTATCTATCTCATATCTATCTATCTATCTATCTATCTCACATCTATCTATCTGTCTATCTATCTTATATCTATCTTTATTATATGTATTTCATAAATATCTATTTATCTTATAACTTACTATATTATATTATATCTATCTATCTATCTATCTCATATATATCTATCTTTATTATATCTATTTCATACATATCTATTTATCTATCTTATAACTTACTATATTATACCTATCTAACTATCTATCCCATATCTTTCTCAATCCTCCAACCTCTCTCAAAATAATGAATTCATTTTACTGTTTTTCTTACAATGTCCTGTTATGAAAGACCCACAACCATAATCCTTTCCACCTCACTGATCCTGAATTTCCTAATTAATTTTCTATTTCAAGAACACAGGACATAATTGATAAGATTGTAAAACTTAATTAATTAAACACAGGAAACTGCAATATAAGGTAGGAAACTAAACAGACTATAATATTATAGGGACAGTTTCCATGTTAACTCAATAGAACAGTATATTAGATGAATTGAAGATACGAAAGGCAGCCATAATGGCAGAGTGAGCAGAGTCTTGGTTTCCTAATAATGGAAATTAATTAACCAGGTAACCATTACTAACTTTCACATATAGCTGTGTAACTATGCTCATCTATGCTTATTAAAGGAATAGAGCACTCATGTGTGGCCACCGCTTGGTGTCCTGTGGATGTTGCATGAATGAAGATAGGGGGCTAAGAAGACCCCCATCCTGGAGATACAGTAGGTTTAGGTCCCTCTGGATATATCATAAATGTCCAAGATGGGAATTTCCCTTTAATTTTATGACTCTGCACCTCCTCCAAGGATGAAGGTAATCTGCTATGTCTCCCATTAATATTTTGTGAGACTATTTAAGAATTTGGGGGTCATTTACTTTATATCCCATATGCATATTTGACTATATCTATATCTTAGACTAACCAATGGCTGCCCCCCTAGAATAGGTCAAACTGGAACTCTCCATTCAACCATTTCACACGATAAAGCAATTTTTTGTGAAAATATAATCAATTATATCTGTACAAATTAAAAAAAATCCCCTACAAAACACATTGTTAATCTCACAGTTGTTGTATAAGCTTACCAGTAGTTGTGAATAACCCAACAAATATATTCAAGTTCCTTCCTCCGACAATGGCCACCTCAGTTTGCTTCTTGTTCCGCTCACTTCGTTTGGCTTTCCAGGCAGCCCAGAGACCCGTCACAAGAGTCATAGCATAAAAAATGATCACAGCTATCAAGCCGGGAACATTCAGTGCCATCTTCCTTCCAAGCGTTCCCACAACTTTTTAAAGTGGATAGATGGAGGCAAGCATAGTAGGTTCACCGATAGGTCTTAAAGTATGAAATGCTTTGAAAGTTCCCCACTCAAGCTTCACTGATCTATATACTGGGTCACCATATGCCGCGCAGTGCTGGGTCAGCTCATCTCATAGACCTCCTGTACTTGTGTAAAGAAGAAAAGAAAAAAGAAACAAAAACTTTTCTAGTCCCTCCAACAACAACTGGCAGGAGGGAGGAATTTGGCCGCTAGCCCAGGAGCTTCATTCAGATGTGGACGAAGAAGAAAGCAGCTTGTATGTTCTCTTTATGTTTGTTTTGTTGTCTTAGATTCATTCACTTTTCTCTGGTACAATATTCATGACCATTTCAAGATAAAAATTCAGAAATTGTTGACCACTGGGCTTGGAATCACGGAAGTGTCAAATAGGCTGGACATGAAGTAGCAGGAATATAGTTAAATATATTTTACATCATTCTTTCGTATGGATTTGCTAATAGGTCCACCAAAAATGATATCACCCATAACTAGTGTTGATCGAACTGTTCTAGAAAAGTTAAGTTCTAGTAGAATTTCTCAAATTTTTAGGACTCGAACCAAACCGAACATTTTACTGTTCATTCGAGTAAAGTTCTACTTCGACACGCCATTTTCAGTTTTGTTTTCAGCGGCTTTCTGCACTTTTGACGGCCATCCAATCACCTTTCTGCACTTTTGGCGGCCATCCAATCAGTGCAGAGCATAGAGAAGTGTCAAAAACGTCATGGCTGAGGAGTAGGGTTCTCCATGGCTGCTAAAATCACATGACCATGTTATATATATTTCACTGTACTGCCTTGTGAATGCCATTTTCAGCTCATTCGCTGTACTGTACAGACTGCTCTTAGTTAGATAGCATTTTCCACTCCATTGACATCAATAGTTAGGGAGTTTGGTACTGCTGGCTGCATCTTTCCCACACCCAGAAGCTGTTATTTGGCGACATTTGCAGGCTCACATAGCGCCTAACTCTCATATACATGGATATATATTATACAGAGTGCTTGGATTTGCTAAATCATACTCCGTGCCCAAAAGTTCTGTTTTTGCAGTTTTGGGGGTTCAGTAATTGTAGAACTCACCGTCTCCAAATCTCCTATGTGTTAAAGGGGCTTTTGGGGCCCCTCACGATGCAGGGCCCCATAGCACCTGCTACCGCTGCAGCTATAGCTACACCCCTGCTTGCTGTCCTCATCTTTAAGTTAGCCATTGAAAGGAATGAAGTATTTTAGCCCCTCTTAGTCATTCTTAGAGACAAATTTTCTTCACAAGTTTCTCTCAATAGTTGGTAGGAATTTTGGCAGATTCCTCCTGACAGAACTGGTGTAACAGAGCCATGTTTGTAGGTCACCTTGCTCACATGTGCCTTTTCAGCTTTGCCCTAACATATTCAATAGGATTGAGATCAGGGCTTTGTGATGGCCACTCCAAAACATTGATTTGGTTCTCTTTAAGCCCCGTTGTAACCAGTTTGGCAGTAGCTTCGGGTCATGGTCCATTTGGCAGATCCATTTCTGCCTAAGTTTTAACTTCCTGGCTAATGTCTTGAGATGTTGCTTCAGTATTGCCACATAATCTTCTTTCCTCATGATGCCATCTATTTTATGAAGCTCTCCAGTCCCTCTTGCAGCAAAACAACCCCACAACATGATGCTACCGCCTCCATGTCTCACAGTTGGGATGGTGTTCTGAGGCTTCCAAGCATCTCCCTTTTTCCTCCCAACATAATGATGGTCATTATGGCCAAATGGTTCAATTTTAGTTTCGTCAGACCAAAGGACATGTCTCCAAAAATGTAGGTCTTTGTTCCTGTGTGCATTTGCAAACATTGATCTGGCTTTTATATTTTTCTTTTGGAGTAATGTCTTCTTCCTGGCACAGTGGGCTTTCAGCCCATGTTGATACAGTACTCGTTTCACTGTGGATAATGACACAATCTTACCAGCTTCCACCAGCATCTTCACAAGGTCTTTTGCTTTTGTTCTTGTGTTGATATGCACATACCGGACCAAAGAACGTTCATCTCTGAGATATAGAACCTGTTTTTGGAAGAAAGCAGACTTTATTTATGGACAACCCCTTTAAATTAAGTAACCTGTCAAAATTTGAAAGAAAATTTTAAGTAATACTGTGTTATACTTCGTACAGGAGCTAAGTGGGCATTATCTGACACAGGGATACTTCCTTGGATGTCGTTTGAAGTCTTGTGCCATGCCCCAGCCCTCCAACCTTACACAGGGCATAACAAAATCTAGCAGTTTTTCCCAGAATATCCCTTTAAAACTGCATTTCATAAACAAACCTAACATTCCCAGATCACAAACCCTGTCTTACTTTACTACACAAATAAGGGCTGGAGCTGCATTCATTTACAACAATTTACCATGACAAGCAAGCTGGCCTCACCGCTCTACACAACATGTCCAGAATTGCAATTAGCCCAGAGAATGGTAACAAGGAAACAGTTACAAAACTTCCAAAAAAAATCCCCCAAAACATGGCCTTATCTTCAGACTCCATCTGTCGCGCTGTGGTAGATATCAGGGTAGATGGATTTTCCTCTTCATCAGGATATGTGTGGTATTTAGAAATATAGACTCCTGCCAGCAATTAAGAGTTGCTTTTCTACTTTTTGTACCCCACTGAGCCGAGCAATAGACAAGCTCAAAGCACAAGAATTCTTTGTTAGACTTTATTGTACAAAATCAGATCCACGTCGCATTTGGGAAATCATTAAACAATCCACACAATGCTGCCCTGGCCTCCTGCCACAGCGAACAAAAAACTTTGTTATACAAGTGTCCTGCGACGGAAAATGAGACTCAAAAAATAGACGTTTCTTACATTAGGATTAGTTTCTGAAGACTGGTAAAAACTAAAAAAAACAGAGCGGAGTTATCCACAGCAACACTCAAAATCCAAATTCCCACAAAGTAAATATAGAAATTACAATACCTCATAACAGAAGATCCAAAATAAATTATTCCTTTAAAACATAACCTTTACTTACATTACTAAAAGTATCATTAAATCTTAAACCTATTCAAACTATCTTAGATAGGGGACAACATCCAACACACCCTACTCAGTCCCTTCTCTTATATTGGGCTAGTAGGTGTCCCTTGACGGAGACCCCGCCCCAACGAGGGCGACCCCGCTAAGCTCCTCAAATCTATCCTGCCACTGACCCTATATACATGCAATAGTTACCATCAACAGGCCAGGGCATAAAAACTTGGAATCTTTGATCCCCAAAATAGATGTAACTCTCCCCTCCTCTTTATCCACAGCAACCCATAAAATGTCGGCAGGGCTATTTTTGCAGTAACCAGTCCAAATTTCCAAGGTCGTTGGGCAGAGTATTGATACTCTTGGCCGGTGTTGGGGGTAGGACTGAACAAAGTAATACGGGAAGACAAGGACAAGCGCTTTCTTCATGAAGGTAAGTCAATGTATTTTGGAAAAGGTTCAATGAGTATTACAGATGTATTACCATTTTGTATGGAGCTGTAATAGGACAGCCATTGCTGGGCATATACCTTTGAATATCTAGGGAGGCATAATGTGGTTTTCTGTCTTAGCATATGCCTTTAGAATCTGCTCAAAAGGGGTAACGACCCTCAATAGGGAAAGGCAACATGTAGGCGTGTGGAGACGTGTATGCTTTGATTGCTCCACTGAAATCTAAATATATTCAAATAAACTTAAGGTGTTTTCACACAGTATGTTTTTTGGTGCATTTTGGTGGGTTTTTTGATGCATTTTTTGTGCAGAAATGTACAGCATTAATTGCTGTGCCTTTCAGCACAATAAAACACTTCCGAAAAACACATAAAAAACGCACCAAAAAAACGTATTGTGTGAAAGCACCCTAAGGAAAAAAATCTAGGATTCTCTGCCACCTATTGGATGTAATGTTTCTTAAAGGGGTTTTGCCACGATCTCATTTCATACCTTCTGCATCCAGTTCTTCAGCTCTGTGTGCTCAGAAGGGGGCGTGTGTAATTTGTTTGAATTGCATACCATGTGACCCAGCAGGATGACATCACCAGGCTTTTCCTCTTTGTAGTCAAAGAAAGGTTTATTTATATAAAGCATTGTGAGTAGCTGAGAGCTAAAGTTTTTGCCTCAAGGCACAAGGGTCCTAGGTTCAAATCCCTGCAGGAACCAAACCTGTGGGGGGTTTGTCTCTTTATCAATGCACAGACCTCATTGAGGTTTCTTTTTTATTTATTTGCACTGTTTGACTAATTACTAAGGAATACAGTGGACGGGAGTAGAGTGACAGCACCTGGGGTTTGAACACTCAGTAGCTGCCTGAGAGGAGAGGTGATGTCTGAGCATGTTTGACCAGGACTGATGAGCTCTCAGACCTGGTCATATCCCCTGGAGACGAGCTGTAAACAATGGATCGCTAAAGGAGCAGCTAAAACGGTCCATAATTTTTAATAATAATGAATGGTGAAAATGTTTATTTCATTTGCAAGCTTCCCACTTCAATTTTACTTTGCGGCAAAACCCCTTTAAGTCACATCCGACTCAATAAACCTTGCAGTGTGAATGGAAGTAAAGCCAAACCCTATACCCATCTGCAGAAAGCAGAATATTTGCCCCACAGCACTGCAGAGTAAAGTACTGGCTGATGGGTGAGCAGCTCTAGAGCAGTGGTCTTCAAACTGCGACCCTCCAGCTGTTGGGAAACTACAACTCCCATCATGCATTTATATAATCTATAACCATGGGCATGATGGGAGTTGTAGTTTCCCAACAGCTGAAGGGCCGAAGTTTGAAGGTAGCTCTAAAGGGGTAACGTTCCTCATTAGGGAAAGGCACCATGTAGGTGTATGAAGACTTGTATGCCTTGGTCGCTCAATTGAAAAGAGCTAGAATTATCCACCAACTCTTGGATGTAGTGTTCCTCAAGTTGCATCTGAGCCCTGCAATATGATAAGAGAAAAGGCGAACTAGACAGTCATCAGCAGACAGCTGTTTCGGGTTGTTTGCCCCTCATCACTGCAGAGTACTGGCAATCTGAGTGAGAGGCTCTAGGTGTAGCTCCAAAGGGGTAAAGTTCCTAATTAAGGAGAGGCACCATGTAGATGTATGGAGACTTGTATGCCCAGACGAGGCGCTAGAGCTCTAAACAAGGAGAAAGTAGTCACAATCCTTAATACATAATAGCTACATATTTTGTTCTTAAAGTGGTTCATGCCACCCTATCTAAGAGACAGATGTGATTGAATGAAGCAAGTTTTATATAATTTGAGTAAAAAACTGAGTACATCCTAAAAGAGAAGGTGAAAGTACTGCGCACCCTGCCCACATACAGGGATTAAAAATTTGCTCTGTACACACACTGATATGGTGGGGTAAGCAGGACTTCCAACGTCTCTTAAGGAGTCCTATCAGGATTTTCTCTGCTTTTTACTCAGAAATCATGTTCCAAATCATATAACCCTACATATCACAGATCTCAGCTCCTCTCTCTCTATCACATCCTGCTCTCAGATAGCAGAGCTTAAACCATCTGACAGATTTGCTTTAAAGGCGTTGTGCGATAACTAAATATTTCATTTCTCCATTAAAGCAGGCAAAACAATTATGCAAATGAAATAATTTCTTTAAAAAATGCACCTGTGTCTAAATATTGCTTTAGATATATCTCTAGATGTTGCTCTTGATGTTTTTTTTGATACTACCTTAGATGTCCTACCAATGTTTCTAGTGCCACTGACTCTGTTTGAGTGGCTTATAAAGTAGCAGGAATCACTCTTCCACCTACAGCGGGTGAAAATCGATTGAACATGTTATCAATTTTCAAAGTAAACCTATTTCTAAAGGTGCTATTGACATGAAATTCTCACCAGGTGTTGGTAACAACACATCCAATCCACACAGGCAAAGAAATCAAACCATAGATGCCCATAAATGAAGTTATATGTAATAAAAAATGAGAAAATGAAAAATAGTATTGAAGATGTGAAGAAAGAAGTGCAAAAAGCGATGGAAAATTATAACATCTGCTGAAATGTATCAGTAATTAGAAAGCAATCCTGCCATTTAGTGAAAAATAATATCAGCTGGTTCAACTGATGGCCTATAAAAAGATGTCTCATTACCAAGGTGCCACACAAGCAACATCTCATGATGGGTAAAACCAGTGAGCTATCTCACGACCTTTGCAATCTCAAAGAAGACATTCTAAACTACTGAAGGTTCTAGTGAGCACTGTTGGTACCATAATCCCAAAGTAAAAAGAACATCAGTTCACCATAAACCAGCCTCGACTAGGTGTTCCCCACACAATTTCTGACAGAGGTGTGAAAAGAATTATCAGAAGAGTTGTCCAAGAGCCATGGACCACCTGTGGAGAGCTACATAAAGACCTGGAATCAGCAGATACAGTTGTTTCACAGAAAACAATGAGTAATGCACTCACCCTTCATGGCCTGTGTGCATGCTCATCCTCCATAGCCTCTATGCACGCTCACCATGCAAGACATTGCTGAACAAAAACCATGTTCAAGTGTGTTTAAAGTTGCTCAGCAACATTTAGACAAACCTGTGAAATACTGGGAGAATACAGTCTGGTCAGATGAGACCAAAATTAAACTCTTTGGATGCCGTTATACACACCATGTTTGGAGGCCAAAAGGCGCCATATATCACCCCAAAAACATCAGCAGTGCAATGTGGAGGTGGGAGCATCATGGTGTGGGCTGTTTTTCAGCATACGGCTCTGGCAAACTTCATATAATTGAAGGAAGGATGAATGGACAATTGTACCAAGACATTCCTGATGAAAATCTGCTCCCATCTACCAGGAGGATGAAGAGGAAACGAGGGTGGACATTTCAGCAACACAATGATCCCAAACACACGGCCGAGGAAACTCTCAACTGGTTTCAGAGAGAGGAAATCAAGGTGCCAGAATGGCCGAGCCAATCACCTGAGCTGAATCCAATAGAAAATCTATGGAAGGAATTAAAGCTCAGAGTTCATAGAAGGAGCCCACAGAAGCTTCAGGATTTGGAGAGTGTTTGTGTGGAAGAATGGGCCAACATCCCACCTGAGTAATGCATGCGACTAGTTTTTCCACACAAAAGGAGTCATCACCAACAACGGCTTTTTTATTAAATATTTAGTACATTTGAGTAAGCGTGTTCAGTACCTTTTCCCGGGGTCATTTCTCATTATTACATACTGTATAATTTATGGGCATCTACAGGGCCGGGACGATAGGTAGGCGAAGGTAGGCGATCGCCTAAAGCACCACTTCATCCAGGGCAGAAAAGGGCTACAACGAGGGATGGAGTGGGCTGAATTTTCCATTTGGGGGGAGCTTTTTGCCTCTTTTGCCTAGGGCACTGGAAGACCTTGTCCCAGCCCTGGACATCTATGTTTGATTTCTTTGCATGTGTGGATTAAATGGATGGTTACCAACATCTGGTGAGAATTTCATGTCAGTAGCCCTGATGAAATGGATTTACCTAGAAATTTGGTGACATGTTCAATACTTATTTCACCTGCTTTATGTATAGGAGGATCTGATTATACTACTAAGCATAACTGTAGGATGGGCCCCCAGAATAAACTCCACTGGTGGTCCCCAAAATCAACTCCACAAGTTTGCCCCCAGAATGAGATGCCTTTGGTGGTCCCTAGGCACCCTTGTCTGACACTGTTTGTTTACAAAACAGTTCCTACGCAGTTACAATATAACACCACTATACCCAAAATAAATATTATCACCATACTTCTGACTGCCCAGGGCCCCAATGCTAATGGCCACTGGGCAACTGGATAAGAAAACCCTGTTCACCATGCATATCATGCACAGTCCAGCAGGGGGCTTCTCATGTTGCTTTCTGCTTCTCATTGCCTCATGGTGCTGTAGGGTAACTTTCCAGACTGCCAGTGCACAGGACTGCTCAGTTACCACAATATAAAAACGCACAGCATTGCAGAGTAACAAATCACATTACTCTGCAGTATCTCTTTTACTGAAGAGACATGGAGATACACAGTAATAACAGAAAAAACATTTTAAATGGGTATTAGGCTTGGTTCACACTGCACTTTTGGTCGCATTCGGGATTTCTATTATGGATTTGCATTGAGATAGCTGGGAAAGCTATCACCTTGGATTAATAGGAAACAATAGTGCAAACATAGTCACTTTTGGACTATATTTGCTTTCCGTGCAGAACAAAATAGCTTGGATACTCACAACAGAGGTGGGACTTCCGGAAGGACGCCAAGCGCAGTGTGAACCCAGCCATAACCCCTTAAGCCGAACACCTAAAAAGTACTTAAAGGGGTTTTATCGTTACAAAGATCATGTCTCAGATTATGGGGACAGTAAAAATAAGCACTTTTGTAATTGGGTTGCATTACCTCTGTCACTTGGTTTAGCAGATATCAGCTCGCTGTAAATCTGTCTTATTTCTGCTGTGGCTGGGACAAAAAACGCCCCCGGGTCTATTCCTGCCCCCTAGACACGCCCCCTGCACTGTGATTGGCTGGCTGACATGTCATTCAGCCTGTTGGGATCTTCCCCTAGACAGGAAACGTCATGGCCACGCCCCCTGCGCTGTGATTGGCTGCCTGCACACTCTGTGTTTACACCCCTCTGAGCTGTTAAAATCGATAGTGAAACCAGAGTCTGCTGGCTCTATGTACATCTCAGCTCTATGGTGATGATCTGGGCAATTACTGCCTGTTTAAAGGGCTTCTGCCAAGAGGTTGATTCACCTCCTCACAGGTTCAGTTTGAACTTTGAAAAGAAGGCGTTCTGTTCCTCAGATCGAATGCAAGCCCCACCTCCTTCTGACGTCCTCATCTGTATTGTATAACATAAGGATTCAACACTGTGTTTGCATGAGCTGCCTGTATAGAGTAGTGCTTAGCTAAGCAGCCCTACAAGACAGAGGTTTGGGAGTTCAATTCCCTACAGTAGTGTTTTGTTTTGTTTTTTATTTAAAATTTATACACATATGTAAAGATATGAAAATATATGTGTGAACATCTATAATTTTATTCATATACACACACAAAGCTCCCCTATATAGTGTCCCATCCTTGCAGTCACACCAAGCACTTCCAACATAAGTGATACAATGCATATATTCTGGGGGATGAGAAATGATATAGGGGAGTCCTGACTGTGTATATATATATATATCATTATAGAGATTAACATATATATTTTAGGTCTCTCTACATATGTGTAGAATTTAGGGGGAAAAAAAAATATATACCCTGTGAGGGACTAGAACTCCAAACCCCTTTGTTGTAAAAACAATAAGTGTATCACTGCTCTACCAGCTGCACCACAAGCCCAAGTAAGTTACAAGATGAGCATGGCCTTCTCTGAAAGCTGATTTGCTTCTCCACATGTCAATGACAGGAAGCAGAGATCTTAACAGCTGCAGGCTTTCATGTGTGTGTAAACTAAGACATATGACAGCTGCTTGCTGGAGTTTGGAGCCTCAAGGCTGCAGACATAAGCAGGCAGGAGGCTACAGAGCTGTTATATCCAGACAACCTTCTGCATCCCCTGCTTTATAGAAAATGATGATGTCACAGTTCTTCAGTGAGGGGAGACACGCCTCCTGGGAGGAGAGACACGCCTGCTGACAGGAGAGACACGCCTGCTGGGAGGGGAGACACGCCTGCTGACAGGAGAGACACGCCCCTGTATTTCAAACTCAATCTGATAAAATTAGCTGAACAGCACGAGCAGCTCAAACGATAACACCCCTTTAATGATCAGAACATTTTTTTAGTTTTTGCCTCCTTGCGTTTCAACAGTTGTAACTTTTTTATTTTTTCAATGACGCAGTTGTATGAGGCCTCGTTTTATTCGAGACAAGTTGTACTTTATGGGGGAATAGTTTAAATTCACTTATAAATAATTGCAGAATTTTTTAAAATTTTTTTACTTTTTTTACATTTTTTTACACCATTCACATTTCATGTTTAATAACTTGTTAGATTAAGTGTACAGGTTATTACAGTCGTGTGGATACCTAATATGTGTAGTGTTTTTTTGTGTGCGTGTAATGTATGCACAATTACTTTTTATTAAATATTATTTTTATTATTTATTAATTTTTTTTTTTTTACACTTTTTATGTTTTTTTACTTTTTTTTAATCTCATGAAGGGAGAACTGTTACATTACGAAGTGTAAAAAAAAAAAAAAAATGTATGAGCCTATTCATATATGCTCATACATTGTAAGCTGTGTCAGTTTGATACACACAGTGATCAGGGAAGCTCGCAGTCTGCCCTGATCACTGGCTTGTTACACAGACAGCCCTGGGGCTACTGTAGGTCCGCAGAGCTGACTGTGCAGCCGTTCCCCGGGCTCTGTCGGGTCACCGGGTGTCCCGATTATCCGACAGAGCAGGGAAACCCTTTGATTGCGCTGCGGTGACGAACTGCGGCAATCAAAGGGTTAAAGCACCGGGGAGCGGAGGTTTCCCCGCTCCCCGGTGCTCACAAGAGCTGCGCTGGGATCAGGGCTGTGTAGTACAGCCCCGTTTCCAGCGCTGCTGCGGCGCCGGGAGCTGCAAACTCCGATGTCTGCGGCGACGCCAAAAGACGGTGGGGGGTCGTTAAGGAGTTAAGGTGCTTTTAGAAGAAATAAATGCCCAGCACTCAAGTGGATGTCGGTGCTAGAGGAAGGTATATTGCAATCCCAAGTTACAGAAGACTGAAGTAGTCCACAGCACAGAAATATAGATTTAGATTTTTGTATTGCAACAAATTATATTTACAGACATTATGTCAATAAAGTGAAACAAAGCAAAGTTGAATCGTGACTCAGATATGACGTTTTGGTTTATAATAAACCTTAATAATCGGGGCAGGACTATCTGATACCATCAGGAAACCTAGCAAAACCCTCTGCCATGTCCTGTCTGGCGATACAGTGTTCCAGTTGGTCCATAGCAGCCCACCGGCCCCACGCCGCTAACAACTGACATGTCACTTATCTACCCGCGCGAACAATACGATCATATTGCGGGGGGGGGGGGGGCGGGCGGGGGGGGGGTGGGACAAGACGCGCAATCCATAGTTCTCTATGAGAACACGGATTACCGTAATTGCGGCGCGCAGTTCGCCACATATAACGCGCAATACGCGCTGAAATGCGCACCAAAATAAGTCGTGTGAACATACCCTAAATACTCTAACAGTGCTAGATAGCAGCTCCTCATTATATGCATCAGTGCCCATTTACCTACAACATTTTCTCCACTTGCTCTCCAAACCATTGATTCACATTCTTTCATCTTTTTCCTTATTATGCAGAACCTTCATATTCATTATTGACTATACACGATTAAGGTTTATTGCGATACAAAAATCAAAATCTACATCCGTGTGCTGTGGACTTCTTCCATCTTAAGGTGCTCTTAGACGGTGCAGTTTTGGTGTGTTCTTTCACTTGTAGTACTACACAGCAATTAAACTGCCTTTATTAGAAGCAAGCTTTTTTTTAGTTATCTAAATTGTTGGGGAGGTGAGTAGTCAATTACTTTGTAATTGCTGTGCAGTACTGCAAGTGAAAAAAAGCACCAAAACTGCACTGTGTGAAAGCACCCTTACATGTAGCAGTCTCGTTACATGAAGGGGGTTGAGTACAGGGAAACATGGGACCCTTAAGTAATCCTGTAGTGGCCCATTTTCACCCTCCCTATAAACAGCTTGAACTAAATCAATTTATTCTACAAGTCTCGGGAAATATTTTGAATCATCTGACAGCTAAGGCAAATATGCTGGAAGAAGCACAAGGCAGTTTACCAATCGTATGCTGGTGCCAGGATGTGGGCAGGATGTATAGTTCTGCTTCTGTCTGATCATTTTGTGAACATTTCTTTTTTAGTTCATTGTGTTTTTTGTTTCATTTATAGCTGAAGAGTTTAGAAAGAGGCAGGTCAAGATAGGTGGAGGCAACCGGGCACAACATTGGGGGACATTTATTTTGACAATTGTGCTAGAATTCTTGTGCAATTGAAACCAAAATACTGATGTACAGCACTATGCACCAAAATACTGACGTACAACACTGTGCACCAAAATACCGACGTACATCGCTGTGCACCAAAATACTGATGTACAGCACTTTGCACCAAAATACTGAGGTACAACGCTGTGCACCAAAATACTGATGTACAACGCTGTGCACCAAAATACTGATGTACAACGCTGTGCACCAAAATACTGATGTACAACACAGTGCACCAAAATACTGATGTACAATGCTGTGCACCAAAATACTGATGTACAACGTAGTGCACTAAAATACTGATGTACAACGCTGTGCACTAAAAGACTTATGTACAACACTGTGCACCAAAATACTGATGTACAATGCTGTGCACCAAAAAAATGATGTAAAACGCAGTGAACCAAAATAATGATGTAAAATTCCGTGCACCAAAATACTGATGTACAACGCTGTGCACCAAAATACTGATGTACAATGCTGTGCACCAAAATACTGATGTACAATGCTGTGCACTAAAAGACTTATGTACAACGCTGTGCACCAAGATACTGATGTACAATGCTGTGCACCAAAATACTGATGTACAACGCTGTGCACCAAAATACTGATTTACAACGCTGTGCACCAAAATACTGATGTACAATGCTGTGCACCAAAATACTGATGTACAACGCTGTGCACCAAAATACTGATGTACAATGCTGTGCACCAAAATACTGATGTACAACACTGTGCTCCAAAATACTGACGTACAACGGTGTGCTCCAAAATACTGAGATACGGGCTTTGCAGCATATTTATTTTCTATTTACAGTTTCTGGAAATGTCTGTGAAAGGGGTGTGGATTTGGTTAAAAAGTGTGAGGTTTCAATGTGCGCTGTTCACCAAAATTTCAATGCAACTTGTGGTACAAACTAAGCCAATAAATGACAGATAGGTCGGGTATGTTCACATGGCGTATATACGCCATAGGCGACACTTATGAACGGGGCAGCGCCAGATATCTGGCATCTTTACAGCCTGACATCAGGCGCAGCCCCGTTCATACATTTTCAAATCTCCCGCTCGCCACTGTGGTGTGCATTACATCGTGCCTGCGGCACTTTGTAATGCGCCCGATCTCGGGGGGGGGGGGGTGCGGGAGCCGGGGAGCACTAGAACCGTAGTGCAGTTACATATTTATAGCTTCGCTACGGCATTTCTGGGCGCATTACAGCTGGAACAGGTAGAGCACTTTCAAAGTGGTTTACCTGAGCCCGAACTGTCTCCGAGCGCTGGAACGCGCCTAATTTATGACCCGCTGTAGAGCGGGTTCATGAATCAGATGCATTCTATGTCATTTTTAATTGCATGAAATTTGCCGTGTAAATGGCAAATTTCATGCATGTCGCCCCAGGTGTTTTAGAAATACACGCAGACTTTTAATGCGATCTGTGCCAGCCCCCTGGTGCACAGTACATGCAGTACTCAATGAGTGCTACGATTTTACCGTATTTGCGGAGCCTATAAAGTATTAGATAATAATAATAATTAAGAGACAGTGGCTCAGAGAAAATAAGCAAATAAATTTATACAGCTACAGTATATTGAAAGTTTAGAAAAAGCAACACAATCACATCAATAGTCAAAGACTACCATAAAGTGCACAAGTACTATAGAGTGGGCAAATAACAGCGCCATACAGTGCACAATGCCCAATTAACAGTGCTAGAAAGCAGCTAAATAATAATTAATTAGAAGCAATTAACACCTTAACACTGTCATGGAGGCGTTAAGGAGGTATAAAGTTACAGCACTGCTGTAAACCGAATGTGTGGCTGCAGTCGATTACAGCCTCTAATCGCCCTTCCTCCTCTATGCAAAGGTGGGGTGTCATTCAGATGTCATGGCAGCAGAGGCCAAATGAAGGCTCCCATGTCTGTCATGTTTGTACACCGAAACAAAGTTCAGCTTTCAACATGAAGGGACAGTTAAATGAAGACATTTTTAAAAAACATTGGTCAATAGATTTTACTCGAGTCATGAGATAAGAGATATTTTATGTGCTCTGAGTGCACACAGGTTTCTATGGTTCCCTGACTATAACTCTGTTATCTGATTAGAGCAGAGAGCTTAGAGCAGGGAGTGACGTCACCATGGATGGACTGAGCTCTGAAGCAAACTAATTATCTCTAACAAGATTACAGATAAGCCATTGTGTTCAGTCCTTTAGTTTACTAAAAACATGACATATCCTGCACTTGTCAGCTACTTACAGAGAAGCGAAATATGATATTCACTGCTATAGAACCACCCACACCATGAGGAGATAGAGTGAGTGTAAAGCTACTTGTGACTCAGCTTAGTGAGAAAACCCTTTTAAGTGTTAATAATATTGCTGTATACTACATAAGTTACGTTGTAGCTTATATAGAGGTGGGAGAGGTAGGAACCCCAAAACATTTGCCCATTTGTGCTTCCTGTAAGTGTGGGTTCACACTAAGTTAATGGCTACAAACGACCTATGTGGGCTACATTTGCTCTATTTCCCGGTGGCCTACGATTTTCCTGCGAGACTTAAAGGGGATGTATCACACTTCTCTTAGCTTCTCAGCTCTGTGAATGCAGGGGCGTTTCTTCCCCTCCCAGCTGGATGACATCATCCCCCCTTCACTGCTGGCCTGAGACTCCCCCCCCCCTCCCCTCTCTGAGTACACATATCACTGTGTCTCTCCCTATCAGTCTAATATTATAAGAGCTGTATACATACCACAGGCTGCATTCAATCTAATCTGAGCACTGATCTCTCACAGCTGGAGATGTATTACAGCTTTCTAAGAACGGCACAGATCTGCGTGTATGCAGGAGAGTTAGGCACAGGGAAAAAAATTGTCATGTTTTCCCATTGTACAATCTGCTGCAGTCAGCTTCCGCTAGGTGTGGAAAACAGAAATGCTACGGCCCCTAAACCTGAGTCAGACACACAGCTCGTGAAATCGACCCAGGGGCTTTACAGAATGTAAAGGGAGTTTCTCAGCTAATGAATTGCAAGGGGAGGGATCAGGAGGGTTTTCGACCCACACTGGAAATCAGTGTAAAAAAAAAACACAAGATAAGGGACACTGTGAGAACACGGCAGCTTTGCTAATGACATCCAATTGCAAAGTTGCTTGTTTTCACTGTCCCCTTATTCTGAAGACCATTTAATGAAACGATAACACCCCTTTAATAGTGTAGTAGACTACACTATTGAGTCCCACAAGAAAAGCGTATAACGCCATAAAATAGAATATCAATTAAAGAACACTTTAAGAAACATATTTTTAGTATAACATAAGTGATTTGAAAGCAACATAAGTAAAGTAAAGAATTTTGTATTTAAAGGTTTGTCCAGCAATAGAAAAACATTGCTACTTTCTTTTCAGAAACAGCACCACACCTGTGCCCACAGATGAGCAGAGGAAACACCCCGTGGGCCCCTCGTCTTGGCAGAGAAACAAAATTCAGAATGCAAGAGGCATGTGCAGTAATGTACAGTAGTTGACAAATGGGCTCCAAGAATCAACTCGACTGGTGGACCCCAATAATCAACTCTTCTGGTGGACCCAAGGGATCAACTCCACTGGTGAGCCCAAGAATCAACTTAACTGATGGCCCCCAAGAATCATCTCCACTGGTGGGCCCCAAGAATTAAATTCACTGGTGGACCCTAAGAATCACCTCCACCGGTGGGCTCCAAGAAAAACTCAAAAGGGTAGGGCCTCGGGGTTAAAGTACATTTTGTGAAGGAGGGTGATGCAGGTGTCAAGCAGGCAGGTACACCTGGATATCTTGTGTGCGTTATTGTCAGGGCTCCCAGTGTGGGATTGCTGGGAGGTGTAGTGCGCAGAAAAAATAAAAGGACCCCCAAACTTGGGTCTTGCAGGCTTTCTTCAGAAAAACTTGCCTTACTTTTTCCACTATGCTTCAAGGTAGAAAATACATTAACTTTCTCCCAATTTCATTCTCCTCTGGAAATTTCCAAGAAAAACCCTTGTGTTGGCTCCTTGCCTGAGGTGGTTGAGGTGTTCTTGGGTTGGTGATTCCTGGTTTAACAATTTTTTGAACCCAAAATTTGTTTCGGGTTTCTTTTTCCAATATTTTTAAAGGGCCAATTTTAAGTTTTCGGTTTGTTTTGAATAAAAAGTTACAGATTACAATAGTAGCATGTTTCACAAAAACTTAGGTAAAATACCTTGGCGGGGGCGCTCTGGGGGTTTCAGTTAGATGGGAGTACTATAGCAAACAGGAAAAAAAAAGTCGCGGCCGAATGAAATTTTATTTCGGGGGAAAACCCGCCCCTTTTTTTCAACAAGTTTTTGGAAAAAGCTACGTTGTTACTTGAACTTTTTTAATACAAAGCCGAAAACTTGAAATAGTTCGGCTGTTACATATATGGAATAAAGTAAACTTTACAGTCATTCAACTGTTGGGTCTTATATAATTGTTGCATGCCTATGGACTCTAGGGAAACCAGGGAGAACTTCCCAATTTTGACCCATCCGGTGTTTCACATTTATGCTTTAAAAGGGGTAAACTCATTATAGTCTGACCCCCTAACATCTGGATCTCCCCCGCTGCTGGCTGGGATGGCGGGAGCTCTAATTCCAACGATGATCTTTGTGCTGGTGGATCAGGTACCGACAGTAACATGACACACAACATCCAGGTTGTCAATACTGACCAGCACTCACTCACCCTAATCACATGGAATGTGTCAGGACTGAACGCGCCAATTAAACGAAAGAAAGTCCTTACCCACTTAAAAAGGTTTAAACCCGATATCATTTTCCCCCGGAAACCCACTGGAAGAGAGGTAAAGCCTCGAGTCTGAAAGCCCCGTGGTTGGACTTGTGCCACTCAGCAGATTTTTCCTCTAAAGCCAGGGGAGTGGCAATTCTCTTCAGAAAGAGACTGGGCCATGTGGTGGAGAAAATAAAGGATGATAGTGGGAGATATCTAATTCTGAGAATATCCTTGGCAGGGAAATATTACACCCTGGTAAATGTATATGCGCCCAATCAAGCTAATTCCAATTACTTTGTCAAACTAAACGCACTTCTAGCATAAGGGGTTTAAAATCTAAAAGGGCCAAAGCCCCAACTAAAAAAACCACCCCAAAAATCAAACCCACCACCAAATCCAGAGAGTATTACACTAATTGGGAAAAACTCTTGGCGATCCCTGGAGGCGGGTTTTAAACCAAATTTCCCGGAATTCACGTTTTATTCCCCGGACAATGGTTTCCAAGAATGATTATTTTCTAACCTTATCATTGAGGGAGTCGGATAAATCGGGTTTTTTTACGCCAAAAAAAAATCCAACCACCACCGTCACGCTTTTTCTCCAAATACTTCCCCTCCAACACTATAGAAATTGCAGATTTCCGAGCTATCTAAGTCACAGGGATTTAAATTTTCTTACAATCAATGGGCAAAATTTTTTTGGGGGCGATAAATTTGGGGGGGGGGGGTCGGCAGACAAAACGCCCTTATTTGGGCAACCGGGAAAGGTGGTCATCAGGGGCTATTTCCAATACGCTCTGGTAAAAGAAAGGGAAACCCCTACCTGTTCCAAAAATGCACAAAATCTACTTGACCAAAACCCCAATTTGGGAGAATCCTTCTATTGGTAAGGAACAGATTTACAAGGAAGCCAAATACATCCTAGACTCTTATATCCAGAGCCGCTTGTTTGTTGGGCAAACTCACCAAAAAAAATCTTTAGACATGCCAAAAAATCTATCGTCTCTTAGAAAACAAAAAAATCACAAAAACTAGATAGGCCAGTGACCGTTGCGAGATCCCGGTGACCAATATGGTGATTGACTTCTGGGGGGGGACAACTTTAGTAAATTTTTCGAGGTTTTAAGAGCACCCGAGGACATGGGGAGATGGGTTTTTTTTTGGTTCGACCCTTTTCCCGGGTTTTGTCGGAGAGCCAAAAGGCTCTGTTAGAGGAATCTATAACGGAGGAGGAAGTGAGAGCTGCAATAGCATCGTCGCCTACTGCGAAGTCACCAGGGCCCGATGGATTCAGCAATGAGTTCTACAAAATATTATCACCAATGATAACACCAACACTAACTTTATTATACAATAATATATACCATGAGCAGGGGACTATGGACTTCTTCTAAGAGTCCAAGACTATCCTACTCCCTAAACCTAACAAGGACCCAATGGAGGTGTATAACTATCGCCCTATTAATCTCTTGAACTGCGATTATAAGTTTCTTACAAAAATCCTGGCACTTAGAATGCAAACATTTTTGCCCACTATCATGCATCCGTCCCAAAGGGGGTTTGTAAGGGGAAGACATTCAGTTCTAAACATCCGTGAGGCCATAGCTGCCACAGTCAGGGCGCAGGAGCCAAACGCGGGTCCATCCATGCTTCTCAGCCTTGATGCTGAGAAAGCATTCGATACTATATCATGGCCTTTTCTGCGGGCTACTTTAAGGAAAAGGAACTTTGGGCCCAGGTTTAGAGAATTTGTACACTACATACAAGAAGATACTAATACTGTCTTGCTGGTGAATGATAGGAGAACAGCCCTCATAAATATATTTAGGGGCACGCGTCAGGGATGCCCACTCTCGCCCCTTCTTTTTAACTTGTCATTGGACCCCATGTTGTACCGCCTTCAGACGACTCAGAACTCTAACGCTGTTATTAGGGAACAGCAAAAGATAAAAATAGCAGCTTTCGCAGATGACGTGCTTCTGGTCCTCCGCGAACCGCGTGAATCATTGCCGCAAGCCTTACAAATTTTACAGGAGGTTGGAGACCTATCGGGTTACCACATTAACAAAGGGAAATCTATGGCCTTGATGTTGAGAGGACCATCGAGACCCTCTTGGACATACCTTTATCCCTTCAAGTGGTGCACAATCATGATTCCATATCTGGGGGTGAATATAACCAAATCACCTTCCCTACTTTATAAACAGAATGTCATTGCCTATATCCGTACGTTGGAACAGAGGATGATGGACTGGAGGAAGTTACCCCTGTCTTACATAGGGAGAGGAAATCTAATCAAAATATCAGAATTCCCGAGGCTGCTATACCTGCTGAACTCTCTGCCCTTATATCTTAGATAAAAGGAGGTGAGAGCTATTCATGCGATGTACCGCAGCTTTGTGTGGAATGGCGGGAGATCTAGAATCCCATTGGGGATTCTGCAGCAGCCCAGGGATAATGGAGGCATCAATTTACCAAATATTAGGGCATACAATGTGGCGGCGCTCATGCACTGGATCCAGCACACCTCAACATTCACAGACTATAACTCAGATCAGCTCTCTTTGGGAGGCGTGTCCCTCACCAACTTTTTACACCAACCGGAGCATTCAATCCTGCCAAGGACCCGGTCTAATCCTCTACTGATCACAGTACGAAAGGTGTGGCAGGACATGAGGAGCAGAAAACATTTGCACCCCCAGGCCTCCTTAATGAGTACTTTTATAGCAAATCCAGACTTCCAAACGGGCACTCCACATGGGGAATTTTACAGATGGAGCAGGGGAGGAATCCACTCAGTGTATCACTTGGTAAATGTGAAAAAACTAGAGATCCTATTTATGGAGGAGCTTAGGAACAAATTCCCAAACGCGGGGGTGTCCTTTTTCCCATACTTATGTGCCCATAGTTATGTTTCTCGATTGCTTCCCAAGATAGCACCGGAGGAATGGTGTCCAACCTTGTGGGAAAATCTTTACCGTAACACCTCTCTTCGAGGTCTTACTTCTAAGTTTTATAGATTGGTACACACATCACTGGATTTTTCAAACACTACAATGGCAATCACGAAATGGGAAGTGGGACGACCCCAGTTTGGATCTCACAACGCTCTTGGCAGCGCTCAAAAATAGTAGAAAATTCCTGCCCTCCAGCAGATACCGGGAGATGACTCTACAATTATACCATAGAGCTTATAAAACACCAATCAGAGGCAGCAAAACGGGAATATTTCCTGATGACAGTTGCTTTCGCTGTAAATCACCGAGGGCTTAAAGCACTACTGCACATTTACAAAGGTACAAAGTCATACTTAACCCCTTATATGTACACCATTTACCTATATACACATGTATACACATATAATCATTACCATAATCTGTAGGGTTGAGATCACCCCCCTACACAGGCTCCGCAGTCCAACATTGCACTTGTCCATAGGTTGTGTCTGACACTGCAGTACAGCTATGTGAACAGAGATAAGTGCAATACCAAAAATAACCTGAGGACAAATGTGGAGCTATTTTTTTCTTAAGAAAGCAGCCATGTTTTTCGAATCATGTACAACCCCTTTAAGAATAAAAGTCCCAAACATTTTACACCTTTGCACATTTTACCTGTTATTGGGTCTATAACCTAATTTATAATTTAGCACATTTTATTTAATTCTCTACAAATGAAGTGAAATTTCCTTGGGAGAACATAAAAGCAATTTATATTTCTTTTACAGAGCCTTTTTATGAGTAATTACCTTTAATGACTGTGATTGATGTCTTATGCATTTTTGCACAGCACCCTACTAAGAACTCAGCAGTCGACTTCAATATGTTAATCCCTGTCACACAAATGGTAGCGGCTCCTCAGGGAGTCCGCCTCCTTCTAATTGACTTCTTGGCTCTCCTTCGTTAGTGCTTGGGTTAAAGCTGGGGAATGCCATTGCCATTAATGAACCACAGGATCATACTGGGCTTTTACATAGGGCTAAAAATAAACATAAAAGCTATTTCTACCACAATAATACATACGCCTTACTCATGTCTGACTGATAAAGTTGTAGAACAAAGTAAAAAAAAAATACACCAATATAAAAATGAAGAAAGTTTTATAATGTATAAAATAATATGAAACTTCTTTACTTGTTTAAAAAACTGACATTAATGTTTTCGTTGGAGGCCATTACAGATATACAGTGGGGAAAAAAAGTATTTAGTCAGCCACCAATTGTGCAAGTTCTCCCACTTGATGAGAGAGGCCTGTAACTGACATCATAGGTCGACCTCAACTATGAGAGACAAAATGAGAAAACAAATCCAGAAAATCCCATTGTCTAATCTGGAAAGAATTTATTGGCAAATTATGGTGGAAAATAAGTATTTGGTCAATAACAAAAGTTCCTCTCAATACTTTGTTATATATCCTTTGTTGGCAATGACAGAGGTCAAAAGTTTTCTGTAAGTCTTCACAAGGTTGGCGCACACTGTTGTTGGTATGTTGGCCCATTCCTCTATGCAGATCTCCTCTAGAGCAGTGATGTTGTGGGGCTGTCACTGGGCAACTTGGACTTTCAACTCCTTCCAAAGGATTCCTATGGGGTTAAGATCTGGAGACTGGCTAGGCCACTCCAGGACCTTGAAATGCTTCTTACAAAGCCACTCCTTTGTTGCCCTGGCGGTGTGCTTAGAATAATTGTCACGCTGAAAGACCAAGCCACGTTTCATCTTCAATGTCCTTGTTGATGGAAGGAGGTTTGCACTCAGAATCTCCCGATACATGGCCCCATTCATTCTTTCATGTACACGGATCAGTCATCCTGGTCACTTTTCAGAGAAACAGCCCAAAAGCATGATGTTGCCCCCCCTATGCTTCACAGTAGGTAGGGTGTTCTTTGGATGCAACTTGGCATTCTCTCTCCTCCAAACACGACGAGTTGTGTCCCTACCAAACAGTTCTACTTTGGTTTCATCTGACCATATGACATTCTCCCAATACTCTTCAGGATCATCCAAATGCTCTCTAGCAAACTTCAGACGGGCCAGGACATGTACTGGCTTAAGCAGGGGGACACGTCTGGCACTGCAGGATCTGAGTCCCTGTCAGTGTAGTGTGTTACTGATGGTAGCCTTTGTTACGTTGGTCCCAGCTCTCTGCAGGTCATTCACTAGGTCCTCCCGTGTGGTTATGGGATTTTTGCTCACCGTTCTTGTGATCATTTTGACCCCACGGGGTAAGATCTTGCGTGGAGCCCCAGATAGAGGGAGATTATCAGTGGTCTTGTATGTCTTCCACTTTCTAATTATTGCTTCCACAGTTGATTTCTTCACACTAAGCTGCTTGCCTATTGCAGATTCAGTCTTCCCAGCCTGGTGCAGGGCTACAATTTTGTTTCTGGTGTCCTTCGACAGCTCTTTGGTCTTCACCATAGTGGAGTTTGGAGTGTGACTGTTTGAGGTTGTGGACAGGTGTCTTTTATACTGATAAGTTCAAACAGGAGCCATTACTACAGGTAGTGAGTGGAGGACAGAGGAGCCTTAAAGAAGAAGTTACAGGTCTGTGAGAGCCAGAAATCTTGCTTGTTTGTAGGAGACCAAATACTTATTTTCCACCATAATTTGCAAATAAATTCTTTCCCAATCAGACAATGTGATTTTCTGGATTTGTTTTCTAATTTTGTCTCTCGTAGTTGAGGTCGACCTGTGATGTCAATTACAGGCCGCTCTCATCTTTTTAAGTGGGAGAACTTGCACAATTGCTGGCTGACTAAATACTTTTTTCCCCATTGTATACCACCATTTTTATTTTACATTATTCTATTTTTTTATTGCATTTGTTTTTTGTTTTTTTTGCATAAAATCCAATCCAGACATTTAGACCCCATTTCCCGCTACCTGCTGTGCACAAAGAGGATTATCAGCCTTAGGTTTAATGATGTCTGGTACACATGGATGGACATATCATTGGCGAAACATGTGCAACAGGGCCGTAGTAGGTAAACAGGCCCATAGTCACCTTAAAAGCAACAAGTGGCTTCCTACTGTCTATTAGATTGCATGTAAGAGCCTGAGCTAATGAATTCAATAGCCATTATCAGGGCAGTATTGGTAGCACTTCTGTCAGGGACCCTGATCAGATTTTAAAAGGGGGGCCTCTGCTGGAGGACTGAGGGGGGACACCAAAGCTCCAGAGGCACTGGAGAGGTAAGAAGGAAAGTGGGTTTCTAAAAAATAAATGTAGAAAATGATCCAGTGTAATAAAAAATTTATCCAACGTATATTGTAACAAATGAAAAAACAGGTAGCAAAACAGTAGGTGCACTTACACGTTTCAGGCCACTTGGTCATAGCTAGTGGAGCAGAGGTTGGTACTGGATCCAAGGGGTTGTGACAGGGTGAGCTGGTTGTGGCATCATTTTTGTGTATTTAGAGGTTTCTAAAAGTCTCAAGAGTAAAGTAAAGGAGCAGAGGTGATAAAAGGCGGTAAAGGGGTTGTCCACTAAAAAATATTACAAGAAACTGGGGCCAAAGTGCACAAAAAATTAAAATAACAATTGATGCTTAAAAACCTTTCCCTGCAACTGCAGCTCCGGAGTTCCCCAACAATTTACTCATCTTCACTCCCAAGTTCCCGACACATAAGAGAGGTTCGTGCTCTTTTCTCCTACAATGGAGTACGAGCCTATCCTCTGTGTCAGGCCGAGAACCAGAACGTGAAGAGGAGCAGATTACTGGGGAGCACCAGAGCAGCAGCAGCGACAGACAGGAAGGTAAGTATAAGGTTTTTGGATTTATTTTTTGCCCACCCTCGCCCCAATTTCATGTAATCTTTCTTAGTGGACAGCCCCTTTAAATGAAAAGCAATTCCATAATGAACATGATAGGCCCATTCATCTTCTGGATGATGCATAGTGAAAATGGATGCAGTGAAGTACATATTAACAACCCATTACATAGTTACAGACGTCCATCCAGTTCAGCCTGGTGTTCTATAGTGCTGATCCAGAGGAAGACAAAAAAAAAACATGAGGTAGAAGCCAATTGCCCTCTTTTTAGGGAAAAAATTCCTTCCTGACTCCAATCTGGCAATCGGAATAATCCCTGGATCAGCGACTCTTCTCCAGAATCCCGGTCACTATAACTTGTTATATTATTACATCTAGAAATGTATCCAGACCCTTCTCCAGAATCCTGGTCACTATAACTTGTTATATTATTACATCTAGAAATGTATCCAGACCCTTCTCCAGAATCCTGGTCACTATAACTTGTTATATTATTACATCTAGAAATGTATCCAGACCCTTCTCCAGAATCCTGGTCACTATAACTTGTTATATTATTACATCTAGAAATGTATCCAGACCCTTCTCCAGAATCCTGGTCACTATAACTTGTTATATTATTACATCTAGAAATGTATCCAGACCCTTCTCCAGAATCCTGGTCACTATAACTTGTTATATTATTACATCTAGAAATGTATCCAGACCCTTCTCCAGAATCCTGGTCACTATAACTTGTTATATTAAACATCTAGAAATGTATCCAGACCCTTCTCCAGAATCCTGGTCACTTTTAACTTGTTATATTATTACATCTAGAAATGTATCCAGACCCTTCTCCAGAATCCTGGTCACTATAACTTGTTATATTATTACATCTAGAAATGTATCCAGACCCTTCTCCAGAATCCCGGTCACTATAACTTCTTATATTATTACATCTAGAAATGTATCCAGACCCTTCTCCAGAATCCTGGTCACTATAACTTGTTATATTATTACATCTAGAAATGTATCCAGACCTCCTCCAGAATCCCGGTCACTATAACTTGTTATATTATTACATCTAAAATGTTTCCAGACCCTTCTCCAGAATCCCGGTCACTATAACTTGTTAATTATTACATCTAGAAATGTATCCAGACCCTTCTCCAGAATCCTGGTCACTATAACTTGTTATATTATTACATCTAGAAATGTATCCAGACCCTTCCCCAGAATCCCGGTCACTATAACTTGTGTGGCCGACTGACTTCAGACGGTCGCAGGATTCTGCCACTGGGTGGCGTACAGCAGGAGATCTGCTGCTGACGTGCCACCGAAAACCTGGTTTCGGTGGGGGAAGGCAACCATTTGGCGTCAGTAACCATAGGTTACTGACGTGTAACTAGGATGGCTGCTATGCGGCTTTTGATGGGTTGCCTTTCCCGGGATGGTCACAGCGTTGGGTGGGAGGCCGTCCCCACGTTCCAGGCCAGGTTCGGTTCCAGGATTTACCAGGCCTATAAAAAGCCTGTCTCTCTAGGTGATCGGGGGGCGTGGTCTGCCACAAGAGAGGGGAGCAACAGAGCTGGAGAGAGGTTCTGGCCCCCGGAGCTTGAGGGAAGCCGAGACAGTACTGGAGAGTACTGGTTGTTTGATGCTGGACGTTAGGTCCAGACTACCGATAGACAGGGTCTAGGTCATCAGTTAGTTAGTGGCCAGACAGCCTAGGGTTTGATTTATTTCATGAGTTGTTATGTTTTCCTGTGCCTGAATAAAACAGGCTGACGCCAGAAAGAAGCCGGTGTCCGTGTGCCATTCCGCCTACCGAAGCGGCGATCCCGGAGTTAAAGTAACCCCCAGGACGGTCCAAAATGACGTCCAAGCGCTAAGCGAGTGCTTACAATTGGTGGAGGCATGCAAAGGGATTATTGGGCACTAACCACAAGTTTGGGCCACTACAAAAGCGGGGCAAAAGCTGCGTGTGCAAAAAGGTTTGCAAGAAATGCTGCAGTTTGCTGGGACTGTACTGTTTACATGGGACTCCTGCAAGCTACCTGTTGAGCAAGGAGTCGAAAAAAGGGGGACACCCCCTATAAGACTTTTCCCTGTGGGGGAAGGCTGCCTCGTGCACAGGAGAGTTCTCTGGAGGTCAGGGGGACGCACCCGTCAGAGACTTTTTGGGCACTGGTCTTTTGGGTTAAAGTGACTGTTGCCTTGGTAAAATTTTTTTTTGTTTCCATGGAGGGGGCTCCCCCCAGTTGATCAGGGCCACTCCCAAGCAGCAAGAAAACAATGAAAAGCTCCAGGCACAATTTGAGGCAGCGGGCACTAAGAATCTGTTAACCAGAGTCAGCGGTCTGAGGTAATGGACTCACACAATAAAAAGGCTTTGCTAGCTGGGGGTGCAGAGTCCAAGCGGGAAAAAGGGTGCCGTGGATAACCAAGCAGAAGGGTGCAATGGATGCCTTCAGTGGAAATTGCTGGAGAGGCTTCCCAATTGCCAAGGGGCCCCCGGGGGTTCCAAGTCCCGGGAACGAGTGCCGAGGTGTGGATGTGGCTGTCCCCGGGGCAACCCCCGTTCATCACAGGACCGCTACCCCCGTCCGCGAGGGACCCGTTTTTGGGAGTGCCAAGAGCATGAATGTTTGACTGCCCTCAGGAGGAAGAGGCCAGAAAGGTTTGGGGGTTCAAGCCCGGGTTCCGGGTGGGTGGAGTCCCACTCCTGCTTGGCATGGACATCAGCCAAGATGCCCAAAATACACAAGAACCCGGGTAAGACTTTTTCCTGTTGTGTGTGAAAACCCGGTGTTGGGACTGTGTTATATGCATAATTTATGGGGGATTGGCTGGGCTAACGGAAGTCAATATGCTCCCAAAGCGAAGGCCCCAAGAGCTGGCGGACTTAATAAATGGACTGGTTTAAAGGTTGATGGGATGGGGGCAGTACTCAGTGTTCCCTGTGGGAGAGGGTCACCCCAGTGTTCCTTCCCCGGGTTGTAAATACTATGCATGTGATCCATACCTGGTCAAAGCCTGAGCAGGGGGGGGGTTTGGGCTGTGTTACAAAGTTAGCCCAGTTACTGTCCCTGTGTGAACAATGGCAGAGAGCAGCTAGGTCTCCCCCTGGAGGTCATGGGGGTCAGGGCTATGTGTGCAGTAGTGCAGAGTGTGAATTAGCTTTGAGAAAAACCCCGCACCACTGTAAGCAGACAAGTCAAGTGTGCCCCTAGAAGGTGGTAACAGTACAGGAGCTTGCGAGGATGGGTTTTCCTGGGGGGATACCTTCTGGGGAAAATGTGTCCACTACAGTTTGGTGGATCTACTGTGGGGTTTCCGGCAACGAGGTTTCCACTGCATCTCCTGCAAAACTTGTGGAATGGTGCCCGGAGCTGGTTTTTGTGAATGTTGGTTTCCCAGCCGTAATGTCTGTACCATGACCCAGCGCACTTGGGGTATGGGATTGTAAAGGTTTCCACACTGGGACATATTACGATGTATCTCGGGCTTTTTGTTTTTTAAAAGCGCCGAATACGATGTCAGTGTGGGGCCCTAGACGGCAATAGAAAAAACGGTTTGCTGTTACACAGCTCGTCTTTTTTTGCCGACTTTCGGAGCGGGTATTATACAACAGTTTAAAAATCGCCGGTGCTTCCGTCTTTTCGACGTCTTTCCCCTACAATGTATTGTAGGGGGCGTCGGGGGGAAAAAGGGGAAGCCCGCGCTTTTTCATAAGCGTCAAAAAAAGCCGCGGTCCCCATCAGAGAAAAAAACGGCCGTTTTTTCTTGAGCAGTGTGAACCAACCTAACGTGCAAGTTGCAGGTGTGCCCCTAGAGGTTGTGGCTGGAAGGCACAATGTGTGCAAGGGGCGTTATGTCTGGGGATTTATAGCAATTCTGAGAAGGTGCTGTCAAAACAGTTTCCCCCGGAATGTGTAGTGCCCGTAGCAATCAGGGGCGCTTGCTGGGGGGGAAAAAGGTGTGGAGGGTTTTGCCCCTGGTGGGGGAACCGGCCAAAAGCTTGCTGGAAAGGGGGGGCAAACCCCGGAAATAAGGGCTCTGCTACCATGATGTGGGGGACTAGGGGTTGAATGTACTGGTTATTTGACCTGAAGACAAAACCCCCTGTGAAGAGCCCATTTCAGTGGGGGGGGACACTTTTTTTGTGTCAGTGTACAGGTTAATGATGGGGATTTCTCAGATGGGATGATCGAAAAACATGTGCCCAAAACAGATTAGTGTGCAGCCCCGGGGCATCCCATTTCAGAGAAGTCATTGTGATGAAAAAAACCAATGTACCCTGCAGGGTTGGGAAAAGCAAGATCTGCTGAGTTTAGTGCAGTAAGGGAACTTGCCTCCAATGATTGCTGTATTTGTAGTAGCTTTTTACTGCGTGGCAGAGATGCCCTGAGTAGGAGGGAAAAAAGTGGCCGCTTTCCCCGGGGGGGGGTGTAGGTCAAAACACTAGTGAGGGGAGGTCAGTGTGTTTGGGCCCCCCAGAGGGTAAGGAAAACCCCCCAGGGAAACGGGGGGTTTTAAAGGCAAGGGTTTTCCCATATGGCTGTTTGTCAAAAAGTCCCCAGAGGTAACTGCAGGTTAAGGGTTCTCCCCCGGGGGAGTTACAGAGAATATGGAGGGAAAAGGTATCCAATTTTTTGGATTAAGTCGGTTTCACAGGATCAGTGATGAGGGTTGGGGATGTTGCTGAAAATGTTTGCTGTATACTTTTTGCGGGGCGTGCATGGGTTGTGCCACTGGTGGGAATGGTATGACCCGTCGGCTTCCATGGTGGGGGGAATGCGTGGGGTGGCCTCAGCTGGCTATATGTGGTTCGCCCCGCGATGAAGATTCACAGGGAAAGGTGTAGAGGGGTCCCCTGTGTAATGTTTTGACCCCGGAGGAAAGTTGTTCAGGGTGAGAAAGCCTGCGGCCTTTTTCAAATGGGGGGGGGTTGTGGCCGCCAACCCCCAACGGTCGTAGATTCCCCCCCCGGGGGGGCGTTTTAGCAGGGGATCTGCTACCGCGGCCACCGAAAACCTGGTTTCGGTGGGGGGAAGGCAACCCTTTTGGGGTCGTAACCATAGGGTTTCTGACATGTTAACTAGTATGGTCTATGCGGTTTTGATGGGGTTGCCCTTTTCCCGGGACGGGCACAGCGTTTGGGTGGGAGGCCGTCCCCACGTTCCAGGCCAGGTTCGGTTTCCCGGGTTACCGGCCCATAAAAAGCCTGTCTCTCTAGGGGATCGGGGGGGTGGTCTGCCCCAAAAAAAGGGGGGGAACAGAGCTGGGAGAGGGGTTTTGGCCCCGGGGGCTTGAGGGGAAGCCGAACATACTGGAGATTTCTGGTTTTTTGTGCCTGGGGGCTTAGGGGCCGCTACCGATAGACGGGTCTAGGCCCGTTTTTGTTAGTGGGCCCGGGCCTAGGGGTTTTATTTATTTCTGTGTTGTTATGTTTTCCTGTGCCTGAATAAAAAAAAAGGTGGGCGCCGAAAGAAGCCCGGGGCCCTGTGCCATTTCCCCCCCTACAGAAGCGGTGATCCCGGAGTTTAAGTAACCCCAGGGCGGCCCCAAATGGCGTCCAAGCGCTAAGCGAGTGCTTACACTTGTTTTATTTATTACGTCTAGAAATGTATCCAGATCCTTCCCCAGAATCCCAGTCACTATAACTTGTTATATTATTAGATCTAGAAATGTATCCAGACCCTTCTCCAGAATCCTGGTCACTATAATCTGTTATATTATTACATCTAGGAATGTATCCAGACCTTCTCCGAATCCTGGTCACTATAACTTGTTATATTACATCTAGAAATGTATCCAGGACCCTTCTCCATAATCCCGGTCACTATAACTTGTTATATTATTTACATCTAGAAATGTATCAGACCCTTCTCCAGAATCCTGGTCACTATAACTTGTTATATTATTACATCTAGAAATGTATCCAGACCCTTCTCCAGAATCCTGGTCACTATAACTTCTTATATTATTACATCTAGAAATGTATCCAGACCCTTCTCCAGAATCCTGGTCACTATAACTTCTTATATTATTACATCTAGAAATGTATCCAGACCCTTCTCCAGAATCCTGGTCACTAATAACTTCTTATATTTATTACATCTAGAAATGTATCCAGACCCTTCCCAGAATCCGGTCCACTATAACTTGTTATATTATTACATCTTAGAAATGTATCCAGACCTTCTCCAGAATCCCGGTCACTAATAACTTGTTATATTATTACATCTAGAAATGTATCCAGACCCTTCCCCAGAATCCTGGTCACTATAACTTGTTATATTATTACATCTAGAAATGTATCCAGACCCTTCCCCAGAATCCCGGTCACTATAACTTGTGTGGCCGACTGGCTTCAGACGGTCGCAGGATTCTGCCACTGGGTGGCGTACAGCAGGAGATCTGCTACCGACGTGCCACCGAAAACCTGGTTTCGGTGGGGGAAGGCAACCATTTGGCGTCAGTAACCATAGGTTACTGACATGTGTAACTAGTATGGCTGCTATGTGGCTTTTGATGGGTTGCCTTTCCCGGGACGGTCACAGCGTTGGGTGGGAGGCCGTCCACACGTTCCAGGCCAGGTTCGGTTCCAGGATTTACCAGGCCTATAAAAAGCCTGTCTCTCTAGGTGATCGGGGGGGCATGGTCTGCCACAAGAGAGGGAAGCAACAGAGCTGGAGAGAGGTTCTGGCCCCGGAGGCTTGAGGGAAGCCGAGACAGTACTGGAGAGTACTGGTTGTTTGATGCTGGACGTTAGGTCCAGACTACCGATAGACAGGGTCTAGGTCATCAGTTAGTTAGTGGCCAGACGGCCTAGGGTTTGATTTATTTCATGTGTTGTTATGTTTTCCTGTGCCTGAATAAAACAGGCTGACGCCAGAAAGAAGCCGGTGTCCGTGTGGCATTCCGCCTACAGAAACAGTGATCCCGGAGTTAAAGTAACCCCCAGGACGGTCCAAAATGGCGTCCAAGCGCTAAGCGAGTGCTTACACTTGTTATATTATTACATCTAGAAATGTATCCAGACCCTTCCCCAGAATCCCAGTCACTATAACTTGTTATATTATTAGATCTAGAAATGTATCCAGACCCTTCTCCAGAATCCTGGTCACTATAATCTGTTATATTATTACATCTAGGAATGTATCCAGACCCTTCTCCAGAATCCTGGTCACTATAACTTGTTATATTACATCTAGAAATGTATCCAGACCCTTCTCCATAATCCCGGTCACTATAACTTGTTATATTATTACATCTAGAAATGTATCCAGACCCTTCCCCAGAATCCCGGTCACTATAACTTGTTATATTATTACATCTAGAAATGTATCCAGACCCTTCTCCAGAATCCTGGTGTGAAGAAAATTGACTCAAAATGACAGACCTCTCTCCAACCTAATCTAGTCAGAACACCGCTTCACCCACCACAGGACAAGCTCAATTTACATGTTTATCAGCACAGCTCTCTTCCCCAATGCCTCTGTAGGAAGTCGCCACAGCATGGGGTCAACCCATGAAAGGATCCTCATGTAACCTAATTAGCACTGAACAAATGCTGGTCCAAGCTCGCAAGCTTCAAAGACTTTGCTCAATCCAACCCAGTCGGGTCGTCTCCGATATTTCATATCGATTTATAGGCGACCAGCTCATAACTGGTCCATGGCGAGTTCATATCTCAAAAAACATTCCCATTTCCAGGTTTCCAAGGTGCAGGGGGACTGAGATATCCACAACTGGACCCCGGGAGTCCATAAGATAGGCCGTGTCTCATATCAGGCGTTGGGTAGAATCCAGCCGGTTCTGATGATGCTTACCAGCACGGTTCTGTGCAAGGCCCCTGCCGAGTTTAATAGTCCATTTTTGGGTTTGTATCAGAAACATGCCTGACCTGAGTGGGAGGTAGTTCATGAGACCGTCCCAGGGAGGTGTGTGAGGGGGCTGCACGTGTGCTGTCCCCCTCACAGAGATAAGCCAGAGCCAGGGTGCTCGTTCCATTGATCCAGAGGGGGCCCACCTAAGAACAGTTCCAGGACAACCGCACCGCACAGGCCAGGCCACATATGCCCCCATAGCCGGCGGCCCCAAGCAACAAGGTAACTTACTTATTTTACACACTGCCTTTTGTCGTAATCCATATTGTATTTGCACCTCTCACTGACCATGTATATTTGTTATCCATCTTGTACTATTACCTGTCTAGTGTGCCCTTCAAGGCAAATTTAAATCAGTAAAATTAAATCTGAGTTAGTCTGTCTTGAACAACAGGCCCTTCCACACGCCAATTCTCGATCTATAGTATATATCTATCCCCAAGGTTTGTGTTTCTGACCCTGCATAAAGACGTAACAGGACCGGTCCTTATAACTAAACGAGCGAACTGGTGGCAGCATTGTTGTTTCCGCTGTGCCAGAGTGGGCAAGGTGTAACAGTGGAACAGTCATCCTTGGCTGGACCTTGAGCTCCCCTAGTGGGCAGCGCAACGTCGAGATACACCCCAACGTCAGCGCCCGTCGTCCCTCAAGTGGGGGCCGGCGGACTAGCTGTTAATCGTCACAATAATGTGGCAGTAGACGGTGGATCAAAGACAATAGAGTGTTTGTGAGTGTGCGTGCTGTACTCCCAAATGAGGCAGGATTATCGGCTGCAGTACATTGTGTGTATCGGCCTTTTTTTTTTTTTTTTATTTTTTTTTTCTATCCTCAGTTTGGTATTTACCATATTTTTTCTCCTAAAAAAACATGCAATAGGAAATGGTCTTGAGCTTTGTTTCACATTTAGGATATCCATACGTGAGATGGTATCACTTATATTATCATGAATAATACAAAATAGAACCTTCTCTTCTAATGTCCTACTTTTGCTAGACGTTACATTTTAACACAGTACAGTAGGATAATAATTGTCCTGTGAAATGTCAGCCAATTAGTTTATCTTATTGCTATATCTCACCCCTGAAGAAGCAATCCCACTAAACGTGGTATAGCAGGCCAGTCACTTCTCCCGGTAGGTGTCTTATATACAGTGGATAGATAGATAGATAGAGGTATACTGTATAGATGTCTATATATAGATACATATAGATAGATATGTCTATTTTATATATATATATATATATATATATATATATCACTAAGAAATATATATAAATATATATTATATATATATATATATATAAACACACACACACACACACACAATCTGTATGTGCACACCGTGCTGATCTAATGTGACTTGTGTTGGTACTTATATACACTTTAGACACACCTTAACCACTTGGATTCTATATTTGTATTTATGTGCTTCTATATTGACATTTATTTAATGTTTTTGACATATGTCTGCGAGACTTTTTGCTTCATTATTAGAATATTCAATATAATTTTATATATCAATTAATAAAGTTTTTGTATTTTTTAAATTGATGTATTGCTGCTATTTTTTAAGTATATATGATGTCTGGGAGTTGTCCTATGTTTAATAGGGGACCATAATTCTATTAGGTCCAACCTGATTTACACTGCGGGATTTAGCTTTTTTGTGTTTCCAATTTTTGCCGATGAGTGCTATATTATTGCTATATTCCACCATTGCCAATTAGTGCTATATTATTGCTATATATTCCACCATTGCCAATGAGTGCTATGTTATTGCTATATTCTACCATAACTAATAAAATTGCAATTTACTTTTTTTTATCTTCTAGTTTTTTTTAATCCAATTCATGCATATTTTAACGCTATGTGAAAGGATTTTTTTCCCCTAACTTGATTATAAATAGCTGGAGATGACATAACTGGGGCATTGTGCAGCGCTCCCCAGACACCACGAGCCATAGTGCATTTCTCTGTTTGTTCGCTTTCGGTCTGTTCTGGATTACTTTAACAAAGCGATTACACATCTTTTGTGTATTGATTTTTTTCTCTTTAGTGCTTGGTATAAATCCGCATGTAAGATCAGCGCTTGCATTTTAAAGCATGTACTCGTTCATTTGCTCAAGATTGAAAGGTGTAATGGCAATGGAAACAATAAAAGAACAAACATCCTTTTTACGTATCTCTAGATCAGGGCTATGATCATCATAAAGGCAAACTCGGGATATACCCAGGGCTGTACAGTAACAAGGTCGCACCCCTGTACTTGTTATAGCGGACTATAAAAAATATCTGACTTGAGGGTGATCTTCTGAGGTTTGGGATAACAGACATTATTTTCTGGTTCAGAGTAATGTTATTTTATTCTTTTGAGACACTGCGGTTCACGGATTTGTTTTAGATAAAATAAATGGTACAATGTAAGGGGATATCGATCTCACAGAGTGCAGAACATTTCTTTAATGTCAAATTAGATGTGATATGATATACGCTATGTATTATTAATACATCTCAGTGCTACATTGAGGTTTATGAGGAAAATTCAATGAAGGCGTGTTCCCATCTCAGACATTTATGGCATAACCATAGCATATGCCATAAATGACTGATTGATGTGGGTTCCACCTTTTGTCTTGAGAATGGGCCCCCAAAAATCTTGGTGCAGAACGTCCTTGCACTATACTCTCCATTCTTTTCTATGGCAGTTCCAAGTAAAAGTCGAATTGTGCTCAGCTCTACTTGAAACTCCCATTTTAATGTATAGAGGGTGCCTGGCAAGCACAACTTCCTCACCAGTCTACATGGAAACTTTCAGTGGCCAGTTCTCAAGACACCTATATTCCGGCAATTAGCTAATTACCATTGCGCTGCCCTTGCAATGTTGAAGAGCTGCCGCGCGCCCTAGGAGACGGGTGTGCGCGTGCCAGCACTTGGCAGAGCAGGGCAGGGAAGCAGGAGCTTAGCTGGGTGAGTATAGAGCTGCGTTGACCGGAGCAGAGCAGGGTTGGCAGTGGTCCGAAGCATTGGCCAGGGCACGCTCCATGACATTGTGGTTCTTATTGTTTGACATGTTAGATCTTTTTGTCTAATGTTACACCACCTATTTGTTGGCTTAGTTTCCAACAAAATTTTGACATAGGTTGCTGCATTTTAAGACCCGCCCTTCCCACAGACCACACCCCTTTGTCTTGTAAACATTGCCCCCTTGTCAAGTTATGCACAAAAAATGTCTTAAACACATAGGGCGACATGTCAAAAAAGAGGAGGTGCCACACCAATTTTAAGGAGCATTAAATGAGTGTATAGTGCACCTGAATGTATTAATCTGTCACAAATCTGGCATCTGGTATACCTTGCATAGTATAATTGATGCGTCTAATCTAGGCACATAGCAAAATGTAGGCGCATATCACTGCTAGCATATTTGATGCGTCTACTTTAGGCGCATTCAAATGTCTCGTGCCTGGTGTATAATGCGCCTAGTTTTGGTGTACAACAGTTTATTTATATAGAGAATAGGAAGTCAACAGCTTTTTGGTGCAAAATACACCCAAAAAATGGTGCAGCACTAATGAGACATGTCGCCCATAAGGAATGTACTGCAAGGTATGTATATCCCATTTTCAGCACAAAGTAAGTTAGAAATCTTCCCATAGATCCTGATACAAAGTAGACAGAGACTAAAGTACCCTGAAACCCTTCAGACCATAACGTGGGATCAGAAGATATAAAGGTTCCTGCTAAATACATATGCTGGAGTCATTGAGGCGCATTTATCACATCTCTGATTTTAGTTACCCTGTATATAATGGGATTGTGGATATATCAGTTGGTTATTATCTAAGAATCCGTCACAATGTTCTGCTTGACCTCACTTGAGGCTCTTGATGGTCGCAGAAGTAAATAGGAATCTGCATCTGATCTTTACACTACATGTAACGTAATATTATTGCTGCTTGTCTCTTTCAGAAGATGGACGCAAGCTTAAAGGTGCTATTCAGCGAAGTACTGAGACTGGACTAGCTGTCGAGATGCCTAGTCGAACTGTACGCCAAGCGAGCCATGAATCAATAGAAGATAGTATGAACAGCTATGGATCTGAGGGCAAGTAAGTCATCAACCTTTCACTGTGTCAATATATAATCTGCTTTAGCATGAAAACGTTTAAAAAAATTAGTTTTTTTGGTCAAATAGGCACAATTCTTGATATTTTTTCTTCATAAGTTCAGAAAAGCCTAAAGAAAATTGTAGGAACCTCAGACCTTTTTTGCCTTCACCAGTGATTAACCAGTTTTAACTGTTAAAGCCAGAGGATTGTTCATGATCTATGACTTGACCATCACCTGGATATTGAAGGTGTAAGGTTAGAGTCAAAGCACATTCAGGTTCCATTCGGGACCCCATCTGGATACCTGAAATAAGTATTGCAACCAATTCATAGGGAACAATAAGGCAAACGTCGCCCATAATGACTACATTCGCTCGATTTCCCAGAATGTTTACGGCTTCTGTGCTGGACAGAATAGCATGGTGGATTGTGTTATTTTGTCTCACACAGAAAACATTCTTTTTTTCGGGAAATAGAGCAAACATTACTGCTTTGGACTATGCCCTATTGTTCCTTATAAACCTATAGAAACCCTATTGGGATACTTTTTTTCAGGTAACCAGAAGGATAGTCACGTAGAAGGTCCCAAACGAAGTGTGAGCTAAGCCTAAGTAGGTGCATCTGCCAGGGAAGGCAAACTTTGGTGCACTGGTAATTTCTAAATTTTGAAGATTTGCTAAATGTTGAGGAAACATAGTTGAGATGAAGTCTACAAACAGGTGGATCTCCAACCACCAAAAAGTATTACCTACTCAGGTTTCTCATTACCTGTCTCCTCCATAGGTTTACATCCCTATTGTATAGACTGGTGTCATGAACTGTTGGATGCATGCAGAGAAAAGTCCAGGGACCCCAAGAGATCTTAAATGTGTAAGATAAGGAGTTGTAGAGGATTAGAAAAACATGGTTACCTTGTTTCAGAAACAGTGCCACATTTGTCCACAGGTGGTATGTGGTGGTGTTGCAGCTCAGGTTCATTCATTTCAATAAAGCTGAGCTGCAACACCTTTCCAAAATGTCATTGTACTTACAACTTTTCAGTTTTGCATGAAAGTTGGTTCTTTTCATAGCCATTGCAATTAAAGACAACTCACTGCCTCAGGTATCTTAACATTAGAAGCAACAATGTACATAACCCCTGTTTAACTAATTTTTAGAGGGGTTTTTGACATATGAATTGGATATGCCATCAAAGTCTAATAGGTGCGGGTCCCACCTCTGGGACCCATACTTACCTCAGGAATGAGCCCCAAAAGGTGTTGCGACTTGGAATGGAGAGCTGGACAAAGCTCACACTCTCCACCACCCTCGACTCTCTTGCCATTCTATTTTCTACGGAGTTTCTGAGTACACGCAAGCGTTGTGGTTTGACCTACTCGGAACTCCCATAGAACAAAATGGAAAGTCGTGTGCAAGTGCAAATTTTTAGACTTTGGTGGCATATCCTATTGATATGCTATCAAAGTCTTTGGTGGGAACCCCTCTTTAAGTGGTCATTAAAGTAAGAAGGTGGTCATTAAACAAGACCTATCACCTTTCCCGAGAAGTCCCGAAGTAACCCGAAACTTTTAAAAGGGGGGGTCTCGCTACAATGAAATTTTTGGAATTTTTTAAATTTAAAAAACTTTTAAAAAAAAAAAAGCAGTTGCAAAATATGTTTTATTAAAATTCCTACCCGATTTTGGGGTTATCCCCCGGTAGGGGAGTTTCATTAAACCCTCAAATCCAAAAGCAAACCGACCTGTTGATTTTTTTCTCACCTGGGTGGGCCCTCCTGGGACTTTATCTGCTTTTCAATACAGGTCGGGAAACACAGAGCCCCGCCCGTAAAAGTATGTATGCTTCTGTAGGGGATGGGAGGCCCCTGGGTTCTTTGTCGTGTACTGTGCTTTCCTAGATTAAAAACCCGTGTGTGAATGCTCCCTCCTGCCTTTTCACAGATTAGGAAGCAGAGGTAGGCTAAACTTGGGGTCTAGGTGTTTAAAAATCAGTAAAGTTTTGTTTTCTAAAATCATATGTTCCTGTGGAGTCTGAACTATAACAAAAACAGATTTAGGGGGGCCCTGTGAAAAGGTTTTTATAACCCTCCCCGCTCTGCTGTATTAGTGAAAACATTGTGATTAAGTAACCACTTAAAACTTTCCCTTTTGCTGTTTTTGGGTTTGGGGGGACAGTTGGGTTTGTGGTTTTTTTGTTGCTTTAGATGCCTGGAGATTTTTATGCTAAGCCCGGGGGTAAAGGGAACCTTTTTAAACCCCCCTACTCTAGCTATTACATACACATTTCTTCACAACCCCCTGGGGTCCATTAGCCACTTTATAGATCCCGCCCTCCCCTGCTTCTCCTGGGCTCTGTGGAGAGGACAGCAAGGCTGGCCACAAACAAACCCACAGTGCAGTTAAAAACAGCATAGCACACAAACTAGGAAAACACACCAGGGTTTAAATCTGGCACAAACACCCTCCCCCCCTCCCCCCCCCCCCCTGCTGTAAAAGAAGTTAAAAGCACAGAGGGGGAAAAAGGTCTTGTGCTGAGGGGGGGGAGGTAAGGGGGAAAGGGGAAGAGGGAGACAAGAACAAAGCCCCTGAATTAAAAAATCCTATGCTGCCAGACAAAATGAGTACTGAAATCTTGAGGGAAGACAAAAACCCCTTTTAGTAAAAAACACTTCTAAATTTTATTTTAAATTGGGGAAAAAAAAAGCATTTAAAAACCCGTAATTTTTTAAAAAAAAAAAAAAGCCCAGGCCCTTTTAGAAAGGAGACTGAAAGCCCCGGTCCACCCCCGCAAAGCACATGGGGTCACTATGCTTACAGCTCTGTTTGACTTTCCTGCCCTTTTGAAGCCGAGAAAAATCCCCCTATGAAAGGGGGAGCCTGGATGTCTGCAGCATTTTAAAACTGGGGAAAAATTGGGGTTTTTTCTTCATGCGGTTTTTATAACACTAGTACAATGAAAACATGGATGCCTGAGTGTTATAGAAGAGAAGGGCAGACTGAAATCAGTAGCAGCAGGTAAACCCTGTAAGACATCTGTCCTCAGTTTGCTGTGGCTGCAGTGTGTGTATAGTGACAGTGACAGCCCAAATTTAAACCCTTTATACAAAGATCTATCCCATCATTCCCAATTCCCCCTTTTTTTTTCCCCCTTCCTGACCCCTGCAGAATTAATATCTCCCAGGGAAGAAATCTCACCAGAGTGTGACCTCTCTCTGACAAAAAAAGTAAACCTTTTACCCCTTAAAATACTGAGGAAATCACTGATTTTGCCAGTGACATGTATTGGGGAACGGTCTTCTTATTTCATCTACTACAGATTTTCGTGTTTGTGTGAGGGTGATAGGTGCTCTTTAAAGAGGACCATCCTGACCAGCTTAGTGTATTTACCAAATAATTCTCAAGATATAAGAATATTGAAGAATCTTTTTTCTCAACTCTGCATTGTGTTATTCCTCCTGGAAATGGATGCCTGAATTGGGTAAATACTATTTCCCTTGAGTGAGCTTTATAACCCCAAACTCACTACAATCAGTGAATGAATGGTAACGCCCAGTTGCCAATTTAATCATAAATTTCCAGGAAGGATAATAGAGTAACATAATGCAGTGTTAAAGGGGTTGTCTCACTACATTTTTACATTTGACCCTCCTGTTTTCTTGGGGTTTATTTTGAATTTAGGGCTGTTTACTCTTCTATAGCTGCGAAGAAACAGGGCCCCTTTGCTATAGCAACCATGCGGCACCAAACATGAGAGGTAAACAAATCTTTAGCTATGCGACCGAGGATCTGATTCAGCCCATACAAGAGGGGTATCTAGAAAGTAACACGATAAGGGGCAAATTGCAAAACCCCTGTTTTTTTTTTTTTTTTTTCAAATTTTAACATAAAACAATCCTTTTATGAAACAAACCCTTTTTAAACATAGAAACTTTTTTTTTAGGAGGGTCCCGTAAATCAAGCAGTCCCGCAGGAAAGCGGGGCCAATCCCTTTTTTTTAAAATGCTGGAACCATGATATAGAATTGAAAGATCATCTGGAAGTTTTTTACCTGTGTAGAATCTAAAGGGTAGCACCAAAAATTTTTTACTGTCCATAGTCAATAAATTTTGATAATTTAGGGGGCGCATCGAGATCCTCACCAATCCCCACAGCTGAGTGCTTTGCCCTTTCATATCTGCTTAGCCCTCCTCGGAGAGCAGAGAGTGCAATGTACGGGTTTTCAGAAAGTTTATAGTCAATATATTGTTTGAATGGCTCTCCAAGATGATCTGACGAAGGAAGATCAGAAATGAACGGGTACAGGGCTCAGGTATCTTGGCATTTAGAGCTCCGCCAATCAACTCTTAATAGTTACCTTTTAAGCTTCTCTGAACAACACAACATCTCATTCAAAGTGGTGGTCACTTTTAGCTCTGGTAACAGGTGGATTTGTTCTTTAAAGGGAACCTGTCAGGTGCTTTATGCTACCCTCTATGAGAGCAGGATGAAAAAGGAAGAGAAGCCGGGGGTCTTTTATATATAGGGTTTTTTTATGAAAGGGAGAGAACTGACTCTTTAAAATATATAGGGTTTTTTTTTTTTTTTTTTTTAATGGATTTGAAGAGAAGCGAGCTCGTGATATATAGGTTATATGATAGTGGGAGGGAGCTGAACTCTGGTTTATTTTGGGTTTTAAAAATGATAAGGAGAGAAGCTGAGCTCTGTGATATATGGGGTTTTATGATACAGGGAGGGGACTGAGCTCTGGGGAAAATGGGGTTTTAAATTGATTTTGGAGAGGACAAAACCTGTTATACACCCCAACCGGCCACTTTTTAAAGGTACCCCGCCCCAACTGCTCGTTAACACAAAATTTTCTAATCAGCCAATCACATGGGGGGCCCAACTCAGGGCTTTTTGGCATGTAGACTTTGGTCAAGACAATCTCCTGCAGTTAAAACCCGGCCATCAGTATGGGGAAAAAAAGGTGATTTTAAAGTGCCTTTTGAACGGGGGCTTTTTTTTTTGGGTCCCCAGAAGGGCTGGTCTGGGGTTTTTTCAGAAATTTCTGATCCCGGGATTTTCACCAAAAACAACCCATCTCTAGGGTTTACAGAGAATGGTCAAAAAAGAAAAAACATCCAGTGAGCGGCAGTCCTGGGGGCCCCGGAAATGGCCTTCGTTTGAAAGCCAGAGGTCAAAGGAGAATGGGGAGACTGGTTTTGGGGCCCCCCGATAAAAGGCAACAGTGACCAAATAGCCACCCGTTTCAACCCAGGTAGGGGAGAAAGGGACTCTGGGAAAGCACAGTAAAGGCGAAATTTTTAGGCAGATGGGGTACAGCAGCAAAAAGACCACACCCGGGTGCCATTTCCGTTTTAAACTAAGAACCAAGGGAAACTGAAAGGCCCCCAATTTGCCCCCAAGGCCCCATCAAATTTTGGAAATAAAGATTTTGGAAAAAAAGTGCCTTTGGGCTGATGAGATTCGAATTTTTTCTGCGAAATTCGGAAAGGTAAGGGGGCCCGAATTTGCGCAACAACATGAAAGCATGGGTCCATCCTGCCCCTTTTACAACGGTTTAGGGCCCGGTGGTGGGTTTTGGGTCACGGTGTGGGGAATATTTTCTTGGCAAAACCTTTTGGGCCCCCCTTTGGGACCAAATTTTAGCTCGTTTTCAAACCTTGTTTGGGAAACTATGGGCCCCGAAAAAATTGGGGGCAGTTTTGAAAGGGAAAAGGGGTCCAAACCCCTTACTAGCTTGGTGTAACCCCAAAAATTTGGGCCCGGGGAGGTGTATAAAGGGTTAAAATGATAGAGGGGAAAGGAAACTGAAGTCTGTGATATATAGGGGTTTTAGGAAAAAGGGGAGAAGCTAAGCATGTGATATCCAAAATAAACCCCCAAAAGGGGGGTAACTTTTTTTCAAAAAAATGGGGGGGGCCAATTTTTCCCCCATCCCCTTTTCTTCCTATCCCCCCCCTCCGCCCTTTACTTGCCTTCCCCTTTTACTTCCCCCCCCTTCCCCTTCTCTCCCCTCCTCTCCCTGCAGTGAAGGGCCCCCTCAAACCCAGCTGGGGAGGTCTAGAGCGCTGTGAGCTCCCCAGCGGGTCCGGGCAGAGCCCCTTTGGCAAACACTTTTGGTGAAATCCGTAAGATATGGTGGCTCTCTAATTACTGAATTTAGACCGAAGGGAACTAAAAAGCACCCCTGGCAATGAAACCAAACCCAGCCCCCCTATAATATTTCCCCTCTAGATGGAAAAAAAAAAATGTTTTTTAATGCAATGCAATGAGGGAAAATAAAAGAACTCAATCTCACTTCCCCTAGGAATCATTTTTTCAATACGTCCCCCAAAATGTATTTTATTGTATCCCATACACCAAAATGACAACTCACTGCACCCCCAAAAATTTAAATAACTACAATGGAGCCACAAAAAATTACATTACAACTGCCCCTTAGAAAGGGAATTGCCAGTACTGAAAAAATAATATAATTCACTTTTCCCCAAAATGTATTATATTACACACTGAACCCTAGAAATGAGTTACATTACTCACTGTATTCCAAACATTACTTTACCCATACCCCAAAATTTTACATTAACCATACCTGAGTTTTACTACATTACCACAGTACCCTAGAGTTTAATTACACCGAAACCCAAGTTTACTTTTAACCAAACATGAGAGATTACATTACCAATATACCCCGAGATTCTTTACACCATATCTAAAAGATTACTTTACTCCCCGTACCCCAGAGTTTACTACATTACCACTATACAACAGAGATTATTTACCCATCCCCCAGAGGTTACTAGTTTACACAATGTCCCCCAAGGATAACTTTAAAAAAACCATATCCCAGAATTACTTACTTACTGTATCCAAGATTCATTACTCATGTACCCCAGAGATGACAAAATTTACTACTGTACAACAGAATTACATTACACACGTACCCCAGAGTTTAATTCCCCATACCCCAAGATTACTTACAATTGACCCCAGAGATTATATTACCACTGTACCCCAAGATTACACTTACCCACTGTACCCCGAATTATTTTTCACACCGTACCCCAGATATTACTGCTTTATTCACTGTCCCCATAGATTATATTACCACTGAAAAAAAGGGGAATTATTTTACACCTCCCCCCAGAGATTTTTACATTACACATGTAAAACAGAGATTAATTACACCATACCCCAGAGATTATTACATTACACACTGTAGCTCAGAGACTACATTAGAAAAGGTACCCCAGAAAAGGTGTGTGTATATATACAATATTGAACACAAACACACTATACATTTAGGGTGAGTTAAATTTATGGTTTTCAGCACGACAAAGGGTTTTTTGCTTGTTGGAAATTTTGGGGCCCCGCAAACGCAGAATTTCCCATGAACAAATGGGCCCAACTTTTCCCCAGGCAGATTTTGCCCCTTCCCTTCATTTGGGGCTGTTAGTGCGGAAATGCCTCGAAAATTTTGTGAGGCGCTGACATACATGGCAAAAAACTAAATGACAAAATGGAAATTTTTAAAAGGGGATTTGTAAATCAGTTTCCTGTCAAATTTTTGGGCTCGGGTTTGAGGCAGAAACCAGAACTGAATGCCCCAGAATCACATTATATCTTCCCTTTAACGTACCCTTAAGGTTGTTCACACGGGGTAAGCGGGTGTAAAATGTGTTTTCCCGCTATATGCTGGGGGTTTTTTTGGTATGGGGCCCGGAAAATCCATACTTCTAAAATGCGCAGGGCCGGGGGCCTTTTACTTTCATTTTACCCAGCGCATAAGTGCAGGGAAGACATGACATGGGCTAGACACATGGCGTACATACGTATTACCCTACTCACATGACACACAACGCGGCACCCTTGCCCCCCCCTTACCTGTCCCTGTAGCTGGTGAAATCACAAATTCTTCCCCCAATACAGAATGGGAGGGGGCCCCCGATTCATTCAGCAGGGGCTTCCCCCTTTTTTTGATGAGGCTGAGATAGCTGAAGGGTAACAATGGGAGGGAAAAATTTCAGTCCCAGATACAGAGTGTCTGGACTGTGAGCATGTTCTGCCCCTCGGACCCCGCTCCCAAAAAGCTCTTCCTACCTTTCTCTGACACTTGAGGGGCAAACCCACTCTGTCCCACCCAAAAATGCACAGAAATTAGGGGGTAAAGGGTTTTTCTCCCTTTCCCCCTCTTGTCTGCTTCCCCACTTACCATATTCTCATGCTTTCATTTGGATTTTTTTTTATAGAAGTGGCTAAAAAGTGGGGGGGACCGTGCCCCACCCTGAAAAAAGTGGGGGGGACCAGTCCTCTCTGCACCCCCCTAAAGTTACACCTATGTATAACCCTATATATCGCAGAGCTCATCTCCTCTCCCTTGAAAACATCCTGATCTCGGATACAGTAGCATAAAGCTCCTGACAGGTTCCCTTTAACCGTATACATATATCACTGGTAACATATTCTTTGATGGGAAACCTAAAGTGAAAGCTGTTTGTAGGACATTACATGCCTGGGTTCTTGTACATGTATTCAAGTGGATCTCCCAATGTCTGGCATGCACCAGGTGCTACTCTACTCTGCCCTGCTAGCAATATCTTTTAGTGGTGGTTAAGGCAAGTCGTATGAAACAGAAAACAAAACAGGTTGGCAGGCGGGAGAGGAGTGTCAGACATTGGGGAACTCTCCTAGCTCCTGTCAACCTGGTCTTTTTTCATACAGGCAGCGTACTGACCACCAACAACTCTGTCCCAGCGGGAGCGAGCAGGGAGCACCAGGCATGAGTCAGTCTTTGGGGGATACAATGGACCCCAGGTAGGTAACCCTCTGGAATTGATGGATCAACCCCAATGTCAAGTTGTCCTTTGTAAAACTGTATAACTTCACATGCAGAATTGTTTGATGTGACTTAAACTGGATGTGCTGATTCTCCTTACTCCATATGATATTACATGTGATGACTACCTTATGTCCAGTGTCCTTCCATCTGCTAATTGTCTGAATCCTATGGAATTTAAAACTAGTAAAAGCTGTAGTGAGTGAGAGTCCGCTGTACTCTCCTTGGAAACTCAGACAAGTTGTGAGACTCTTGGACCACGCTTCTCTTTATCTCTCAGTAGAGGACAGTGGTCAGTGGTGGACAATCGTCATGCTTCAGTTGCAGAGGGACCACTGATGGTGCTGTGTAGAATAGTTCTAGAGTAGATCTCCAGATATGTGCAACTAAAACTCAAAGGATGCCCTGATAGCCAGATGGGAGTTGTAGTGTCATCACAGCTGAGTCATATTGATCTTCTGTTTACACCCTAGAGACATAGCATTAACTGGGTTGTCCAGGCGTAGAAAGGCCTAAGGACCCCTTTACACGGCAATGGACAAATACCGGTCGGTTTATCCGACCGGTATTTGTCCGGTGTGTGTGCCGTCCCCACGGCCGCAGGGGGGGGGGGGGACTGCTTTTCTCCGCAATGAATGTGCATACACAATGTTTTTCGGGCGGCCGGCGATTTGAAAAACCGTTGGGCGGAAAACCCGTGCAGTGGGGACTGCTGCAGGGTTTTCTATAGGAGCCCGTTGTGCTCGTTTGCGGCCGGTTTTTCAGACGTCCTGCAAAACCGCAACTCGACTGAAAAAACGGCCGCAAACCCGTGCCATGGGGACATGCCCTAAGGGTCTTCTTTCAAAGACCATGTCACCTGTGTCACAAGATTTGGCTAGTATTGCAGCTTAGCCCCATTCATTTTAATAGAGCTGAACTGCAGTACCAGTCATATTCTGGGACAGAGGTGGTGCTATTTTTGAAAGAACGTGGCCATGTTTTTCTAATCCTGAATAACCCACACTTCCTGGTCAGGCTGTGGGTGGCTCTATAGCAGTGATTGACATATCAGCTCTGCTATTCCTAGCTATTCCTGTTAAACTGAGATGAGTGAAGGAGATTTATGAAGTGTAGAACACAGGGCTGCAGAGCTCTAAAGGGTGAAAGCTTGTCATTTAGTTGGGTAAACAAACTTCATTGCTAGAGATAAGACTTTGTAGGGAGTAACTCACTATGGTTGAACTGACTGACTGACCACAGCTTGGATCAATCAGATAAGGAGAAGAGAAGAGAGCGTGAGAAGAGGTGGCTGGTAACCAAGAGAAACCTGAGTTCTCTTAGAGGAAATAAAATGTTCTTTATCTCCTGACAAAAGCAAAATCAAAAGAACAATGTATTTGGTTATAGTCTCCATTTACCTTTCCCTACATGGTAACAGCTAATCAGCATGGTAAGAAAACCCCCTAAAGGTTTGGTAGAGCATTATCATGATACCCTGCTGCATACTGATTGTAGGGATATGAGCATCCCAGTTATATAGCAATATAGTCACTGCTCCCATATAACTAGGAAGAAATTGACAACGAAATTGGGCACTGTAATGGTGCCCACATGAGACATCCATGACTTTCCATGACCAGCTATAGCTGACAAAGCAAAATCTCCTGACCACAGCAAAATCAAAAGAACAATGTATTTGATAATAATCTTCATTTACCTTTCCCTACATGGTAACCGCTAATCAATGTGGTGAGAAAACCCCTTTAAGGTTTGTTAGCGGATTATCATGATACCCTGCTGCAGATTGATTGTAGGAATGTGAGCATCACAGTTATATAACAATATATTCCCTGTTCTCATATAGCTAGGAAGAAGGCATTGGGTGATAACGCCAATGGGCACTGTAATGGTGCCCATGTGAGACGTCCATGGCTTTCCATGATCAGCTAAAGCTGACAAACATAAATGTAGTAAAATTAGGGGGAAACAGAGCACTCAGTGTCTGCTGGGCACTTTTCTACTTGATGGGAAATGCCACTTAATATCTAGTTTCCAGCAATGGCAGGCTGCATCGTGTTTCGGTAACAACGGTGGCACGTCCATGACATTATTTAAAGGTTTATTTAAAGGTCGTCTTTTTGTACTTGTGACTTTCCCTTTCAGACGGGCAAGGGAATAATCAGGAACAGCATGTTTAAGAAGTCAAGCATTTTCCTTGCTGATGGAAGACCTGCTTGTTGCCTTCTTGTAAAAATAAGGATGAGCTATTTTCTAGCCTGTCAGGCAGCAAGTAAAACAATAATTTTAACAAACTGCTGCAATTTACTGTTGACGACAAACCGCCATCAATTTCCCTGTCACTGCAGAAAGAGACATTTTAAGCCATATGCCCAGGTAGAATCGCATGCAGAAGAAGTAATTTTAGTGAGTTTAGACTTGAGCCTAAAATAACATTCATTTTTTAATTTAAATGGGATTTAAAAAACAAACAAACTGTTTTTTTTTCCTTTTTATAAAAAAAAAAAGTCTGTACTGTGCCTTCTGCGTGTCATTGCATCATGACCCTGTTATGCCAACTTCGCCAAAGCTTTACCTGGGCATTGTCTACTCCATAAACATGAACACTCATTTTGCAATGAAGTGAAAAAAGTCTGTGTATGAGTATGTTCACACGGCGTTTTGGATCCGTTTTTACCAAACAACTAGAACAACAAGCGACTGTTTATGTCGCCAGTAAAGCAACTACCTCAGAATCACAAAGAAAAAAATCAACAAAAAGAGGTTGACTCCTAAAATATAACTTTTAATGATATGCAATAAAATAATGCACAGGTAAATATCTCTCAATCGTCATAGATAAGACAAAACAGAGAAACAAACATATACATAAGGGCAAAAAGATGCCACAGTAGCCTAAACCGTCCCAAACCTATCAAATGCAGGAGAATTCGCCCTGATAAGGGCGCCCTAACCTGGAGCCTGACCCTAAATTACAAAGGGCCTATACTAGCCTCCAGTCTAGTCCCGACATGTTTCAATCAGCCTCTATGTTTACACCTGATCACCTCAGGGGACAGAATAGAGGGGGAAAAAAAAGACAGAAGGTCAGCAAACTACTCCTCCCGAAACTACATCAATTGTAAGGCAGCAACAAATACATTACAAAGTTGGATATACATCCACTTGAATACATAAAAGGGTCACAAGAGTAGTAGTTAAAAGATGAATACCTATATATATATATATAAGCTACTAGAGGTGACTTACATGAATGTGGTAGCCATATGATATTCACAAAGACATAAATAGCTTACCAACATATGGGTGAATACCCCAGAGCCCAACACATGATAGTTATTAGACGTCACCTAGGTCATCTCTAGCCCTGTAAGGGCACAGCAGCATCGGCTCTATTCTGTCCCCTGAGGTGATCAGGTGTAAACCTGACAACGGACCCAAACACGCAGCTGAAATGTGCGAACATACCCTAGGAGTCTTGATTACCCTGCACATACAGGATGATTGGTGGCTTTCAGTATATGCACATAAAGTCCGGGAAATATGGGACAGATTTATTAATGCTGTCTAATACTTAGTGTAAATGTAGACTAGACGACCTTAAAAGGCTGAGCCACTTTGCTTTTCCACTAAACCATGCCTCTTTAGTGAGGCCATTCCCTCTTTTGGTGGAAAAGGCACAGAAGTGTCTAAAAGCTGTCTAGAACACATAATAAATGTGGTGTAAATTCCCATAATAAATGTGCCGATCTCTGTTTAGTGTTCTTTAAACCTGTTTAAATTCATTTAATGCCCAAACATACATTAGTTACTGACCTTGGTGCTCCAGTAGTTTCCAAAGGTTACCTCCATTGCCAGTCAGTATTCCCACACCCTAGTCCTGCCCAACCAGGCTTGACTGACCTTCCCAGAGGACAGGAACTACCACCAGGCATAATAGCATGTCATAGTGATGGTACAGGCACAAAAGCTTAGCAGTTATATCCCAAAATGGTGGCACTGAAAAAAAACAAGCCCTCATATGGCTGTACCAATATAAAAATAAAAAAAAGTTATAGGTATTAGAGTTAAGTGGTTAAAAGACCTTAAAAAAATATTGCTTTGTTGTGAAGGTCAAAATAGGCTATGTTGTTTTGCATATACAAAAAAATTATAATTAAGGTACTGCTGCCTAAAATTTTTTTTACAAAAAAAATACTTTCCTTCCTCCTCACCTCCATTCCAGCGCTGGCTCCTGCCGATCCCCCCCAGTCCCCCCGTTTACTTCCTGCTCTGGGAAAAAAAGGAGGGTCACTCCGTGGGCCCAAAATTGGCTGCAGTGGTCACATACAACTGCCTTACTTTACTGTACGAAAGTGAACAACTCTGAAAGTGATGTAAGCAGACAGTGACGCCAGCCAATGAAAGCGCAGTGCGACATCCCATTGCCCCGAGCCCGGGGGAAACCGAAGATCGTCGAGAGACGTCGCAGAGCCAGTGCTGGAACAGGAGTGAGAAGAAAGATGGGTATGGTTCTTTTTTTTATCATTTGACACATACCCTTTAAAAGGGGTTCCCACAAAGTAAAGTCCACTGCATATGTCTACTCTCAGCTAGCAGAAAGCCGACCGTGCATGACAATGAGCAGGGCGGTGCTTGCAGCCATCCTCCCCATTCATTTCTATGGGAGTTGTTGATATAGTCGAGTGAGTGTGTTCAGCTATATTTGGAAACTCTCATAGAGGTGAATGGGTACGATGGCCACAAGCGCTGCCCTGCTCATTCTCATTCATGGTCTTCTTGCAGCTAGCCAAGAGTAGACATATGCTGTGGACTTTGTGGGAATACCCCTTTAATTAATTGTTATATAGATAATGCCTTTGAAGTGCATTTTCCCTATAATATGGAAATATCACTAGTAAATCTATGTTCCTGAGTTGTTTTCTTCGATCAGGTTCTATAAAATCATTTGATAGTTATTCTATTTCTGGGATGATAAGTAATATGTCTCCATTGTAGCTCCTATACCAGTTTTTACCCAGCGTTCCTAGACTCCTGACAAATCTGTCTAGTTATACTGGTTACAGCGCCAGATCCAGGGGCATAACTAGAGAGGCCTGGGGCCCAGGCCCAGCAAACTTTTGGATGGGGCCCCCTACCACACCCCACCCCTCCCCCACCCCTCCCACGAACATTTACCAGGACATGCAGTTACTAGATAATACAAGGGGCAAATACCTCACGCTACATATCACCATCATACTGCTACCAGACAAATCACTGTCTACCAAGATCAACATTACCAATAACACTCCTACATACGGACCTGATTATACCACTAGAACACGACCACAAATTACCACCACATAGTGACTAAATAATACCCCCTACACTATTACTGGGTCAGTATACAAAGAACAATAGTACTAGCCATAAGTGACCATATAGTGGGAGGTATCAGTGTGCACAGGTGCCCTACAGACTGTATATTACCTCCATACAGTGACTATATAGTGGTAGACACCAGTGTACACAGGCTCTTCAGATATATGTGATTGAAGTGAAGTTACATCTTGTGACTCACAGGTGACGTTTCTCTGACGAGTCGTTGACTTTCCCTTTTGTTCTGCATTAGGTCCAGACCATCATGATGACTTCTCCCGGCCACTTGTCCCTGGAGATTTACACACAAAAATTATTGGAATTCTCACTTTTCCAGCACTTCACTCCCTGCCCCCCAAGCTATAGGGGGTCCATTTAGGCAGGCAGGATTTAGATAGGCTATAGGGCCCCATATAGATGGTCAAGCAGGGTTTAGGTAGACTATAGGGCCCCATATAGACAGGCAGAGTTTAGGTAGCTATAGGGCCCCATATAGATAGGCAGGCAGGGTATAGGGGCCATATAGGTAGGAAGGCAGGGTTTAGGTAGCTATAGGGCCATATAGGTAAGCAGAAAGGGCTTAGCTAGCGATAGGGGCCATATATACAGGCAGGCAGGGCTTAGGTAGTCTCAAGGGACCCAATACAGGCAGGCAGGGCTTAGGGTAATTTATAGGGGCCCCATACAGGCAGGCAGGACATAGGGTAGGCTATAGGGACCCCATATATGCAGTCAGGGCATAGGGCAGGTTATAGAGGGCCCATATAGGCAGGCAAGGCATGTTATAGGGGGGTCATATAGGCAGGCAGGGCATATAGGCATGGGGGTCATATAGGCAGGGGGGTCATATAGGCAGGGGGGTTATATAGGCAGGGCATATAGGCAGAGGGGTCATATAGGCAGGGCGGTCATATAGGCAGGGGGTCATCTAGGCAGGGGGTCATATAGGCAGGGGGTCATATAGGCAGGGGAGTCATATAGGCAGGGGAGTCATATAGGCAGGGGAGTCATATAGGCAGGCAGAGCATATAGGCATATTTTTTTAAATTTTTATGTTCAAACAAATTTTTGTAAATGCCTGACTCACCTGCCCCACGCTCCCTCGCAGGTCCGCTCCCAGCCAGTCTGTGCTCTGCGCGGGTTGCGCAATGATATGACGTTATCGCGTAGTCTACGTCAGCACTGTGCGTCGGCGCCTGCTAGTGCATTAGCAGAGCGGAGCACAGGCGGCTCCGCTCTGCTAACACCGGCTGCCTTGAACACTCGCGCCGGAGGGCCCGGGCGTTCCGAGGCAGCATGCGCCGGGCTCCGCAGCTCTGCCTCGGGATGTTCACTGCCGGCGGGCGCAGGAGCCGCACTGCCGGGGGAGCAGACATGTCAGTGGGGGCCCGGGCCCCGTGGCAGCTGCTACATCTGCTACCTCGGTAGTTACGCCCCTGGCCTGATCCCATGTTGCTGCCCACCATGTCAAATTTGAGTTAGGAATCAGTAGCACATGTAATATTGGTCATATTCATTCATTCATTCATTCATTCATTCATGCAGTAATTTTTGACCATAATAGATAAATCATTAGTATTGTATTTTATTTTTGGAAAGTGCTTATTAGAACTCTCTACATTGGTGGCTATCATCTGCTGCAGTAAAACCACAGAGCTGGTACTTAGCTTCAAATGTCAGTAAATTGCTTCAGTTGTAGACAATTATACGACGATGGTGAATCAATAGATCAGTGTAATGTTGACAGCGGCACAAAATGCTAAACACACTGAGCAGCTGACTTTATTGCTTTGCACCAAAAACACTTATAGCCCAGAAATTAAACCATTTGTCAATGATAAAAGTCAAGGCAATGCTCATGTAAGAGGTTTGTCCTGGGGGTAGAGTTCTTAATGTCATCTTGGATTTGTGCCGCTATCCAAAGTCATTTATCAGTTATGAAACATGGAGAGTCTCCTGGTGTCTGGTCTATCATCTTCTACTTGTCCTGTAAAACTGAAGCCATATTTGACAAGACTTCTGTACATGACCAAAGCTGATCTGGATCATCGTCTTGTCTGGAGTCGTCACTCATAGAAGACGAGAATAAGAAAATGTCAATGTGTTGTTTTACGGATATGTTCACACGTACAAGTAAAAACCTGGGAAATGTTCCTCGTGTAATCCATGCATATTCCGCCTGTGAAAACCACATCATTTTGAGTCTAGTTTTTCAAAATGTAGATGAGCATTGTGTGTGGATTTGGAGGAAAATTTCGGTCGTGGATGTCACAGGTGGAATTTTGTCGGAAAATGACCGAACAGTGCAATTCAGCCTATTGGTGTCTGTTGGTACACTTTGATGGCATATCCTATTAATATATTCCATCAAAATGCGTGAAGGGAACAGCCATTTAAGATATTGATTACCATGAGCCCTGCGTTTGTTATCACAGTGGATCCACATTTTGTATGCAGCTTTAGTTGCAAATGAACTATAAGATGCTCACAATCAGTACAACATATGTAAAGCAATAAACATCTTGTTCTATGACCTACAATAACATTAGAACTATGACGTACAGTTGAAACCAGAAGTTTACATACACTATATAAATAGACACATCTGCATGTTTTTCTCACTATCTGACATGAAGTCAGAATAAACCTTCCCCGTTTTAGGTCAATTAGGAACCAAATTATTTATATTTACCAAAAGCCAGAATAATATGAGAGAGAATTTTTAAGGCATTTTTATTACTTTCTGCAAAATAGCACTGGTGGATGTATTTTTAATGCACACCAGAAACACACTGTCCGTGTGTAACATCATAGGAAAGTCTAAAGAAATCAGCCAAGATATCAGGAAGAGAATTGTGGACTTGGACAAGTCTGGATCATCCTTGGGTGCAATTTCCAGATACCCGAAGGTGACTTGTTCTTCTGTACAAACAATTATACTCAAGTACAAACAAGATGGGAATGTCCAGCCATCACACCGCTCAGTAAGGGGATGGGTTCTGTGTATCAGAGATGAACATGCTTTGGTCTGACATGTGCATATCAACCCCAGAACAAAAGCAAAAGACCTTGTGAAAATGCTGGCAGAAGCTGATAAGATTGTTCATTATCACGTGAAATGAATACGTATCAACATGAGCTGAAGCCCACTTGCCGGGAAAAAACCCTTTACTCCAAAAGAACATATAAAAGCAGGTCAATGTTAGTAAATGCCCCACGGGAACAAAAACTACTTTTTGTAGACATGTGCTGTGGTCTGACAAAACTAAAATTGAACTGTTTTGCCATAATGACCATTGTTACATTTGGCGGAAAAAGGGAGAAGCTTGGAAGCCTAAGAACACCATCCCAACTGTGAAACATGGGGATGGCAGCATCATGTTGCGTGGTTGTTTTGCTGCAGGAGGGACTGGTGCACTTCATAAAATAGATGGCATCACAAGGGAAGAAGATTATGTGGCAATACTGAAGCAACATCTCAAGACATCAGCCAGGAAGTGAAAGTATGGGTGGAAATGGGTCTTCCAAATGGACAATGTCCTGAAACATACTGCCAAATTGGTTACAAGCTGGCTTAAGAATAACCAGGTCAGTGTTTTGGAGTGGCCATCACAAAGCCCTGATCTCAAACCTATTGAAATTTATGGGCAAAGCTGAAAAGGCAGGTGTGAGCAAGGTGACCTAGAAACATGGCTCAGTTACACCAGTTCTGTCAGGAGGAATGGACCAAAATTCCTACCAACTATTGTGAGAATCTTGTGGAAGGATATCCAAAATGTTTGACCCAAGTCATACAGTTTAAGGGCAATGCTACCAAATACTAATGAAATGTGTGTAAACTTTTGACTTCGCAGAAAGTAAAAAAAAAAGGGCCCTTTAAAAATTCTTCTTCTCCTCATTATTTGGCATTTGGTAAATATAAATAATTTTGGTTCCTAATTGACCTAAAATGGGTAAGGTTTATTCTGATTTCATGTCAGATAGTGAGAAAAACATGCAGATGTATCTTTTTATAAAGTGTTAGTGCACGTGTGCCAATGCCAGGCAATGAATATAGTTTATGAATCATATAATGCTGCAACCAATCTCTGGCCTCAGCAGTCACATCCCTGCATGTACAGTATGTGACCATGGAGGTCAGTGATTAGCTGCAGCATCGTGTGATTCATGAACGCAACGTCATCAGTGAGGGACACGGTGGGAGGGGTGGGACACTGGAGCTCTGGCAGCACTAGAACAGGAGTGATAGAAGGTAAGTATGGGTACATTTTCTATTTTAGCACAGTGGAAGGTGGTAGCACTGGTAGGGAGGTTTTTAAGTCTTGGAAACCCCCTTTAAGGAACAAACCAACAGAAGACTGTACACCATTTTCCAATGGGCCATGCAAAAGGATACATTTAAGACTGTATAATGTGGAGGTCAGATCACTATTAGTGTATGGAGTGACATGTTTATGAGGCAAAATTACTGCTGTGAGACCTTTTAAAGGGAATCTGTCGCCAATTATTTTATTTTTTTACTTATTAAATCAAGACCCTAATCCACATTCTTTTCCTCTCAGTTGTTTTTATTTCCTGATTGTAGATTTCTCTATTTCCTGTCTATATAATGATTGTGGGGGAAAACATTCTTGCTTGCACTACTTTAACAGCAGTCAGAGAGATACTTTATGGCCGCTTCATGCACATAGGATTCTTAAGACAGATTCTGTCCCATAGACTTGTATAGGAGAATTTTCACTGTGAAGAGAGAGGGAGCTGTGACATCTCCTCTTGTGACTGGTGGATTCTGTGTTATCTATTCACACTGGTGTTTCCTTTCAGTTTGACCCTGCTTGTACTGATAATGAGCCGACTGCTGAGAAGCTCTCTAAACAGAACAGGAAGTGTTAGACGATTATTAGGCTTAGTGGCCAAAGTGAAAACTGCAGGACTTAAGAATTATTAAAAAACTACTGAAAGTGATATGGAAAATTAAAAAAACAACCAAAAATTCCTAAAAAATGTGTTTAACATAAAAATGTGAGTTAAACCATAAGCCATTTTTGATGACACATTCCCTTTAAGGAGATACCGCTTTCATGGTCTGTAGATCTCAGCAATGGTGAGATGAATGGGCAATGATGGTGGTGATACAGGACATAGCGTTGTGGTGGGCTCCCTGCAAGGTTGGATCCACGGTCTCTCCTCTTCTTGAATCGTTGGTCATTCTCTGATTATTTATGCCGTCTCATTTTTCTTGAATCTGTATTCAAAACCGCAAAACATTGTATGAAGTCCTGCGGAGAATCCGTTAACTTAAGGAACAATTAGCATAAGGTCAGAGGTCACAGTGATTGATATTTAGCTATGGATAATTAAAGACCCAATTTAAATGCAACAATTTAGATATCAGTGACTGAGGCAATTAAAATCTATGAAGCCAACCATGTGAGAAATGAAGAAGCTCCTTGTAAGGGGAGAGGGGTTTCATGAGTGGTTGGGAAGCTTCACGATGAGGCTGGAAGCGAGATGCTTAATGCCTCAATGGCTGCCCGGATAAGGATGTGAAATGAAGTACCGTAGTTATCATAGAAAAAGAGCCAGAATATAAGGAAGACCATCATGGACCCTGTGGATTCTCTGTGATCACACAATTGATAATAGTCAAAAATATAAAATTTACCATTAAATGTGTCTTCATCTCTCATTAATTAACATCTACTCCAATGGTTTTAGCTAATTTTTTTTCCCTAGGACAGGTAGGTGACTAGTAGTATGGACACCACTGAAGCTCCTGCAAGATTTGCCTCCAAGCTTTTCTAGGGTCTCGAATGGCAAACCTAAAAAGTTGTTTGTGTGTCAACTGTGATGGTAGCCATAATTCTTGGTACACCAACATAGCCAAGAAGCTGTTGTTTGCACAACCTAATCATTAGCTATTTGTAAAGACTGAACTCCAGTCTCATCTATCATTATTAGCACCAGGGCAAACGTCCTTGTTGTGGGTAGAGGTAGATCCCACATTATGACATGAATTTTGATCTTAGTAGTAGTGCATATGCGATCAAGAAAACAGGTATAATACAAAGCCTTACTCTTACAGCAGGTGTTAAAGAAACCTCTGATTTCTGCAGTAAAAGTACCCTACCCTGCACTCTTGAGGAGCGAGAACCCCAAAAGAGCTACCGAGCACCCATTAGACAGCTTAGTACACCCCACAAATATGCCATGTGCACATATCCTCTGACTCCCGGTGCCAAATGGCGAGCTCCCCAAGGAGAAACCATATCCTGTGAGAGCTTCATCAAAGGTGTCTCACCCATCCAACCAATAGCCTGCTCTACACTAGTGAGGGGCAAGAACCCAAAAAGGCTTAGCTGAAATCCCTGAAATGTTGTAAGGCTTTTTAATGGGTCAGACATTCACTTGCAGAAAATTTTCCTACAGTCCTCATCGTAACAGTGCCAGCACTACAGTGCCCACCAAAACAGTGACAGCCGTACACTGCCCATTACAAGAGTTCCCACCATCTGTGTCCACCATAACAGTTCCAGCCATTGGTGCCAGCCATACAGTGTCCACTATAGCAGTGCCAGCTATACAGTCCTCACCATAACAGTGCCAGCCATACAGTGCCAACAATAACAGTGCCGGCCATACAGTCTTTACCATAACAGTGCCAGCTATACAGTGCCCACCATAACAGTGCCTACCATAACAGTGTCAGCTATACAGTGCCTACCATAACAGTACTAGCCAAAGTACTGAAAAACGGCGACCCCGTAGAATTAGTCCCTATTGCACCCTATAAACTTGTCCCTACCGTTTCTGTATGCCAGTATGTTCATAGTGGTGAACCGGAAATATATTGCCTTGTATCACAACAGTATATTGCAATAATCTTTTAAAATAGGTATAAAAGCACTGATAGATAATCAAATCAAAACTATTGGCTGTATGTGGTCACAAAATTGGGGATATTTAACTAAACCTAAGGCGATTGTTTTGTACCTTTATTCTAGATTGGCCACATACAGCCAATAGTTTTGATTTGATTATCTATCAGTGCTTTTATACCTATTTTAAAAGATTATTGCAATATACAGTGGGGGAAAAAGTATTTAGTCAGCCACCAATTGTGCACGTTCACCAACTTAAAAAGCTGAGAGAGGCCTGCAATTGACATCATAGGTCGACCTCAACTATGAGAGAAAAAATGAGAAAACAAATCCCAAAAATCACATTGTCTGATTTGGAAAGAATTCATTGGCAAATTCTGGTGGAAAATAAGTATTTGGTCAATAACAAAAGTTCATCTCAATACTTTGTTATATATCCTTTGTTGGCAATGACAGAGGTCAAATGTTTTCTCTAAGTCTTCACAAGGTTGACACACACGGTTGCTGGTATGTTAGCCCGTTCCTCCATGCAGATCTCCTCTAGAGCAGTGATGTTTTAGGGCCGTTGCCGGGTAACACGGACTTTCAACTCCCTCCAAAGGTTTTCTATAGGGTTGAGATCTGGAGGACCTTGAAATGCTTCTTACGAAGCCACTCCTTCGTTGTCCTGGCAGTGTGCTTGGGATCATTGTCATGCTGAAAGACCCAGCCACGTTCCATCTTCAATGCCCTTGCTGATGGAAGGAGGTTTGCACTCAAAATCTCACGATCATGGCCTCATTCATTCTTTCTTTGTACATGGATCAGTCTTTCTGGTTCCTTTGGGAGAGAAACAGCCCAAAGATGATATTGCTCCCCCCCATGCTGCACAGTAGGTCTTGGTGTTCTTTGGATGCAACTCAGCAATTTCTCCCCTCCTCCAAACACGAACGAGTTATGTTTTACCAAACAGTTTTACTTTGGTTTCATTGCCCATTGCCCTTCCCCCCAATACTCTTCTGGATCATCCAAATGCTCTCTTGCAAACTTAAGATGGGCCCGGACATGTACTGGCTTAAGCAGGGGGACACGTCTGGCACTGCAGGATCTGAGTCCCTGGCGGCGCATTGTGTTACTGATGGTAGCCTTTGTTACGTTGGTCTCAGCTCTCTGCAGGTTATTCACTAGGTCCCTCCATGTGGTTCTGGGATTTTTGCTCACTGTTCTTGTGATCATTTTGACCCCACGGGGTGAGATCGTGCATGGAGCCCCAGATGGAGGGAGGTTATCAGTGGTCTTGTATGTCTTCCATTTTCTAATTATTGCTCCCACAGTTGATTTCTTCACACCAAGCTGCTTGCCTATTGCAGGTTAAGTCTTCCCAGCCTGGTGCAGGGCTACAATTTTGTTTCTGGTGTCCTTCGACAGCGCTTTGGTCTTCACCATAGTGGAGTTTGGAGTGTGACTGTTTGAGGTTGTGGACAGGTGTCTTTTATACTGATAACAGGTTCAGACAGGTGCCATTACTACAGGTAATGAGTGGAGGACAGAGGAGCTCTTGAAGAAGTTACAAGTCTGTGAGAGCCAAAAATCTTGCTTGTTTCTAGGTGACCAAATACTTATTTTCCACCATAATTTGCAAATCAATTATTTTCAAATCAGACAAAGTGATTTTCTGGATTTGTTTTCTCATCTTGTCTCTCATAGTTGAGGTCGACCTATGATGTCAATTACAGGCCGCTCTAATCTTTTCAAGTGAGAGAACTTGCACAAGTGGTGGCTGACTAAATACTTTTTTCCCCACTGTATATTGTGATACACAGCAATATGTACTTGTATTCCTGGTGCTCCATTATACACATACTGGCATACAGAAACAGTAGGGGCCAGTTTCTAGGGTGCAATAGGGAATATCTCTACAGGGTCACCCTTTTCAGGGCGGGGTCCCCACTAAGGGCCAGATAAGGATGCAGATTTTTTTAGAGGACAGTGAGTACACACCCAACAGTCTCTTTCTGCTTACCCTCACCCAAAAATCATTGTGTATGGGACTGATGTTCCGGATAATTGTTTGTCTGTTTTTATAGTACTTTGAAGTGTTTTTAAAGACACAATTAAAAGTTCTATTTCAAAGGATTGGTTTCTTGTGGGTAACGTAGTGGATATACTTTTGTAGGGAATAACAATTTGGTGTCTTTCTGGGTTCCCTGATATATGGCAGCATTATTTCTACCAAAAATCAAAGCCGTTTATGCTGCAGTTTTCTGTGATTTAGTGGTAGGGGCTCATCTGATTTTGCTATAGGGCCTTATGAATGGTAGCTATACCCCTGATCTTATTATCTCCCCTTAAAATGGTAGGTATTCTGATCATTATGTGTAAGGGAATGAATATTTATGCAAATTTCTAGTAAATGACTGTAAGTTCACTAAGGGTGAAGAAACCCTCTAATGATCTCATCAGTCATGTTATCGTTCTAGTTTTGGTTGTATAAACCCGTCCTCTTATTTTTATTGTTAATTTTCCCAGCATGCATTCTATAAATAAATATGGACACCAAAGACAATTTACAAGCCCAAGTTAATAACTTTGCGTTGCTGAAGCAGAATAAATTGGACACATGAATAATTTATTAAGCGGGGTTTATCATCTGGAGTGTGCTCGCCTCTGAACGCTTTGTTCAAACATTTCCGATCGTTTCAGATCTTTGGGGGGTTTCTTTTGTTTTGGAGTTGCATGGCCTTTTATAGATATCTGATTTATTACAAAACGTGAAGGTCTTCTTTGGTTTCATACATAACATGGAGGTCTTCATTAGAAGCTTTATTAGCGCCCTGTGGCATCAAGGTGTTTCATAATGATGTTCAATTACTATTTGTTATTAAATCTGCAGGCTGGTTTACATGTAAATGTGAACTCCACACTTCCAGACACCAGCTTGCTAGATATCCCATATCCTAATTTTTAGAGACAGCAGGTTTAATGAAGGGATAGGGGATGGACAGCTGGGACCCTGCAATAAACGTTGACACTGATACATTGTAACCAGTTCATCAGTTATCAGACTCAGCAACAGAAGAAACACAATCACGGCACTGCTGACCAGCATTACTTGCTTACATGGCAGCTGTGATAATGTGTTGTGTTGGAAGGTGACATCATTGGTGCTGCCATACAGTACTGTTACCTGGATACCAGGGTCACATGACCTGTGTGGTGGTCACATAAGACGCTGCTGGAGGTAGTAATACTGGGGAAGTTCTGCTCCTCCATACACTACTGTTACCTGGATACCAGGGTCACATGACCTGTGTGGTGGTCACATGATAAGACGCAGCTGGAGGTGGTAATACTGGAGAAGTTCTGCTACTCCATACACTACTGTTACCTGGATACCAGGGTCACATGACCTGTGTGGTGGTCACATAAGAAGCTGATGGAGTTAGTAATACTGGTGAAGTTCTGCTCCTCCATACACTACTGTTACCTGGATACCAGGGTCACATGACCTGTGTGGTGGTCACATGATAAGACACCGCTGGAGGTAGTAATACTGGAGAAGTTCTGCCTTTCCATACACTACTGTTACCTGGATACCAGGGTCACATGACCTGTGTGGTGGTCACATGAGAAGACACTGCTGGAGGTAGTAATACTGGAGAAGTTATGCCTCTCCATACAGTACTGTTACCTGGATACCAGGGTCACATGACCTGTGTGGTGGTCACATGATAAGACCCTGCTGGAGGTGGTAATACTGGGGAAGTTCTGCTCCTCCATACACTACTGTTCCCTGGATACCAGGGGTCACATGACCTGTGTGGTGGTCACATGATAAGACGCTGCTGGAGGTGGTAAAACTGGAGAAGTTCTGCTCCTCCATACACTACTGTTACCTGGATACCAGGGTCACATGACCTGTGTGGTGGTCACATAAGACGCTGCTGGAGGTAGTAATACTGGAGAAGTTCTGCACCTCCATACACTACTGTTACCTGGATACCAGGGGTCACATGACCTGTGTGGTGGTCACATGATAAGACGCTGCTGGAGGCAGTAATACTGGAGAAGTTCTGCTCCTCTATACATACTGTTACCTGGATACAGGGTGACATGACTGTGTGGTGGTCACATAAGACGCTGCTGGAGGTAGTATTACTGGAGAAGTTCTGCACCTCCATACACTACAGTTACCTGGATACCAGGAGTCACATGACTTGTGTGGTGGTCACATGATATGACACTGCTGGAGGTAGTAATACTGGAGAAGTTCTGCTCCTCCATACACTACTGTTACATAGATACCAGGGTCAGATGACCTGCATGGTGGTCACATAAGACGCTGCTGGAGGTTGTAATACTGGAGAAGTTCTGCACCTCCATACACTACTGTTACCTGGATACCAGGGGTCACATGACCTGTGTGGTGGTCACATGATAAGACGCTGCTGGAGGTAGTAATACTGGAGAAGTTCTGCTCCTCCATACACTACTGTTACCTGGATACCAGGGGTCACATGCCATGTGAGGGGGACACATGAGGATACACGGCTGGAGGTCGTAATACTGGAGAAGTTATGCCTCTCTATACAGTACTGTTACCTGGATACCAGGGTCACATGACCTGTGTGGTGGTCACATGATAAGACGCTGCTGGAGGCAGTAATACTGGAGAAGTTCTGCTCCTGCATACACTGCTGTTACCTGGACACCAGGGGTTACATGACCTGTGTGGTTGTCACTTGATTGTTATGTCCATTGAGTTACTCCATTGCAGCCATAAGTATAGACAAGAAAGTTGAATATACCATTTTTTGTTTCTAGATAGGGGTCTACTGCACAGGTATAAAAGAGATATAGCAGCATAATTTTTAATTCATGTATATTTGAAAATTGTGTGCTTTCCTACTATAAACATAATTAGTAAAGACATTATAAAGTGGACAACCCCTTTAAGCACCATTCTACTCTGACCAAGAGACAGCCCCGTATCCACACTGCACAGCTAAACATGTTCATTGTAGATATTGAACATTTGTGCCCTTGCTTGACAAATTCAAGCCATGATGTTTTCCTAATGAAGTGCTGGACCATGGTCCTGGGTGGAGGCCCATACATGGTTGAAAAGATGTAATGATAAATATTTACCAGCTACCACAGTGTGCTGCAGCCTGGGATAATGTGTTCTGCTGAATGTCTGTATAAATGTGCCACCTGCTGTGTATTAATCTAAACCCAAGATAAAAGCTTGTGCTTTAATATAATGGTTCCATGAATAATAATGTTAAAACTCAAAGCTAAATAACTCATAAAAACACAGTATTATGACCAAAAAATGATCAGCAAATCCAAAAAATTTTAAAGAAAGATGGCCTAAGTGTATGCTGACTTGACCACAAACAATGCAAACTCAAAAACGCGTCAGAAGCCTTCCACAAACACTAGCAGTTAAGCAATGAATATAGGAACTATTTCAAAGTGCATCCCTGCCACTTCTAGGATACATGAGAATCTGAGGTTCTTAGGGCGACATTTCCCAACACGCCAACGCCTGTTTTTGGGTCTATATTGCACTAAAACCGCTTTTGACGCCATATTTTGGATGTAAATGAACTGTCGTACACCAAAACTAGGCGCATTATATGCCGGGACCGACACATTGTAATGCGCCTAAAAATGATGCGCTGTGCGCCTCCATAACGAAAAGGGCCTATTGAGGTGGATAACACTTCATTACAAGTGTATATGTGTTAGGCGCATTTCACAAGTATGTGTTAGATGCATTTCATATACTTGTAATGATAAGCTATACGCCTCGGTGCGCAATCTGTCTCGCTAGGGGAGAGCATTGGTAGAGTATGTAATGCCCCTATCGAGGCACATCGCGCACGGAGGCGCATAGCTTATCATTACAAGTATATGAAATGCGTCTAACATACTTGTGAAATGCACCTAACACATATACACTTGTAATGATGTGCTATGCGCCTCAATAGGCGCATTTAGTCATGGAGGTGCACAGCGCATCATTTTTAGGCGCATTATGTTTACTATGCAAGGTATACCTGATGCCAGATTTTTGATAGGGTCGGAATTTCTGGGCACTTTACACTTATTTAATGCGCCTAAAAACTGACGTAGCACCGCCAATTTTCAGACATCTCACCCTTAGTGCACATTTATACTCAAAACTGTGATGTCCCATCCACCAATGGCAAGATGATCTCAGTTCCAATGGGGACCTACACTATAGCACTCTCAGTTCTCTTGATACCTTCTTAGGCCTCCATACGTTCAGGGCATCAAAATCTCATCCACACGGGTTGTTTTTAATCAGAACAGAGTAGACCTGAGACTTTGATGCCCTGAAAGTATAGAGGATAGGAGAGCACGAGGTGAGAATGCTGTAGTGTGGGTCCCCATCGGAACTGAGATCACCTTGCCATTGGTGGATGGACCCTCAGGTTTGAACATAAATGTGCACTAAAAACCTCAAATTTTCATGTATCCTAGAAGTGGCAGAGATGCACTTCAAAATAGTTCATATATTCATTGTTTAGTGTTTGTGGAGCGCTGCTGATCTGTTTTTGTGTTTACAGTATTATGATCACCATGTAATATCCAGAGTTACCACCACGTGCAACACAGAAAGCAGCTATATGGGCCGGGAGTGACTTGAAAAGGTCCTGGTAGGTTGTCACTACAGGTATGTGGAGCCATGCTGACTGCATCCCGCAGTTGCTGGAGGGTGCGTGGGGGAGGATCTACAGAGTGAACATAATCATCGACGTGGTGCCACAGATGCTCAGTTGGGTTAAAGTCTGGGGAATTAGGGGCCAGGGTAGTACTTGGAAGTGTTGGTCATGCTTATCCAACCAATGTCAGACATTTTTAGCCAGCTGAAATACTGTGCCACCCTTAGCCAGAAAGCATATAATCACCGCATTTGCAACTCTAATAAATCACCAACATTTAGCTACAATAAGTGCCTTAAAGTAAGCCAACTAATAGTCTAAACCTGCGCCAGCTTTATCAGCACTATGATAGAAGGGGCGCATAGTAAGTCTATCTATTCTAATTTTACAGTTTTAGTATTAGTATTGGCAAATCTGCCCCTGTATTGTAGCTTTATGTAGGCATTGTATGGTTGTATTATTTAAGCTCTAAATAGCAGTATTGTGTGGGCATTTTAAGGAAGTATAATTTATCATGTGTGGCAGTATTTCGGTACAGATATTCAGGTAAAAATTTATTTGTGACATTATAAGTATTGAAAGCGGTTGCCGCTCCGGGATCACAGTAAAGTCCAATGTAGACAGAGACATAGACAGGTTTTCTGAGTTCAAATACGGGTCTTCCTGTGTTTTATTAGCACAACAGGTATTACAGCATACAACGTGTACCAAGCGTAACCGAAAATAGTACATATATAAACTCCTGCTCGTCTCAGCGCTGACTTACACAATGTAGTTTCCTTGCACCTTGTAGTAATCAACTGGCTGTATGAGAGGTCCCGGATATCTCCAGTGTGTTCCTTACCAGGTCAAACTCCTTAACCTCTCTAGCAGAACTCTAAGTGTATGTTCACACGGCGTCTGGCGGCGTGTACATGACGCCGTGTGAACATACCCTATGTCAGCTAACTAGCAGACTTATAAAGGCCTGCCAAACCCTGGCCTGGAACATGGGGAGTAGACACCCACCCAACACTTTGCCTACTCCCGGTAAGGGCCATTCCAGGTTCTGGCTGAAGCAACTACACTCACCGGCCACTTTATTAGGTACACCATGCTAGTAACGGGTTGGATCCCCTTTTGCCTTCAGAACTGCCTCAATTCTTCGTGGCATAGATTCCACAAGGTGTTGCAACGATGCTCAATTGGTACCAAGGGGCCCAAAGAGTGCCAAGAAAATATTCCCCACCATGACACCACACCACCAGCCTGAACCGTTGATACAAGTAAGGATGGATCCATGCTTTCATGTTGTTGACACCAAATTCTTACCCTACCATCCGAATGTCGCAGCAGAAATCGAGACTCATCAGACCAGGCAACGTTTTTCCAATCTTCTACTGTCCAATTTCGATGAGCTTGGGCAAATTGGAGCCTCAGTTTCCTGTTCTTAGCTGAAAGGAGTGGCACCCGGTGTGGTCTTCTGCTGCTGTAGCCCATCTGCCTCAAAGTTAGCCGTACTGTGCGTTCAGAGATGCTCTTCTGCCTACCTTGGTTGTAACGGGTGGCTATTTGAGTCACTGTTGCCTTTCTATCAGCTCGAACCAGTCTGCCCATTCTCCTTTGACCTCTGGCATCAACAAGGCATTTCCGCCCACAGGACTGCCGCTCACTGGATGTTTTTTCTTTTTCGGACCATTCTCTGTAAACCCTAGAGATGGTTGTGCGTGAAAATCCCAGGAGATCAGCAGTTTCTGAAATACTCAGACCAGCCCTTCTGGCACCAACAACCATGCCACGTTCAAAGGCACTCAAATCACCTTTCTTCCCCATACTGATGCTCGGTTTGAACTGCAGGAGATTGTCTTGACCATGTCTACATGCCTAAATGCACTGAGTTGCCGCCATGTGATTGGCTGATTAGAAATTAAGTGTTAACGAGCAGTTGGACAGGTGTACCTAATAAAGTGGCCGGTGAGTGTATATCAACGGTAAAAGGATGTCAACCACTTACTGTGGCTGAGACAACATAAAAGAACAGCTCCTACCTCACCAAGGCCAGGTAACCTTGGTGACATGTCACTTATTACCTTTTTCCCAGGTGTATGCAAGAAATCTGACTGGAATGTACACACCATTATTGACCCTCCCAGCTGCCACCTTACAGTACATATACATTTATACAGTATAGTTTTGTGCAATTTAAATTAGAAAAATTTCACAACTTCAGGAGTTGCTGTCAATTGTAAACAGTAAATGCTTTGTCTCTCTGGCTAAATTTCTGTCCTCAGAGATTTTCTTTAAAACCTATGTATGTGACCACTGTGACAGAACTTGCCAGCTAAACAGATTAAACCCTTTGGTCAGCAAGATGTTTTCTGCTGAATTGAAGCTTACTATAGCACACACAGCGTCCACTTAAATCGACATGTAAAATGTTGAGCTGCCAAGACTCCTCTCAATGCTGAGTAAATCTGAGGGATCTAAATCATCAGCAACGAGGAGGAGCTTTTCCCAGAAGTGCCCAACTAAAGATAATGTAAAATCTTTAACACTGGATAGATATATGTGCATTTTACCTGTAATGATGAGTATCCATACACTGCTCCTCCATGGGGAGACATGAGGCAGTATGGATTATACTATAGTTGTGAGCTCAGCACAAACGACAGTAATGATAAATGAGCTCCTAGACCACGTGCATATGAACATAAACACAAAATAAATTGGACGGTATTTGGGGACTTAAGTGACATTAAGCAATTTATCAATTTTTTTTTCTTAAAGAAGATCTGATAAAAATAGATACAAAACTAGGTCATATACTGTGTATAAATACACATGTATGAATGTGCTTTATAATAAATACAGTTGAAACCAGAAATTTACATACACTATATAAAAAGACACATCTGCATGTTTTTCTCACTATCTGACATGAAGTCAGAATAAACCTTACCTGTTTTAGGTCAATTAGGAACCAAAATTATTTATATTTGCCAAATGCCAGAGAAAGAGAATTTTTATTAAATTGTATTACTTTCTGCAAAGTCAAAAGTTTACATACACAGGGATTACTATGCCTTTAAACAATTTGGGACAGTCCATATGATGATGTCATGTCTTTGGAAGCTTCTGATTATGTTTATTGGCAACATTTGTTTTAATTAGAGACACAGCTGTGGATGTATTTTATTGCTCACCAGAAAAACATTGCTTCTGTGTGTGACATCGTGGGAAAGTCTAAAGAAATCAGCCAAGATATAAGGAAGAGAATTGTGGACTTGCACAAGTTTGGCTCATCCTTGGGTGCAATTTCCAGATACCTGAAGGTGTCTCGTTTATCTGTACAAACAATTATACACAAGTACAAACAAGATGGGAATGTCCAGCCATCATACCGCTGAGGAAGGGGACGGGTTTTGTGTGTCAGAGATGAACATGCTTTTGTCTGACATGTGCATATCAACCCAAGAAGAAAAGCAAAAGACCTTGTGAAGATGATGGCGGAAGCTGGTAAGATTGGGTCATTATCCACAGTGAAATTAATACTGTATTAACATGGGCTGAAAGGCCACTCTGGCAGGAAGAAGCCATTACTCCAAAAGAAACATATAAAAGCCAGATTAATCTTTGTAAATGCACCCAGGAACAAAGACCTACATTTTTGGAGACATGTCCTGTGGTCTGACAAAACTGTTTGGTCATAATGATCACTGTTACGTTTGGAGGAAAAAGGGAGAAGCTTGAAAGCTTAAGAACACCGTCCCGACTGTGGAACATGGGGATGGCAGCATCATGTTGTGGGGTTGTTTTTTTGCTGTATAATAGGGCTGGGACAAAAAGGGGCTTCCACCTGCAGTCATCTGCTGTTGTAGTCTGTTTTGGCTACAGGCACATGCACCAAGCAAAAAGAAACCACTGCATCTTTGTCCAAAACAGATACCTGTGGCAGATAGTTTGGTTGCCCCATTAGTGTTGAAAATATACATCAGTCAGTCATAACATTTAAACCACCTGCCTAATACTGTGTAGGTTCCCATGATATCTTCAGATTAGCTTTGACCAATTGTGACATGGATACCAAAAGACTTGGTGTCCTGTGGTATCTGGCACCTAGACGTTAGCAGCACTGTATAGCAGCACTGTAAATTGTAAGCTCTGGCCTCCGTAGACGGGAACGTTTTTCTAGCACATCCAACAGATGCTCAATTGGATTGAGATCTGGGCAATTTGGCGGCCAAGTCAACATCTTGAAGGGTTTGTCATGTTTATTAAACCATTCCTAAAATTAGCATGCCGCAGGGGAATTATCCTTGTGAAAGAGCCCACTGCTACTATGGAGTAATGCAGCAGTAAGGGGGTGTAATTTGGCTGTTTAGGTAAAAAGTGTATGCCAATGTAACAGCCAAAGATTCCCAGCAGAACATTGCCTAGAGCCTTACACTGCCTCTACCAGTATTCCCTCCTTCCCATAGTGCACGTGTCAGACTCAAGGCCCATGGGCCAAATCCGGCCCATCAAGTCATTTTATGCCTGCGAGAGCTTAGACACAACAAGCAGGGATAGACAAGGTCCTGATGCAAAAGAATCGGCTCACCACTCTCTCCGGAGGACACAGCCAGCACTTGGCAGAGGCAGTGACACCGGCACAGGGAATGGATTCGGAGGTCCGCACACACCTCCACACCTGTATATTCAACACACAGGCGGTGTCACAGCTCTAACAGCCACACCCACCTCCAAGTTTGAAGCAAAGGTTGGCTATTAAACAACCTTGAAGGAAATCTTGGCCTTTAACTAACCTTGTGACCTTTTGATTGCAACCATAATGCTGATGGGGCCCTCGAGGAAAATAAGTTTGACAACCCTGCACTGTGCATCCTGGTAGCATCTCTTATGTAACACAAACTCACCCACTTAGCCATGTAATGTGAAATAAATGTGATTCAGCAGACCAGGCCACCTGCTTCCATTGCTCCAGTTGTGATGCTCACATTCATATCGCAAGCTTTTTCGGCAGTGAACAAGACTCTGCATGGGCAGTGCAGCCTGGTACACACCAAGCTGTGATGCTTTATGTGTTCTGCCACCTTTCTATTATATCCAGTATTAAAGGGGTTGTCTCACTACATCGATTCATCTTACCTCAGTCCTGTTTTCTCAGTTTCATTTTTGAATTCAGGGGCGGGTTTATTGATTTCTACTGGCCTGCAGGGATGAGCTGCTGAGGACGCCATGTCTGTAGCTATAGCAACCAGCGCTGGCAACCTATCAGGAGAGATCAAGCAGGTCTGTAGCTATAGCAACCTGAGGAGCTGATGCAACCCATACAAGAGGTGATATCTCAGAATAGGTAGGAGACTGTTAATGGACACATATTACAAAGTGACATGTTTTTACAAGATCTGTAACATAAAAAGCAATCCTTGTAGTGAGACAACCCCTTTATCTTTCTCAGCAATTTATTCTACAGTAGCTCTTGTCTGGCGTCAGACCAGACGTACTGGGCTTCCCTTCCTACGCCATGGGTGCCCATGATCCTGTTGCCGGTTCACCTTGGACCACTTTTGGTAGGAACTAACTATTGCACACCGAAACTATGCTCTGACTCAGTCGCCTGGTCATCACAATTTGGCCTTTGTCAGGGTGGCTGAGATCTTTACACTTGTCCATTATTTCTACTTCCAACACATCATATTCAAGAACTGACTGTTCACTTGCTGTCTAATATATCTCATCCCTATGACAGGTGCCATTGTAATATAATTCACATTACCCGTCAGTGGTTTTAATGTTATGGCTGATCGGTATACATTACTTTAATCATCGGTTAGTTTTATCTAGAACAAGTCACATAAATGAGGACTATTCTTTACTTTTGCAGTAATTTCCCAGAAATGAAGGCTGCTGTCTAAAACCAAGTGAGTTCAGTGGCTCTGTAAGTGCCTGCGAGCTGCTAGACAAATTAACAGCAAGTAATGAACAGAAGAATTAATGAAGCTGGCTTCTGTGGATTATTCTGAGCTCAGATCTGCCTGACAGATCAAATTAAACCCTTGTATGAGAAAGTCAGATTGTAAAAACCTTTGCAGATCATTGAACACGTAGCTCATATTCCATAGACATAGTGAGATCTAGAGGGTATCAGATATAAAACCGTCCGGTGTGACATTTAGACGATATTCACAACATCCTCTGGAGAGATTAACTGAGAACAGAGGCGCTAAGCTTTGTAAATATGGTCCTTTCATAAAAATAGAATTAGATAAACAGTAGCTCAGATCCTACGAGAGCTGAGGCCTTATGAATAGTAACAGGGTTTAAGAAATGTGGAAGCTTTGTCATTTCTGCAGTGGCCACATCTAATGCTTTCCCCTTATTTGACAATGTTACATGCATAAAAATCATGGGTCCCATTCAGGGGTGCCAATAGGGCAGTACGGGCGGTACTGCTGTAAGGGGCCCTAATCAAAAAGGGCCCCGCTGATATATAAAAAATAGGAACTAGTAATGGGGGTATATTTACTATTTTGCCATAGGCAAGCTTAAACTCTATCAGTTCTCAATCTATAAGACACTAAAACGTAACTTTTATTATGTACTTAACCTCTATACACACTCTTTTCTAACCTCTCAATTTTTCCTTTCCTACTTCTGAAGGACTAACTCCCCTTTTCCCTTATCAAGTCTGGTGGAACCCCACCTACTAACAGGAAAACCTTATATATACACAGTAATTTACTAACTCCAGTACGGGATCCCAAGCATCCTACTTGGGCAGTACTGAAACAGTGAACAGTTGGACACGTGCATTCGAAAGGTAAAAATTTAAAAATGTTGGACTAGGGTGCTTAGGGCCCACCATAAAAATTATTTTGTGGAGCCCACCATTGGAATTAATTTTTGGGGCCCACCACTGGAGTTGATTCTTGAGGCCTTTCAGTGGAGCTGATTCTTGAGGCGACGTGTATGATTTATGGCGCTTAGACGCCAATTTTTCTCCACATAATAATAGTGTAGAATGCGCCTGATTTATGAACCCGCTCTACTAGGGGTCATAAATCAGGCGCATTGTAGCGCAGAAACGACACTTCAGGCTCAGGTAATCCACCTTATAAGTGCTCTACCTGTTCCAGAAGTAATGCGCCTAGAACTGCCATACTGAAGCTATAAATGTGTAGCTTCCTATTGTTCTAGTGCGCCCCGTCTCCCGCATGCCCCCCGAAATCAACCGCATTACAAAGTGCCACAGGCACTCTGTAATGTGCCTGAAATTGGTGTGCGGCAGGTTTAAAGAGAACCTGTCACATAGATTATGCCCCCCCTTGCTGAGGACAGCACAAGCTAGTGTCATCCCTGCTGTTTTCAGCGCTGTGTCCCTTATTCTGTAAGATGCTGTAGTTTTCGTGTATTTAATGCTCAAATCTGCACTTTTTAGCCAGAAGAGTCATTCGAAGAGTCACTCAAAGAGTCAGTTTTTTTTCAAACCCCGCCCATCTGAGGCGAGCCCCGCCCACATCAACTGATAAACCTATTACTTTGAATAGGTAGAAACATGTGAATATCTGTCAGTGGGCGGTGCTAGCCTTTGGTAGGTGGAGCTAACACCTACTCATGAATACGATTTGAGGGGTAAATGCTCTAAAACTTCCGCATCTTACAGAATAAGGGACACAGCGCTGGAAACAGCAGGTCTGACACTAGCTTGTGCTGTCCTCAGCAAGGGGGGAATAATCTATGTGACAGGTTCCCTTTAAAGCTATAGTGAACGGGGCTGCGCTAGATGTTGGGCTGAAAACACGCCAGACTTCTGCCGCAGCCCCGTTCATACATGTCGCCCTTGGTGTCCACCAGTGAAGTTGATTCTTGGCCAACCAGTGGTGTTGATTTTGGGGGCCCACCTGTGAAGTTGTTTCTTGGGGTACATGCCTCTTGCTTTCTGCATCTCTTTCTCTGTCTTACCCCCTAAAAAGAAGCCTCAGATCTGACATTTCCAGGGGCCTTTCAGAAGTTTCCACAATTCCCCTGTGGTCCAGTCCAATCTTGAAGATATATACAGGCAGTCCCCGGGTTACAAACGGAATAGGGACTGTAGGTTTGTTCTTAAGTTGAAATTGTATGTAAGTCGGAACAGGTATATTTATTAAATGTATTTCCAGCCCCAAAAAATTTTTTTGTTTTGGATAGTGCATGGAAGGGTTTTTACATTTGTTTTGCTGTCTGTGCCCTTTTTTAAAAGATTTCACCTAACGTTCTGTATCTCATGTGCAGCTGTGGCATGCTGGCACTTGGTTATCGTGGGGAGTGACTCAGTGTTGAATGTCAGCCACGCCCCATAAGTAACCGTTTGTAACTAGGGGACTTATGTAAGTCGGAACGATGTAAGTCGGGGACTGCCTGTATATTTATGGAGTGACCTGTACTAACAGCTGAGGCCCCATTCACATAACGATTCTGCTCTCTGTTTAACATACCCGTATATTTTGTAACAACATATCCATTCGGGTATGTTTACATCGTGTATTGTGTTGCGCGCAGGTATGTGCCACAATTTGCCTGCTGTTGAAAGTATGTGCTGTCCAATGTTTACTTTCAACAGTGCAGTGGCCCTGCCTTCTATTAGTTTAGCATTTTTCGGCGCATAAAAAAGCACCCTAAGGCCTCGTTCAAGCTGCTATTTCTTGGACTGATTTGAGCCTTACTGAGCGCAGGATTTGCTCTTAAGTACGGCTGGAATACTTCCCAGTAACTACGGTAATCCACAGTTCTCATAGAGAACTGTGGATTCCGTCTCTTCTCCCCGCTCGGCGAATCAGCCACGGGGGGAGAAAGTGACATGCACATTATTTACGGCGTGTACGCGCCGTGAATAATGTATTTCTATGGGACCGGCGAGCTGCCGGCCCCACGCCCCGCCCCCCCTGCACGGCTACTGGTGTAATTGCGGGGCGAAATCCGGCCCCACAATTATGCCGGCAATAAGCCGTGTGAACATTGCCTAAAAAAGTGACGTCACTTTTTTTTTTTACGGGCACACAGTACGCACTGGAAAATACGTTAATTGTACATAGCGCTCAATGAGTGCTATGATTTTACCGTATTTGCAGGGCTACTTTGGCGCAAATACACATACCCTTAAACGTATACAAACATAAATCTTTACGTTGCTCATTGACTGTCATTAAAAATAAACAGCATACTCCTGGTATACGTTTTACAAAAACAACAAACTAATGTAGAGCTCTGTTTTTCAATCCTTTAAAGAAAACAAACCCTGTACCTGCTCTTATCTTCAGCTAGCCGGGCACACAAGATCGGGCGACCCTGTCTGCCCTGTTATTTCACCGCAGCTTATTGATTCTTTCTGCCAGTCCTAGAAACAAAATGAAACTTGGGATTACAAATTCCCAGTCAAATGTGTCACTGAATTTGCCATTTCATCAGCCCCGTCCCCCGGCAGCAGATTTATCCGTGTTTATTTTTAACACCCTCCTATACAAGGTATTGTTCATGAACGCCCGTAGCACAGAAGCCCTGGCGCGAGGTGAGTTCCCTACCACTCATTTAACGCAGCGCTGCTGTGCTTCCAGCCGTCAGAATCAAGTGGACATTTTTATTGCCATGGCAACGATGCGTTCCCAGGCTCGGCTGCTGTCTGCCGGGAGGTGGGGGCCGCTATGGAGGCATTTGCCAACTCAAATTTTAGCATGCTGCGGCCTTACATGATGTTCCCCGTCAGACATATAGTTCATGGGAAGCTCGTTCCATTGACAGCAGTACCGAATAATTAGTATAAACCCAGGATATTCCACCCTCCCTCCCAAAAAAAAGAACAGAAATCAGAGCTTGAGACCGACTTATTTCCCTCTGTGTCTGCTAGCGGTTCTTGAGTGATCAAAACTAAAATTAGATAACCCATACCTCCCAAGTGTCCCTATTTTGGAGGGACAGTCCCTATTTTTGACCCAAATCCCCCTGCCCCTCTTAGCGCCTTAAATGTTTCTCTTTTAGACTTAACAGATAAACTTGTAGTAATAATCTTACTCTATTGCCTCCCCAAAAAACAAATTATAGCGTATTAAGCTATAATTTCTATGTTTTTTAATCATTTTCGCTATTTTGCAATGTCTTTATTTGGACAGTTTTAGAGCAGTTTGTAAAAAAATATATAATTAAAGCATACTTGCCAACTTTTGAAAGTGGAAAAGTGGGAGAGTCTAAGGGGCGGCGCGGTAAAAAAAATTGCATGGCCATGCCCATCTTGTTGGTGTGCCACGCCCCTTAGAAAAAGCCACACCCACTCCACCTAAATGCATAACAGCTCTGGAAGAAAGCCAGGTAGATGCCCCTCTAGCCAGTTGGTGCCCCCTATAGCCAGGTAGTGCCCTTATAGCCAGGTAGTGCCCCCTAATAGCCAGGTAGTGCCCCTTATAGTCAGGTAGTGCCCCTTATAGTCAGGTAGTGCCCCCTAATAGTCAGGTAGTGACCCCTAATAGTCAGGTAGTGACCCCTATAGCCAGGTAGTGACCCCTATAGCCAGGTAGTGCCCCCTGTGTAGCCAGGTAGTGCCCCATGTAGCCAGGCAGTGCCCCCTTGTAGCCAGGTAGTGCCCCCTTGTAGCCAGGTAGTGCCCCTTGTAGCCAGGTAGTGCCCCCTTGTAGCCAGGTAGTGTCCCCTTGTAGCCAGGTAGTAGCTTGGTAGTGCCCCCTTGTAGCCAAGTAGTGCACCCTTGTAGCCAGGTAGTGCCCCCTTGTAGCCAGGTAGTGCCCCCTTGTACCCAGGTAGTGCACCCTTGTAGCCAGGCAGTGCACCCTTGTAGCCAGGCAGTGCACCCTTGTAGCCAGGTATTGTCCCTAGTAGCCAAGTATTGCTCCCAGTAGCCAGGTAGTGCCCCATGTAGCCAGGTAGTGCCCCCAATAGCCAGGTAGTGCCCCATGTAGCCAGGTAGTGCCCCCAGTAGCCAGGTAGTGCCCCCAGTAGCCAGGTAGTGCCCCCAGTAGCCAGGTAGTACCCCGACAATCTCCTCAGCGTCACAGGGGGAGTGAGTACATCCGTGCGTCACGCCCCCTGCGACGCTGACCTTTAACATACAGGGGAGAAAGCAGGAGGGGAACGATCCCTCCTGCCTCCTCCCTGTACGGCAGCTGCACAGAGCGTGCAGCTGCTAACTGACTGTGCTGCTGCGGCCACACAAGTCAGTGAGACTCGACGGGCGGGTGAGCAGCCGCTGCGGCACCAGAGTAGCGTCCTGATGCTACTCCGGCGCCGCGGTCATTTAAAGAACCCCCGCTGCCTGCTGGCGGCAGGAGGTTCGCCATCTCTGCCGGGGTGGCCGGGGGGGGGTCCCCCCCATTAGTGGGACCCCCCCGTCAAAAGCGGGAGAGTTGGCATGTATGAATTAAAGGGTACAGGGATACATGAAAAAATATATGCTCCTTTCAAGGATTCAAAAGTGTCCCTCTTTGACCATCCAAAAAGCGGGTCATAAATCAGGCGCATTCTAGGGCTAAGACGACACTTCTGGCTCAGGTATACCACTTTGAAAGTGCTCTACCTGTTCCAGCAGTTATGCGCCTAGAAATGCTGTACTGAAGCTATAAATCTATAGCTTTGTATGGTTCTAGTGCACCCCACCTCCCACACGCCCCCGAAATCAGGTGCATTACAAAGTGCCCCGGGCACTCTGTAATGAGGCTGATCTTGGCATACGGGCCATTTAAAAATGTAGCGAACGGGGCTGCAATGGATATCGGGCTGAAAAGTAGGCAGATATCTGGCAGAGCCCCGTTGATACATGTCACCCATAATGTTTCACATATTATCAAGTCATATGTCAATTGCAATTCCAAGTTTGTTATATACTTAATTAGTTGTAATAAATGTGGCCTCCAATACGTTGGTTGTACCACAGGACCTTTGAAGTTGCGCCTACAAAGACATTTGTCAGATGCTGTCATGAAGGTCTTTTAGATCAGTATTAGGGTATGTTCACACGGGGTAATTTCGCCGCGCATTTCACCGCGTATTTGTGCTCTAATACGTGCGAGATGCGCGCCGAAATTACGGTAATCCACAATTACGCCGTGTGAACATACCCTTACAGCACTTTTCAGAGCTACTGTACATGCGTTGGATATCTCCTCATTTTCATTTGTAGAAAAAGAGAAAGTTATATGTTCCAAGAGAGTAGGTGACTTACCAAAACATTGCTCAGTAGTGAACCATGGTGGATTTTCTAAATGAGAACCATAACACCTTAAAGGGGTTTTGCCAGGACGTGCTTTATCTGCTAAGAATCAAATGTAAACAAGCCACGCTGAGCTAAGAGAGAGAGAGACACAGCCAGAGCACAGAGCCGTGCATAAGGGATCGTGTGAAATGTTCACTCAAATGATCAAACTACAACTAGTGGATTCTGTATACAAAAGACAACACCTTTTCTCCACAGCAGCTTGAAAGCTTCTTCATGTTCTCTGTCATTAGATAAAGCAGGGATCTACTCAGATAATCACACTACAACTAGTGGATACTGTATACAAAAAACAACAAATTTCTACCCTGTCCCTAGAAATCTTCTTCAGCTCCCTCTCATCGGATAAGAAGTGTGATCTGCGCAAGCCCGGCCAGCAGCTCTTGTCAGGTCATATCTAATAGAAGCTTTTAAGTAACTAAGGGCAGGTAAGGCAGCCTGTAGCTCTCTCAGACTGCAATATTTTTAATCACATATATTTAGAAAAGTGATTAAATACCCATTTTGGAGGATCCCATGTAAACATTACATCGTGGCAAAACCCCTTTAAGATGTTGATTTTTTTTACCAATATTGACTAGAGTGTAATGTATGTATAGCATAGCTTGTTTTTCTGTACATTGTTTTAAGGTGTATATCTATTATATCTATTTATACCCTCATTGGTGGATAAGAAACATGTGACCAGTGATGGGGTAAAAGAGGCGCTCTGTGATAGACTTTTCCCCATGTTACAACTAAGGACAATCTGTTCGAAATGCGTCAGCAGGACACACTTTTTTCTGGGATGTAACATTTACCCATTTTGGAAATATTTTAAAGTCTCTTTTTTTTTTTTTCAAATAAAGTTTGAATATTTTTTAAAGGAACCGAACTGGACCAGAAGCTGTTTTTTTTTTTTACTTTGTTTACTCTGAAACTTAAGTACTGGCTCAACTTCTCCGTGCCTCCTCCAGCTGGAAACCATTTGGAATTGGGTGAGCTGACTGCACACTTCTCCACCCATTCCCAAGATAGGTACAGGTGCCACAACTGGAGGTACATATTCTGGGAGTCCTACATGTTTTTTTTTGCAAACGGTATGTGGGCTTTCATATGTCTTGCACTGGGGAGAGGCTTCCGTCGGCCGCACTCTGCCATAAAGCCCCGACTGGTGGAGGGCTGCAGTGATAGTTGACTTTGTAGAACTTTCTCCCATCTCCCTACTGCATCTCTGGAGCTCAGCCATAGTGATATTGGGGTTCTTCTTTACCTCTCTCACCAAGGCTCTTCTCCCACGATTGCTTAGTTTGGCTGGACGGCCAAGTCGAGGAAGAGTTGTGGTCGTCCCAAACTTCTTCCATTTTAGGATTATGGAGGCCGCTGTGCTCTTAAGAACCTTGAGTGCTGCAGAAATTATTTTGTAACCTTGGCCAGATCTGTGCCTTGCCACAATTCTGTCTCTGAGCTCTTTGGGCAGTTCCTTAGACCTCATGTGCTCAGACATGCACTGTGAGCTGTGAGGTCTTATATAGACAGGTGTGTGCCTTTCCTAATCAAGTCCAATCAGTGTAATTAAACACAGCTGGACTCCAATGATGGAGTAGAACCATCTCAAGGAGAATCAGAAGGAAATAGACAGCATGTGAGTTAAATATAAGTGTCATAGCAAAGGGTCTTATTACTTATGACCATGTGATTTTTCAGTTTTTCTTGTTTAATAAATTCGCAAAAACATCTACATTTCTGTTTTTTTTCTTTCAAGATGGGGGGGGGTGCAGAGTGTACATTAATGAGCAAAAAAATTAACTTTTTGGATCTTGCCAAATGGCTGCAATGAAAGAAAGTGATAAAAATTTAAAGGGGTCTGAGTACTTTCTGTACTCACTGTATTCTTGTACATAGGAGGCAGTATTCTAGTAGTTATATTCTTGCACATAGGGAGCAGTATTATAGTAGTCTCATTCTTGTACATAGGGAGCAGTATTATAGTAGTTATCTTCTTTTACATAGATGGAATTGTCATAGTAGTTATAGGCTTGTACATAGGGGGCGTCTTATAGTAGTCATATTTTTGTACATACAGGGCAGTATTATAGTAGTTATATTCTAATGCATACTGTAGGAGGCAGTATTATAGCATTTATATTCTTGCACATAGGGGGTAACATAATAGTAGTTTTATACTTGTACATATGGGCACTATTATAGTAGTTATATTCTTGTACATAAGGTTAGTATCATAGTAGTTATATTTTTGTACATAACGGGCAGTATTATGGTAGTTATATTCCTGTACATAGGGGGCAGTATTATAGTAGTTATATTCTTGTACATAGGGGGCAGTATTATAGTAGTTATACTCTTGTACATAGGGGGCAGTATTATAGTAGTTCTATTCTTGTACATGGGAGCAATATTATAGTATATTATAGTATATTCTTGTACATGGGGCAGCATTATAGTAGTTATATTCTTGTACATAGGGGCAGCATTATAGTAGATATATTCTTGTATATAGGGGCAGTATTATAGAAGTTCTATTCTTGTACATATGGGGCAGTTTGGTGGTTTCAGTACTTGTATTTACATTGGTAGTTGGCAGCTGCTGAGAATATTAGATGTCAGGTAATAAAAGAACCTTTTTAATCTTCCTAAATTGCAATAAATAAGACTGGCCACATACAGCCTGATCCTGCTGTCCAGCGTTTGGAACAAACAGGTCACCCAGGATACAGGATGGGCACACCATACCTGGCAGGAATGCCTGTCACTTTGCACAACCTGCTGGGAAAATCTCTAATAACTGGCAGACATGGCAGGAGCACATAGTTGTCTGCCGGCACATCTGGCAGACAGGTTCGTCATCACTGGCAGGCATGTTTGTTAGCGAATGCACTTTGTGCTGACAGATGATATAACAGGAGCCTGGCTAAGCCAAGTGACACGGACTCCACACCATTCACTGCACACTGCAGTATGACATTGACTGGCAGCTAGTCAGCTGGTTTCATTTCCGCTACTCATTTTATTGAGTGAAGAAAATGGTCACATTAAGAGTCGCCGCACTTCACAAACTTCCCCGGCTGGAAGAACGTGTCACCCTATTGTTTCTAATAACCATCTAATGACACATCAGTATCCGCGTTACCTGCATCTGCTAAAACATGTCAGCAGCATTATATTTTCATCATACTAGGTGAACACTTGCACTCTTTTCCTTGTCCAGTGCTATTGTTCAGCCACCACCATAGAAAGACCCCATTCACAGACCGGAACTGGGGGCTACCCAGCAGTCAGGAGCAGGTGATGAAAACATCCCTCCTCGCAGCTTTTTGCCGTGGACTACAGTACCTCCCTGGTGGACAGCAATGGGCTTTCTTGCACGCAGTCAGAGACATCTTTTCCATTGGGCACATTAAGCAGTTGCCTGGGGGCCCCACATGTATAAGGGCCCCAGGTGGTCTTTTTATGTTCCAGAAATACACGAAACATACCCTGGATCCCTTGGTTGGCTATGCTTATTTAACAGTTTGGTGTCAGCCCACCCAAACTGTGTGCAAACAGTTAAAAACCATGGTGGAGAAGGGAGCAAAAGGCTCTCTTCCCTGCCAGTTAGTCTTGTAGGCTGCCAGCGTCCGTACATAAGTGGCGTGATAATATGGGTGTGCTCTGAGGTGGCTTGAGGCATGGCCTAGTGTGATGTCATGTATGTGCCTGGGGTCCTTAATGCTGTTAAGACAGCTCTGCATGCAGTATCCAGCATATGTGTCTGGTGTGTTTACTATATGATGGGGGAATTAATGCAGGGCTGACCGTAAATTGGAACAAGACTGTAAATTCTCACCACCATTCTAGGATGTACTGGTAAATATATTAGTTGCCATCTGGAGTCCTGGAACCAGGCAATAAGTGTTTGGCTCAGCTCTGTTCACACAACTTATTGTTTGCCGTGAAATAAAGGCTTATTTCACAGGAGAAACACGTTTGTCAGCTTGTTTTTCATGCGGTTCTATGCGTGCTTTCTTCATCTGATGTGTCTTTTGGTCCATTTTTTGCTGCTTATTTTCAGTACAGGGAATATCATTGCACTGGATATGTCTTTTGGCGTGTTTATGCGCTGATAATAATCCGGCACTACCGCTTTTCTTTGTGCAGCTAATAATACATCAAATGGGGAAAAAAGTGCAATTGTGTACCTGACGCATGCCTATCTCCATTTAAGTCAATGGGACCCCATTTTGACGCATAATTGCGAACACATACATTTTCCATGACCAAAAGCGTTGCAAAGAAAACACCATGTGAACCCAGCTTTCTCCTGCAGAATCTTTGCCCTCTGTTATACATAGGACTGCTGGGTTCCCCAGAGAGACCGTCTTTGTAACTTCTCTTTGGTTTGGCTAAGAGAATAAGGTCCTGCTTTAGCCATACTACCCCACATGGGACATGGAAAAATTACTTTTCTAATCCAGACAATGCAGTTAATGACTTGTTGGATTTAAAAAAACAAAAAAAAAAAAATTTCAGCACCCCCATTCATTTATTGGTATATATATTTGATGCAGTACTGAATAAAATTTTTAACATTTTATGTTTTGGACAGATATCATTTTCCTAATTATATGTTGCTGCTAATCATAATGATGGAAGACTTAATATGCCATATATGACAGTCCAGATGGTAATTCTGATGAAGCGGCGAGCCTGATTTAGCCCCATGTTTAACACTTTCTGTGTGTTCACTCATTGAGGACTGCTAAGTGTTTTGCTAAGTATACTGCCAGTTCAACCTCCTAATTATTTGTTGCCAGTCAAATGCCGAGTGTGTAATTTTATTGCAGTTCTTTGAAACGCACTTATGTAAATAGGTTTTATTGATGGTGCAGGTCTTAACATAAATTAAAATCACGCTTGGAGGGAGAAGGAGGGACCATTAGGCTACATGACATCTGATTAGAAGCAGTCTTCATAATGAGCATGTATTGATGAACTTGTTCTGGACAATTTTGGGGCCGTCATTGCAGATTTGCTTCCCTTCACTGTTCCCTACTATGTTATCTTGAACCTCCCCTCTCCCCGCCGTCCCTGTACAGAGTCTATATGGTGGTGTTACAAGTAATCCATTTTGCCCCTTGATCATAAAGGAAAAAAAAAATTTACGGCCTCATATATGAAGACTGTCTAGGTCCAAGACTTTCTTTGTTGCCCATAGCAACCAATCAGAGCGTCCCTTTCATTTTTTCAGAGCACTATACGAAATGAAAGAGGGCTTTGATTGGCTGCTATGGGCAACAAAGAAAGTCTTGGACCTAGACAGTTCATATATATGTCCCCCTTAGTTCTTATCTCCAGCACTGGCAGCTAGTGGCCATCTTTCTTGTAGAAATTCTAGGTATGGTGGTCACCAGTGCTTCAGATCATCTATGCGGTGACAATGCTAGTGTCTATTGCTAAGACTAGAAGGAGATCCAGTGTTGTCACCCACTTCTTGATGCCCCTGTGCTTAGCAACTGATTGAACATATTTAGATCATACATGCCAACTCTCCCGTTTTTGGCGGGGGGGTCCCGCTATTTGGGGTCCCCCCCCCCGCCTCCGGGGGAGTTGGCATTTCTCCCGCCGCCAGCAAGCGGCGGGGGTCATTTAATTGGCCGCGGCGCCGGAGTCGCGCGGGTGCGCTACTCCGACGCCACCGGTCCGTTCCCACGGGCGGATGAAGCGGGCGCAGGGTCCACTCACCCGCCCGCGGTCTCACTGTGCGGGGAGGAGGCAGGAGGGAGCGCTCCCTCCTCCCTCTGTATGTACAGCAGCCGCTGTGCGCCGTGCATGCAGGTCAGCGGCGCAGGGGAAATGACGCGCGGCTGCTCTCATTCCCCCTGCGCCGCTGAGGAGATCGGGCAGGAGCCTGCTGAAGCTGCAGGAGCCTGGCCAGGTAAGTGGAATTTATTATTATATTTTTCTTAACTACATGTGGGGGCTCTGCCTGGCTACAATGGGGGGGGTCTACCTGGCTGGCTACAATGGGGCAACTACCTGCTGCTACAATGGGGGCAATACCTGGCTGGCTAAAATGGGGCAACTACCTGGCTGGCTAAAATGGGGGCAACTACCTTGGCTGGCTACAAATGGGGCAACTACCTGGCTGGCTACAATGGGGCAACTACCTGGCTGGCTACAATGGGGGCAAATACCTGCTGGCTACTAAAGGGGCACACCTACCTGCTGGCTACTAAAGGGGGCAACTACCTGACTACTAAAGGGGGCACTACCTACCTGACTACTAAAGGGGGCAACTACCTGACTACTAAAGGGGGCAACTACCTGGCTACAAAGGGGGCACTACCTGGCTACAAAGGGGGGCAACTACCTGGCTAACAAAGGGGGGCATCTACCTAGCTACAGAGGGGGCATCTACCTGCCTGTAAGGGGTACTACCTGGTTATGGGGGGCTACTACCTGGCTATAAGGGCATCTACCTGGCTTTCTTCCAAAGCCATTATGTAGTTAGGCAGAGTGGGTGTGGCTTTTTGAAGGGGCGTGGCATAAAAAGATGGGCGTGTCCATGAACATTTTTGCCCATCTTTAATCTCCTGCTTTTCCTTTTTCAAAAGTTGGCAACTATGATTTAGATGCTGTCTAGCAAACAACACATATAAAAAAAATTGACCCGAATAGAAGTATCTGTGATCTACGGTACTTTACTGATATATATGAATAAGAATGGTTCCCAAGAAATTGACCTCAGAGGTCTGCCATATGCTCATTGCTTACATGTGTTTATGAGAAAAACTACCATAGAATCCAAGATACCTTTAAAGGGGTTTTGCCAGGACGTGCCTTATCTGCTAAGAAGCAAATGTAAGCAAAGCCACGCTGAGCTGAGAGAGAGACACAGCCAGAGCATAGAGCTGTGCATAAGGAATCATGTGAAATGTTCACTCAAATAATCAAACTACAACTAGTGGATTCTGTATACAAAAGACAACACCTTTTCTCCACAGCAGCTTGAAAGCTTCTTCATGTTCTCTGTCATCAGATAAAGCAGGGATCTACTCAGATAATTACACTACAACTAGTGGATTCTGTATACAAAAGACAACATATTTCTACCCGGTGCCTTAAAAGCTTCTTCAGCTCCATTTCATAAGATAAGAAGTGTTCTCTGCGCAAGCCCGGCCAGCAGCTCTTGTCAGGTCGTATCTAATAGAAGCTTTTAAGTAACTAAGGGCAGGTAAGGCAGCCTGTAGCTCTCTCAGGCTGCAATATTTTTAATCACATATATTTAGAAAAATGATTAAATACCCATTTTGGAGGATCCCACGTCAACATTACATCGTGGCAAAACCCCTTTAAGGTATAAAAGCATTAAATTGTAACTTTTATTGGTAACAGATGATAAAAAGGCAAAGCAGTCTAAACAGCATTATAGGTCTCTGGGCAGAGCACTGCAGTGGGCCCTGCTGAAATACATGATGTCACACTAGGTAATGCCTCTAGACACCCCCAAGCACACCCATATTATCACGCCACTTATGTCTGGACCAGCAGCTTGGAGTCTATAACACTAACTGGCAGGGCAGAAAGCCTTTGTCTCCCTTCTCCACAATGGTTTTTAACTGTTTCCACATCCTAAAAACACACAAAACACCCAAAAGCCAACAAAGTGATCCAGGGTATGTTTCTTATATTCCTGGAACAAACATACACTACCAGTAGCCTCTATGCTTGTGGGGCCCCTAGGCAACTGTCTAGTGTGCCCATTGGAAAAGATGGCCCTGTAAAAAGGGAACCTACAAAGTCCTTACTCAACCCTAAAAAAATAAATCTACCTAAAACAAATAAAGTGGGGCTGCCGCCCCGATAAGGGCGACCCCACCCAGGAACCTAGACTATATGGCCCTGGAAGTCCCTAATGTGCAGCATAAGTACTATACTAATGACGCGGACAATAAGCGTTGTGTTTTCCACACTCTCGTTCAGACATGCTACTGAGTATAGATGCAGCTCACTATGTGTCAAGGCTTCCATTGTTAGTGAAGGTATGACCTAGTGTATCGAATCCAAATGGATCCCATTGGCTCGTATCTAAACACTGCTGGTAAAAACACGAGGGACGTTTAAAGGAAAACAGGAATTCATGAATACAATAAAGCATCTTTCACACTATTTTTCGATGTAGATTCCTTTAACTGCAATACACTTGTTCCAGCGCTCAGGAAATCTCTTAATCCTAGTACAGTCAAGGTCTTATTACTGCATGTTGACTCATTCTTGCACAGCATCAGTAACCTCCTCATTCAAATAGAATTTCTTACCTTCTAAAAAATTTCTTTATGTGGACTGAAGAAATGGTGCTAAATTTGGACTATGTGGAATATGAGATAGGACATTCTACCGAAGCTCTTGTCCTCGGCTGACAAACGTGTGGTTCATCTTCAACTCTTTCCCAACCTTGTCTACATAAATCGCACTCATCCCCAAACTGATTTATTAATCTCGAATAAATTTGAGATGGGATGACACCTTCATTTCTCAATAATTTAAAGGGGTATTCTCATCAGGCTGTTTCTCAGAGCCTGCTTTTCACAGCAGCTTCAGTCCCACTTCCCGTTAAGGCTATGGACAGCAGTGACTGACCTATCAGTTCTGCTATTTCTATCTGAGCCTGTTAGAGAGACTTTGGTAACAGAGGGGTTTAATAGTAGGGCACAAAGCTACAGCGTTCTAAAGGGTAAAACTTTGTCAGTAAAAAAGATAAACGAGCTCCAGTGCTGCTGATAAGAAACAGCAGGTATTGACATCACTATTCCGGCCATAACTTCTAGAGCAGAGAGAGAGAGCGGTGCTCATAATTAGAGAAACTTATTTAAACAAGAAGGAAATAAGAACTGCTCTAGCACTGAAAGGAAGAAAAATCAAAGCAGCAATGTACGTGGTAATAGTCTTTATTTACTTTTACCTCCAAGTTCAAAGCTAATCAATGCAGTGAGAATACCCTTTAATATTAATTCACTGCACAAGTCTTCTGTAGCTCCTGCTCCGACACATTGATTACAACCGACAGGAAGGAGGGGAAAGAGCAGCTAGCACTACTAACAATAAAATCTATGGCCGACATGTCCGAAAAGTGCCGTATCTATGCCAGTTTTAGGCGCATTAAATCCGTGTAAAGCGCGCCTGAAAGTCCGATACTTGCATAGATTACTTAATGCGCCTAAAATGGCACATCGTATCAAAAAGGGGGCATTGCTCAACACTCGGCACATAGCATATCATTGGTAGTATATGGTATGCGTCTATCAAGGCTCATTGCCCGACTGGGGCGCATAACATGTGTAAGGCGCCCCACCTTCCTTTTAGAGTGTAAGCCCTCACGGGCAGGGACCTCTCTCCTTCTGTATCAGCTGTTAGTTATTAATTTGTCACCTCTGTACTTGTTTGACCTATGTTATGTATGAAACCTGAATGTTCAGCGCTCTGGAACCAAGGGCGCTAAAAAAGAAATAATAATAATAGGTGCATTGCGCGACGGGGGCGCACAGCGCACCATATTTAGGCGCATTACAAAGTGTTGTTCCCGGGGAAAAAATGCCCCAGTTTGGTGTACACAGTTCATTTACAACAAGAATATGGCGTAAAAAGTGGGTTTCCCACAAAATAGAGCAAAAAACAGGCGTTGGCGAGTTGGGACATGTCGTCCTATGTGTTTGTTCAGTGAGTCATGTCTGCCTTGCCCTTCGTATATGTCTGGAATACAGTAAAACAGCATATGGTAATTTACTGGGGCAACCTTTATCTGGAAAACACTAATCAATACAATTAGGATGATCCCTGGATCTTGCCCCCAGTGCCTTTTAGCCTGTGAGGCATTAGACGGCATCCCTGGTGCAAGGCATCCAGCTTGTTGAATCCAGCTTGTTGAATCCAGGGTGGGTCTGGATCTCCAGACATATGTGAACCTGGCCTTGCTATGTAATTCCAAGCCTCTACTGTAAGCACTATAGAATGGATGCCATTTTCAATCGTGTATACCAATGTAAAAATGAACCCCAGGCCACAGTGAAGCTTCATAAAACATGAAAAAATTCAGCTGCCTGCCATGTCCCGTATATTCATAGTAATGCAGAAAATCTATTAAATAACAGTATAAAAATGCATCTTTACACCAGGATTATTTCGTATTATTATTTGTCCTTGAATAATTTTTCCATTCAGTTTATGATACTCTAATTTCTAGATGAGCTAACAGGATTTGACTGGGCAGCTTCCCTATGTACGTTTCATGGTGGATTTTATTGCTTTCTATCTGTCTGTTCATCATCATGTATCAATGTCGGCCATATTCCCAGAACTGGAGTTCACAAGCTATAAACTATATATGCTGCATGATTCATTCCCCTTTCTCCAATTTCCTTACCCATTTGTCAATGTTGGTGATGTATGTGCAGTTGGTTGATGGGTGTGCTTATTGCACGGCTTTGGAATGAACAGTGCTGTGCTGCTGCTATAGCTGTATCCGTACTGCAATATGTATATATTATTAAAGGTCACATAGAAAGATAAACTGTGTAGATAAACGTAATCACAATACAAGTATCGAGAGTAGCATTCATCTAGATCAGGACATGTAGGAAGCTGGACAAGAAGGAAAGGTCCTCAAAAGGGTTGTAATTTGGGACATATATATTGTGGGGGGGGGGGTGTCAGCTCCTAGGTAGTCTCTGGATTAGCACAGACACAGGTTTAGGTGCAAAACAAAAATAAAGTTTATTTTTCCCTCGGCTTGGATTACAGAAAAAACAAACACAGTTCCTTCAGCTTATCACAGCAAAAATAAAGACAGTCCTTGCTTCAGGGTTTACAGCCAACCAAAAAAACAACCTCACCGGGTCAGCAGTAGAAGTGTTCACAGACACTTGGAGACAGCTTTGCATGTCCTCCCTGGAGAGAGGTTTCCAGCATAATCACACAGCTCCAGCCTGAGCTGTGTCAGCTGCCTTATATCCCTGGAAGGCCCGGGCTGGAGTATGGGAGCGGCCGTCCCCAACCCAGACTCTTGGGCCGCTCCATAAAAAACCCGCCCCCGAACTACCACAATAAAAATGGCTCAGCAACCCTAACGTGCTGGGAAAAAACTATAGGGTTTTTTTTTTATCATCACTGAGGCCAGCCACCTTGGTGAAAACATACATCCGTCCACCATTTTAAACCCCTGGGCCCTTACATACCCACCCCCTTGCCCCAAGCCGGGGGGTGGGCCTTCTGCCACCAGGCAATGGACCCTCATAATGCATCCGATTCCCATGCAGCTTCCTGGTCTGTGTTCCACATGGAAATTAAAATCTTGGAGTGCAAGAAACCACCGTTCCCCTGGCGTTGTTCCCTTTTTCCTTTCCCTCATCCCATTTTAGTGGGGAAATGATCCGATATTAAACCCAAAATTTCCCCCCTAAAAGGTAATATTTTAGGGAGTCAAGAGCCCATTAATGGCGGACACTCTTTCCGACTATGGAATAATTCCTCTCACATGTCGATAGCTTCCTACTAAGGAACATGACCGGGTGCTCCTCACCATTTATTTCTGGGAAAAGACAGCCCCGGGACCCATCTGACGCATTCTGTCTGGACTATAAACTCTTTGCTAAAGTTGGAGCCACTAGCACCGCTGCTTTACACAGAGCTTTTTTTAGCTCTTGGAACGCCTCTTCTGCCTCGGGGGGACCACTTACCCATGACGGACTTTGTACCTTTTGTAGGTCAGTTAAGGGTGCAGCAATCATGGCAAAATTAGGAAAATCTCCTATAATAACCAACGATCCCCAGGAAAGCCCGTACCTGCTTTTTGGTAAGTGGCCGTGGCCGTTCGGGGACTGCCTCCACTTTTTTTTATCTGAGGCTTGATTTCACCTCTACCCAATGTAGCCTAAAATACCTCGCCTCTTCCATGCCATGGCACTTTTTCTTTGGGTTCACAGTAAAACCCGGCTTTTCTTATGGCCTCAAGTACTGCCTGAACTTTACCCAGATGGCTCTTCCAATCCCTGCTGAAAGGGACTATGTCATCTAAGTATGCTGCGCATACTCTTTGGGGGGGCCCTAAGACTCTATCCATAGCCCTTGGAGGTGGGCCGGAAGCTCCTTGTAACTCAAGGGGCATTCTGCATACTGGTAGCAAAAAATCGGGTGGTGGAGAACTTCTTTTCTCTAGCCTCTTTGGAAAGGGGAAAATCTGCCAATAGCCCTTCGTAAGTCCAGGGTTGGAAAATATACCGGGCCGGGCCCCTAGCCTCTCAATGAGCTCACCCTGGGCATAGGGTAGGCGTCAAACTTAGAACCTCATTCATGCTTTCTGTAATCATTGCAAAACCGCCACTCGCCTGACGTTTTTGGAAACCAACACGATGGGGCTTGACCAGCCACTCTTGCTCCTCAATTAAAACCCAGTTTTACCATCCTTTCCACTTCCCTAGAAATTACTTCCGACGGGCTTGGGGAATCCGGTGGGGTTTTTTAAATTCCCCCGAACATGGGGTTCCGTGAGGATCTCATGTTCAATGATGCGGGTGAGGCCTGGCAACTCTGAGAACATATCCCTATTCTGCTGCAGCAACTCCCAACATTGTTGCTTCTGGGACGGGGATAAAGCCTCTTCAATATGGACCTCCTTAATACTACCTCTTGCTGCCCCACCATGCACGAGGTTTCGGGGGGCCTCTACCCTTTCCCATGGTTTTATTAAATTTACGTGATATACTTGGAAGGGCTTTCTTTTACCAGGCTGGGGGATCTTTGTAGTTTACTTCACCTCTTTTTCCCCCATTCATACGGGCCTTGCCACGTGGCCAGGAATTTGCTCTCCACATGGGAACCTTTTATGAGCACTCGGTCCCTGGCTGGAACTCTCTAACCCTGGCAGACCGATTGTATACCCTAGCTTGGTCTCCGGGGCTTTTAGCAGATGTTCTCTCACAATGGGCATCAGTTAGATTTCCTCTCTTGCATCTGAGTAACGTGCTCATGACGCTTCTAAGGGAGTAGCCTCATTCTCCCATGTCTCCTTAGCCACATCAAGTAACCCTCTAGGGTGGCGGCCGTACAATCAAAGGGTTGAAAACCCTGTAGAGGCTTGGGGAACTTCCTGACCAAAATGCAAGTACGGAAGTAGGCATTTCCAGTCTCTGCCTCTTCTCTACCACCTTCTTCAACATTGCCTTTAAGGTTTTGTTGAATCTTTAAAACTAGGCCGTCAGTCGGGTGGTATACAGAGGTTCTCAACGGGGTGAGTTTAGGAGCTTGCAACTTCCCGATAACCTTAGACTAACGGTGTCCCCTGGTCTGTCAGAATCTCCTTTGGCAGCCTTGTTCGTGCAAATAGATGAAATAACTCTCGGGTTATACCGTTGGCTGAGGTATGCCTTAACGGACCCGCCTCAGGGTACCGGGTAGCTGAATCCACTAAAACCCAATATATGTTGATGACCTCGCGCTGACTTCGGTATGGGCCCCACCAAAATCCATCCCTATCCGTTGGAATGGGATTTCTATTATAGGAAGCGGACTAGGGACTCCAAAAAATGAGCAACTGGGCTGTAACCTGACAGACTGGGCAAGATTGGACAGTAGTCACGTATCTCTCTAAAGCACTCGGGCCATTTAAAACCTTTGTAAGACTCGTTGCTGGTTTTGTCCGCCCCCAAATGACCCCCAACACATGAGAGTTTGGGGCCCTATCTAACACATACGTCGGTACGGCTGCGGCACAACTAATTGCTCCACCACTTCGTCTCTCTTGTCATCGATAGCAAGTCGTTATTTATGGCAAAGTGAGGAAACCGATTTTCAGCCCCAGGTCTTGTGGGGCCCCATTTAATTTCGGTTACCTGATCAAGGGCGCCCTTTAAGGTTAGATCCGGAGCTGGGCAGTCCCAAAATTCTCCCGGAGACCTCCCGAATCAGGGACAACATTCAGGGGTTACTTCCTCTTCCTCATCCCCAGCCAGTACACACATAGGAATTCCTTCCCCCTGACCGATGAGGTAGAAACCACCCCCAGAAAATTGTTGGGACACTGGTTGATCGGCACTTCAGCCTTGGGCCCCAAAATCCCAGAAAAGAGGGGAAATTCTCGACCAATAATTATGTCATGCAGTAAATTCGCACAACCCCACACCTTGGGACACGATAAAACAGTCAGTGTGAAGGGAAACCTGGGGCCAGGGGGTACCCGACCCATGAATACATATGACCCCCACCCGTTTCCCAGGGACCAGCTCATGTGGCATTGTAGCAGTCACCAGGGTGACGAGACTCCCTGAGTCCAGGAGTCCCGTTACTTTGACTCCGTTCACCGTCACGGCAGGCCTGCGGTCCCTCGCCTGGTTTAGGAACAGCACTACAGGCTGGGTAAGCGAAATACGAACAGCGCCGCCCTGCGGAGCAGTCCATAGGCTCCGTTGTGGTAGGGCATCGGGCGGCTATATGGCCGGGACCCTGGCACTTCCAGCAGGGCGATGGGTCGGGCCTTACTTTTGTCACCGACACTAGTCCCCCTTGGGTCTTCGGACCCTCACTGGGAAAGGGTTTCGGCCACCTCCTTGGAGCCCTCGCTCCTCCTGGGATTTCCAGTACATTGACCTCTGGCTCCCCTTTACTGCCCAGGGAGTTCTCGACAGCCACTTATCGCTCAACCAGGCTCACCAGGCCTCAGCATTTGGGATCTCCTTGGGCAACCCCAAAATTGGACAGACTCAGGGAAGGTAGTGAAAAATCGGTCCATTACAACCGTTCCACCATCTGGGCAGGAGTACAGGTATCAGGCTGCAGCCATTTCTGGACCAGGTGGAGTAGGTCGAACATTTGGGACCTGGGGGGCTTGTCCCTGCTATCCCCGCGGTGCACCCTTTGGGCTCGGACCGCCAGCGTGACCCCAGACGGGCCCGTTATCTCTGCCTTTAACTTTCTATATTCTTACATTTGTAGAGTCAAGTCATAGTAGGCCTGAGGCTGCCGGTCAGATATGGGAAAAGGGCCTCCGCCCACTGTTCTGGGGGCAGTTTCTCTCTATCCGCCACTCTCTCAAACATGGACAGAAAGGCTTCTACATCGTCATTTGGGGTCATCTTCTGTAATGCCTCTCTCACAGTCCTCTTTGTCTTAGTACTGTCACTGGCGCTGGGCGGAGACACAGGCTCCTGGTTCTTATGGCTTCAGTAAAGGGGAGCCATCTGCTGAATCAGGAGCTGGTTTGTCTCCCGTTGGGCCCCGGTTGTCTCCTGGAGCTTGCTGCTGCTGCACGTTACTCTTTCACCAGGTGCTTAATGAGTTCCTCCATTTTTTCCCGAGCTTTCTACGCCTTTACCCAGGGACATACGTTTTTATGCACCCCAAAATTTCCCAACCTGTTGCTCTCCGGGTCGTGTCTGCCCGCATCCTTCACAAATTGGGGGAGGGTGGGGGGGTGTCAGCTCCTAGGTAGTCTCTGGATTAGCACAGACACAGGTTTAGGTGCAAAACAAACTCGGACTTGAATAGCAGAAAAAACAAACACTTCCTTCAGCTTATCACAGCAAAAATAAAGACAGTCCTTGCTTCAGGGTTTACAGCCAACCAAAAAAAACAACATCACCGGGTCAGCAGTAGAAGTGTTTCACAGACCATTGGAGGGCAGCTTTGCATGTCCTCCCCGAGAGAAGGTTTCCAGCATAATCACACAGCTCCAGCCTGAGCTGTGTCAGCTGCCTTATATGCCTGGTAAGGCCGGGCTGGAGTATGGGAGCGGCCGTCCCACCCAGACTCTTGGCCGCTCCATAAAAACCCGACCCGAACTACCACAATAAAAATGGCTCAGCAACCTAACGTCGCCGGCAAAACTATAGGGTTTTTTACATCACTGAGGCCAGCCACCTTGGTGATACATACATCCCGTCCACCACTTTACCCCTGGGCCTCTTACATAAATAATATTATATAATATTTTTTGATATATTATTTTTAATAAAATTTATATATATATTAATATTAAATTTTAATTTTGTTCAAGCAAATTCAGTGAAGATTATTTTTAAAGGGATTTTTTCACCATGCTAGCTTCAGACTCAAACTTCTTGTTCTGGCTCCGGGTGGTTCTACAGCAGTGATTGGAATATCAGCTTTGCTATTCCTAGCTGAGCCTGTTATTTAGACACTGTTGATTAACAGCAGTGCACAAGGCTACAGAGCTCTAAAAGGTTAAAATTTGTCAGTAAGAAACATAAGCTCCTGTGCTGCTGATAAGACAGAGCAAAGACTGATGTCACCAGCCCAGCCACTGCTGAAGCAGATATGTCATTGGCAGCCTAGCAAACCTTCTCTAAACAATCAGGAGATAAAAACTTATCTAGCTCTGAAAAGAAGCAAAATCAGAAAGTCAATGTATTTGATAATAATATTAATTTACCTTTGCCTACATGTTTAAAGCTAATCGGTGTGGTAAGAATACCCGTTTAACATTTACAAAGTGGTTTGAGCTCTATATTTCTGTAACAGAATTTGAAATTTCCTGCACTGCCATATAATTAAATGATAAAATGCTACCACCATTAGGGGGAGCTTAAGAGCTTACGGCATACAGTTTATGCCATGAGCTGAATGGACATCTGTCTTTTTTCATCAGCCCCATTGGACTGTAAGGAGATGTTCACACAGACTGTTTTCAGCACTGGCACCTTCCCCCCCGTAAAATTGCGTTATATCTTTGTTAAAAATTTGGCAGTGGCAAGCGCAGAATTTCAACGAGCAAACAACATGGACTGCCCAAGGTGGATTTTCCTGCCTCTATACTTAAAGGGGTTTTACTACAAAGTAAAATTGACATGGGAAGCTTGCAAATTAAATAATAATTATTTTCACCATTCATTGTTATTAAAAACTTTACCATTTTTGTTGTTGCTGCAACCTTGTTGCTACCTTAGTGTATAACTCATCTCTAGGGGATACAACCAGTGACGACAGACAGCTGTTGTCAGTCTATTCCCTGTCTTGTAATAATATACTCACTGCTAAGTGAGTGTTCAACCCCAGGTTCTATCATTCTAATCTTGTCCTTTTGTACTGCTTAGTCAGACAGGGCAAATAAATAAAAAGAAACCTCAGTCAGGTATGTGCACTGAGAAAAACAATCCATGTTTGGTTCTTGCACTGTAAAATTATCCACAACTCTTTACTAAAAGGTGAGGGGCCACCATGGAGAAAGGCATGGTGATGTCAAGCATGCTGGGTCACATGATATGCAGTTCAAACAAATCATACACACACCCATTTGAACACACTAAAAAGCTGAAGTAGGACAAGACAGGCATGGAATATCTTTGTAGTAAAACCCCTTAAAGAATTGATGGCAAGTAAAATACCTCAAAGAATTGACATGTCAATTCTTTACAAGCATAGACAGTATGCTTTGAAAAATACTCGAGAAAAAATCAGCATCATCTGAACTACAATGCTGATTTTACATGACAGTCAATGGGAAGTGTACTACATGCATTTTGGACGCTTTTTAGGGGCATATTGAGTGTGCAATATGCCCTAAAATTAGTGTCCAAAAACACTGTCTGGACATACCCTTAGAGATGCTTCTTGGCACATGCGCAATGCACATGGCCACCCAATCCATCTGTGTATTTGACTTATCAACTAATGCAGACACTTGGTTGGTTGGCCAATTTTAAGCTGTTTAGTTCTTTCCAACCACTTAAACCTACAGTACCTGGGCCAGCTATTACTTTAGGCTACTCAAAAAGAATGTTTTAAAAAAAATAAAATGTTTTTAACAAAAAAATATATATATTCTTTTTATTTTCTCATATAAAAAACCAATAAAAATACAACATAATTAGTATTGCCATATTATTTATACCACATGGTAAACACTGTTTGAAAATAAAAAAAGAAAAGAAGAAAATCAGTGCCAGAATTACTGTTTTTTTTGGTCACCTAATTTTTTAGAGCTCTTATAAAAGCAGTACACCAAAAAGTAAAACAAAATCTATATAAGTTTGGTATCTGTGTAATCATACTGACCCATAGAATAATGTTCACGTGTCATCTATGCTGCAAGGTAACCAAACAGAAAAACAAAACCCAAACAGCAATGGTAGCTTTTTCTTAAATTCCACCTTGCCTGGGGAAGAGATGGCACCAGGATGGACTATTTATGTAGATGTACTATGACTTGTACCACCTACCTGAACATTGCTGGAGACCATGTCCACCCCTTTACAGCAGTGGTATTTCCTAACAACAGTAGACTCTTTTAGCAGAAGAGAGTCTCAAATTTCTGCCACACTGCAGAAAATGTTCAGGAAGGGTTTGAGTAAGAAGATAAAAGGCAACATGTCCCAATACGCAAACGCCAGTTGTTTGGTCTATTTTGCGCCAAAAACACATTTGACGTCATATTCTTGATGTAAATGAACTGTCGTACTCCACAACTAGGCGCATTATACGTCGGACACGACACATTGTAATGCGCCTAAAAATAACACAATGTGCCTATCGAGGTGCATTGCATACACTAGTAATGATATGTTATGCCCCTCCGTTGCGCAATGTGCCTCGATAGGTGCATTACATACACTACCAATGATATGCTATGTGCCGCGATTTGCCCTTTTAGGCGCATTACGTTTACTATGTAAGGTAAACTTGATGCCAGATTTTTGAGAGGATCGGACTTTCTGGCGCACTTTACACTGATTGCAGGCGCCTAAAGACTGCCGTGGCGCCACCAATTTTTGGACATGTCGCCTAAAGAGTCCAAGGTGTTGATTTGGCCCTCAAATTTCCCAGATCTCAATCAGATTGAGCATCTGTGAGTGGTTCGGGAACAGATCTGATCCAGGCCCAACCTCGAAACTTACATGACTTAAAGGACCAACTGTTAATACCGAAAATATACAACATAGGACGTATGGGGGACAGATATCTGTGGAGTCCATGCCTCAACAAGTCAGAGTTGTGTTGACAGCACAAGAGGTATCATCACAATAAAAGGCAAGTGGTTTTAATGTTAGAGTTGACGTGAAGGAGTAGTAAGGTTCCTGCCTTGATGGCAGTGATGGGAGCTTCTGTCTTATCTGATTAAGTACTTCTTTAATCATGCAGTAGAAAATAGAGCAATCATCATCCCTTTAGTGGGTTATATTCATCCCATTGGCTACCATTTAAACCACAACTGGAGGTGACAGAGGCCAGAAAAGCATAGCTGCATTTAGTATCTTTTCTATGAAATATAGTCTATAATCAACCATAACACATATCTTAGGCTGCTTTCACACAGCGCAGTTTTGGTGCAGTTTTAACTGCGCTCCAATTAAACTGCCTTTATTACCAGCAAGCTTCTTTCAGTTGTCTAAATTGTTCAGAAAGGTGTTTCAAGTAAGTAATCAATGACTGTGTTTGAAGTGTTGTATATTACACACACACTAATTGATTACTCACTTTCCAAACAGTTTAGATAAATGAAAGAAGCTTGCTGGAAATAAAGGCAGTTTAATTGTAGCGCAGTTAAAACTGCACCAAAACTGCGCTGTGTGAAAGCAGCCTTAGGTTGAGTGTTATAACAAAGAGAAGCTCATTAATCATACAGTGACTGCTCACAGTGTTTGCACTTGTGGAGCAGATGAAAATGAAGTCCATTTAATATATAGAAGCCACAGTCTTGGAAAAAGGCAGCCACAGCAGATTATAGCGCTAAACTTTCTCCTAATTGAATCAGCTGATTTTATTTTGACCGTCTCGCTAATTGTTACAAATGGTGCACTTTCTTCTTCTGTGTTTCTATACAAATTAAATTGCAGACCATAGGGAAGTATGATCTTCTTTTTAACCTTCATTCTAATGATGCAAGGATCTTTCTTAATTAAACTCATTAACGCTTTTTCAAGATTTTTTCTGTCTCCAAACCATTATCTTTGAACCGTAAAATGCATGCTAAGATAAAATGTGATTGTGGTATTAATGGTGCGTTGGGATAGTTTTTTTAATACTGGGGCAACATACACTGTGGTACATTTACTGTTGTGGTTGCACCAGAAATTTGTTGTAAAATGTACCAAAATTTAGCATTTTGGCACAGACACATGTATGAAAACTGTCTTGGTCAAAGACTTTCTTTGTTGTCCATAGCAACCAATCCGAGTTCCCCGTACATTTCATATAGTGCTCTGAAAGAATGAAAGGAGCGCTCTGATTGGTTGCTATGGGCAACAAAGAAAGTCTTAGACCAAGACAGTTTTCATACATGTCCCCCTATGTGTTTTCGACAGTTTGGCTCCCATTCATCACACGGCATGGCCTAGCTGAAAAGGGGGTGAAGCTTCACGGGTAAAGAGACCTGAACCTAAATGTAACAATGTGTGCCAAAATTGCACCCAAACCGTGACATAGAACTTTAGTGCAAAGTAAGCCAAATAATAGTTGACTAAAAAAAACTAGGTAACTCCATAGATTTAATGAGCCGCAGTGATAAATCTGGCATATCCTGGGTGACTGTTAGTCTAAATTTACACTGTCTACCTTTTTAGACAGGAATAATCAATGTGCTAGTATTACTTCCCTTGCAGCTTGCACCGGATTTATCAATAGGACCTACAGAAAAGTGGTATCTGGTCATCTTTAAATGGCCAGACTCTGGGGAAAATAACTCATACTCACTTCCAGGGGTGTACTTAGAGAAGCCTGGGCCCCAACGTTTGGATGCCCCCCCCCTCCCGACCACGAACATTTACCGGGATCTCTTAAGTCATACAGTAATACAAGAAGTGATTACCTCACCTTACATCTCACCATCATACTGCTACCAAACATATCCCACTATACCAAGACCAGCATTACCAATAACACTATTACATAGGAACCTGATTATACCGCCAGAACACGACCACAAATTACCACCACATATTGACTGAATAATACCCCTAAAATATTACTGAATAAAGATCAATATTACTGCCATATAGTGATATATACTAGTGTTCACAGGTGACCTACAAACTGTATGTTACCTCCATACAGTGACCATATAGTGGTAGATAGGTATAAACAAGCTCGGCAGACATATAAATGAGTCGTTGACTTTCCCTTTTGTTCTGCATCCAGTCCAGACCGCCATAACGACTTCTCCCGGCCGCCACTCGTCCCTGCAGATTTGGACATAAAATATCTTAGAATCCTCACTTTTCCAGCACCTCACTACCTGCCCCCACCTCTGTACAAACATCCCAGAGGTGGGAGAGTGGGTAAAGGCCATAGATTAGAGATCAAGTCTCCTAGAGGAGAAGGGAGGAACAGAGGATTCACCCCCTGGAGATTGGGTTACAGCTATGGCCTGTACCCCTCAGAATCATTTAAGCATGTAGACCCCCATTAGATAGGTTGGTAGGCCCTAGGTAGGTAGGTTAGTAGGCTTGAGGTAGGTAGGTAGGTAGGCAGTAAATAGGCCCCAGGTAGGTAGGTAGATCCTAGGTAAGTAGGCAGTATTTAGGCAGGTAGGCTACAGGTAGGTAGATTGGCAATAGGTAGGCAGTATTTAGGCCCCAGGTAGGTAAGTATGCAGTAGGTGGACTACAGGTAGGCTGTAGGTGGGCCCCAAGTAGCTAGGCTATAGGTGGGGTCCACATAGGTAGACAAATAGGCTATAGGGGGCCCAAAATAGACAGGCAGGCTTTAGGTAGGCTATATGGGCCATATAGGTAGGCATCTAGGGTTTAAGTAGCTATAGGGGGCTAAATAGGTAGAACAGCAGGGTCTAGGTAGCTAGAGGGAGCCATACAGGTAGACAGGGGTTAGGTGGGCTATAGGGGCCATATAGGTAGGCAAGGTTTCGTTAGCTATAGGGGCTCCATATAAGTAGACAGGCAGGCTTCAGGGGGGCTATATAGGTACACAAGCTTTAGGGGGGCTATAGGAGCTATCAGGGCCGGACTGGGAATAAAAATCAGCCCTGGCACAAAGCCCCCACCAGCCCACATAAAATATCCACTTACAAAATTCCCTTGTTCTCGACCTCGCCACTTTCTAAAATAAACTACACCATGAAGGTGCTTTCACACGGAGCGTTTTTGGTGCGTTTATGTGTTTTTGGTGTGTTTCTGTGCAGAGAGGCAGAGCAGTTAATGCTGTACATTTCTGGACAAAAAAAAACATCATAAATGCACCAAAACCGCTCCGTGTGGAGCTCCCTACATACAAGCAAGAAGAAAAGTGGTGCAGAGAAACCCTCATCACAGAGTCAAGTGTGCACTTGCTTTACAAAACGGGACAACCCCACACTGACACTACATAAGCACCAACAAAACCCTACAACCCACCAATCACATCCCCAGTAGTCAGGTCACCATCACATGAATACAGCCATGACTCAACACAGAAGTAAACTTACCCCTGACAGCAGGGACTCACAGGAGACATCATCATGATGGGAGTTGTTCTCTTCTCCTTTTCTTCTTCTGGCCCAAACCCCCATGACATCTTCTCTGATGAGTCGTTCCCTTCCTTTTTTCTCTGTCCGGTACAGCATGCAGTGTCTTTTCTAGTGGCCATACTCGTCCCTGTAGAATTTACCACAAATACATCTTAGATCCTCTCTCTTCCAGCACTTTCCTATAATTCCCCAAACAGCGTATGTTAGACCCGAAAAATTAGAAATTAAAAAATGTCAGATAAAAAAAAGAAGTGACCCTCTTTTAGCTAGGTAAAAAGGGCCTTCCTCCATTCATTTGGTAGGTAGACAGGGCCTAACCCAGTAACTAGCCAGGTTAGTGAAGCTGTCCCGTAATCAGCCATGTAGGGCCAGGGGGAGTAATTAGCAGTCAGGGCAGTAAATAGGCAGGCAGGGGCAGTCTATTTGCTGGCAGGGGATCATATAGGTAGGCAGGGGAGTCTATAGCCAGGCAGGGTCAGTTATAGCGAGGCAGGACCAGGGGGGTATTTGAGAGGGCCAGGCAGGACCAGGGGGGTATAAAGAGGGCCAGGCAGGGCAAGGGGGGTATAGGAGGGCCAGGCAGGGCCAGGGGGGTATACAGGGGTCAGGCAGGGCCAGGGGGGTTTAAAAGAGGTCCAGGCAGGGCGCGGGGGGGTATACAGAGGGCCAGGCAGGGCCGGGGGGGTATGAGAGGGCCAGGCAGGGCCAGGGGGGTATACGAGGGCCAGGCAGGGCCAGGGGGGTATACAGAGGGCCAGGAAGGTCCAGGGGGGTATATAGCGCCCGGCAGGGCCAGGGGGGTTAAAACAGAGGGCCAGGGGGGTATACAGAGGGCCAGGCAGGGGCCAGAGGGTTATACAGAGGGCCAGGCAGGGCCAAAGGGGGATATCAGGGGCCAGGCAGGGGCCAGATGGGGGTATATAGCGCCAGGCGGGCCAGGGGGGTTTATAGCGCCGGCAGGGCCACGGGGGTATACAGAGAGCCAGGCTGTGCCAGGGGGGTATATAGCGCCAGGCAGGGCCAGGGGGGTATATAGCGCCAGGCAGGGCCACGAGGGTATACAGAGGGCCAGGAGGGCCAGGGGGGTATTATATCGCCAGGCAGGGCCAGGGGGGTATATAGCCAGGCAGGGGGGAGTAAGTAGTTTAAAAAATAATAATGAACTTACTTACCTGATGTCTTTCCCTCCTCTTCTCAAGTCCGTCCGGAGCGGCGCTCATTCCCCGGGTGCGGGCCGCGGAACAGGCGCGCGATGACGTTCATCACATCGCGCGCCTGCCCCGTGGCCTCCTGGGAGCTGAAAAAAGACGGGATCAAAAAGATCCCAAATGTTCAGCCTCGGCCTGCTGCCTGCACCGCGTGGTGCAGGCGGCGGCCATTTATGGTGCCATGGTTGGGTCAGTGACCCGGCCGTGCAGCGAGGGGGGCCTCTCGGCCCCCTGGCACAGGGGTCCAGTCGAATATGCGACCATTGCGGCCGCTGTGCTTGCGCTGGCACTCGGCGCCCGCCGAGGGGGGGGAAACACCGGCCCCCTTGGTGGGCGCTCCGATCCGGCCCTGCGGCCCGGACTCCAGCGGCCCGCCGGGCAAGTGCCCGGTTTGCCCTATGGCCAGTCCAGGCCTGGGAGCTATACAGGCAGGCTCTATAGGGGTATAGGGGCTATATAGGCAGACAGGCTTTAGAGAGCTATATATGCAGGCTTTAGGGGGGCTAGATAGGCAGGCTTTAGGGGGAGGCTATATAGGCAGGCTTTAGGGGGGCTATATAGCAGGCTTAGGGGGGCTATATAGGCAGGCTTTGGAGGGGCTATATAGATAGACTTCGGGGGCTATATAGGCAGGCTTTGGGGGCTATATAGGCAGGGTTTAGGGGTCTATATAGGCAGTCTTTAGGGGGCTATATAGGCAGGCTTTAAAGGGGGGTTATATGGGCTAAGCAGTGGATATATAGGCAGGCAGCGCAGGTAAAATAAGAAATAGCTTACTTATCTCTGTCCAGGCTCCCTCGATGCGAGGCGCTCTAGTCTCTGTGCTCGGCACGGGCAGCGCGATGATGTGACGTCATCGCGCTGCCCACGTCAGTACTGTGGGCTGGCGCCTGCTAGGCTTAGGGCCTAAGGCCTATCAGGAAGAGCACTTTGCTCTGCTACCACCGGGCAGCACTGCCTTTGAACGCTCGGGCCGCAGTGAACTGTTATACAACTTTTCCGAGGACTATGTTTACTTCAGAAAACTATATTAATCTGCCCATTGTCTTTCCTAAAAGTGTATTTTTCAGTAAATATACTTAGATATGTAATACAATAACTATTCCCTGGGAAAAAAGCAATACAGTGCACTGAGGGTATGTCTACACGCATGGGTTTTCGGTTGGATTTTGACATGGTTTTCGAATTTTAAAACCCATCCCCATAGACATCAATAGAAAATCCAAGCTGTAGTCTACACAGCTCAGGCTTTCTGAGGTCGGAATTCAAAACCGCTGTTTTTGTCCAAAAACTTGGACAATGCTCATTAATCTGGTGAAAAATTTACTGTTGAACTCAATTAGGAGGAAAACTGACCGAAACATATGGTGAATGGTATTTGGGCAGTTTTTGGATTTGTTTTTTAGCCTCTCCATTGACATCAGTATTAAACATATATATACTATATAGGAGACATCTATAGAGGTATCTATTGTGATCTATCTATAAAGTGTATCTACAGGGGGATCTATTGATTACCCCTAAAGATAGAATCTATAGATACCCCTATGGAAATATCTATATTTAGATAGATCGGTATAGATATTTCTATAAGGGTATTTATATTTATATTATCTTTAGATATGGGTTTTCAAGTTAGAGAACCGTGTCAAAATCCAACTGAAAACCCATGCCGTGTAGACATACCCTCAGGGTGTATCTATATTGATTTTTTCTGTGCATAGTCATTGGGCTGCCTATAGATATAAATATATATATATATACAGTACACTATATATAAATATCTATAGGTAGATATCTAGATAGATATATAGAAGTATATATAGGTATTTCAGATAGATAGATAGATAGATAGATAGATAGATAGATAGATAGATAGATTTCTTGCTAGCTATCCCTGGCAAAAATAAAACATTGGAAAACCAAAAGAATCAAAATCTTTAGGTTTCACTGTGCAAATACTGATTCAGACGTTTACAGTATTTGTGCTTAGTATGGATGCAGCCTTAGGGTATGTTCACACAACATATTTGCAGGACATACTTCTGCGTGTAATTGTGATGCAGTGCGCCCGAAGAACGGTAAAATCATAGCAATCAATGAGTGCAATGAAAACCTGAAGTATTTCCTTTCTTTTTGGCAATTGTGCACCAGGGAAAATGAAAGTCATAGAAGGCTGGGCTATTAATAGGTAATACTGGCCAGTACGTACTTTCAACAGCAGGTGTTTTGCGGTACGCACTGGTATGCTTGCCACAATACACTGTGTGAACATCTAAGGGTTATTTCTATCAATACCTAACAACAATGTAACCATTGAGATGGGTTACTTTTCAGCACCCCGGATCTTGAAAGGTTGGGGCTTCATGACAATTTAACGCATCAAAATATTTTTATATTTTATTTATTTTGTACTACTTTCTACCATAATCAGCCAGTGGAGTGGTCACATTGGATAATTTCTGTGTAAAGGCCACAATTTAAAAGTAAATTCAGTAAAAATGTAAAATCTCTTTTAAATTTGTTACCCTACTTCCTGCTAATAATGAGATGACCCTGGTTGATCATTTTCATTCTTCCCACAAGCTGGAAAGTGAGAAGCACAAAGCAGAAAGTGTATACCTGTTGTGCTGCCATCTAGAGGACAGTAAAGATAGTATGACACTCAAAGTGCCTATTTTTGGTTTAACAATGGCGTAAAAAATATTCCATTTTCAATTTAACATCTTACAGAAATCTTATTCTGGATATTGACATAGCGCTGGCCTCTCACTGAACAGAGATTTGGATTGTGCTCTTCTTCTTTAATGGACTAATCAGAATTTGCTTCTGTTTTGTTGGATCAATTTTATTAAACGGTGTATATTGCAAAATTAGAAAAACTTTTTTGTATAATTTGTAGTTCAATGTTAGGGAATCTTAATGCTTTGAACCATAAAGATAAGCAACTTGATCATTTTGACTGCTGTTGATGGAGCCAGAATTCCTCAGCGTTAAATGAAATGTGTATCAGATTGTGCGGTTTGTACGCGACTTGTCACTGATGGTCTTGTATCTTATGGCCTGCAGCTTGAACTACACGGGAATGTGCCTGGCATCTGATGGACAGTTTGGCGATTTCCTCTCTGGCATGGGCCCAGCTCAGTTTGTTGGTCGTCAGACACTCGCAACCACATCCATGGGTAAGTTACAATAATCAGAGCACTTGGAAGGTTATGTGAGCAGCTGCGAACAGATATAAGGTGGTAGAACATTTAGATGACTATAACATGCAACCTATGTGACATCAGTATGTCCTGGTATAAGTGATGGAAGCGGTAGCTGCTTCTACCCAATACTTAGAGATGAGTTCCCAGGAGCTCCAACCCCAATCTTTCATCAAGAGCATTGAAATGATACACAGTGATAGTGGATTGAATGGATATAGAAGCCAGTAAGGTGTGTGCATTATTATATATATATTTTTTTGTAGGGGACGTTGAGGTTGGACTTCTAGAGAGGAATGGACAACTTGAAGTGGAAATAATCCAGGCTCGAGGTCTCACAGCAAAGGCCGGTTCCAAAACACCCCCAGGTATATTAACCTGCATGGATGTGTATTTGATTGGCTTCTGTCATCCGTGGTTCCTAATGTGATTTTTACCAGATATCTCTCCCCTTATGTTTGATCTTTTAAGTCCCACGTGGTCATTTAAAAAAAGGAGAAAACCAGCTCACCCGCTGGAGCGCCACTGGAACATGAAAAAAGAAAAGTCATTCCAATGTCCTCTTAAAACATAGCCTTTATTCCAAGTAAAAAATTGGCAGCATCAAACAGGTAACAGCTTATGGGTTTCAGGGCTGTTGAGACTCTTAATCATAGCATAATTGGTTGCACATGCAGGGTTCTTAAATAAGACATGAAAACCAATAGCACGCATCAAAATAATCACGTAAGCTGTTACCTGTTTGTCTGATGCTGCCGATTTTTTACTTGGAATAAAGGCTACATTTTAAAAGGATGCTGGCATTTTTTTTTTTTTTGTAGAATAAATGACCTATGCACAGAGAATTTAGAGTAATCATCAGGGAGGGAGAAGGCACCACTCAGCAGAGTACAATTAGGATTATTTCCAATCTTACAACTGCTTTGGAACATATTACAGTACAGGAATTGCTGAGTTAACACAATCTATAACAATAACTTTTCTATGGAGGGAGAGGTCCAGCAGTCATAGAGAGCCAATGCGGCAATCTCTTACTAGTATATATGTATCTGCCAGCGTTCCAATAAACTGCAAAAATGAAATAGCTTCAAGTTGTTGGGCAAGAACAAGGCCAAAATGTAGACAGAGGAATCAGTCTTTTAGGTGAAGGCTCAGACTGGGCCATAGGGGAGTAAGGAAAAAACCAAGGTGGGCCCTTTGGCATGGTGGGCCCTGGACATAGCAGGCCTAGGGCTGCTTTTCAGGGAGAAAGGCAGAGAAAGAGAGGCAGAGAGCAAAAGGCTGCTGTGTTGGGATTATAATTTTGTTGTATGGTCCAATGTTGGCTGAGTTTTAGCTCTTGGATAGATGGCCTCACATTTAACACTTGAATACTTGGTATATAGGGGAGTTCATGGTCGACTCACTGATTATAAGGTGCCAAGGTCGCTGAGCTTTAGCTGTTGGATAGATAACCTCATATTTAACACTTGAATACTTGGTAAATTGATGAGGTCATGGTCGACTCAATGACTGTAAGGTGCCCAAGTCCTACGACTGCAAAACAAGTCTAAATTATCAGCCCATCACAGGTATGAGGTATTTGTGCTGATATACCATGTTTGTTTTTATTCAAAATGTGGGCCTGTGTAAACATCCGTGGTTTCCTCTGTCCAAAAGACACTGTTCCAGACATCTTGTGGTCTGTTTACAGTAGATGCAACTTTGCAAACTTGGGCCGAGCATTTCACGGTCTGACCTTGGGGTGAATTTGCTGGTACATTCACTCCTGGGAACATAGTCAACTGTCTTTGATGTTTTCCACTTAACCTTTCTGATTGTAAAATGATGGACTAATATAATGATAAATTGTTTGTAAATGGCATTACGTCCCTCCTCAGATTGTTGGGCAGCAACAATTGCCTCTCTAAGATCATTGCTGATGTCTTTCTGTCTTGACATTGTGTTAGCACACACTGAAATGCTCCATACCAGCAAACTGACAACATTTCCATCTCTAAAAAGGTGGCTATATTTGATGATGAACAATTGATCATGGATGCTACATGGCTGCTACTTACCATCTTAATTTTTCACACACTGCTTCTGCATTTTGGCCTTGTTAAATAAATAATCACATGCTTTAATTTGTCATGTGTTGCCGTTCAACTGTGGTTGTTTTTACACTAAGACCTTCTAAAGATGAGATTTTTTTATCATAATGTCCTGATACGTGAAATTATAGAATTCAAAGAGGGTGTACTTTTTTATTATGATTGTATGTGCAGTTTAGAGCCACTCGTCTTGGCTCTCGAGATTATTCATGGTAGCGCATTTTCTGTGCTCTGTTTTCATAACGAATTGTGTTAGAAACTTGTAACTGTATAAAGCACAAAGTCAACAATTTCAGCATCTTGAGTTTACTTTAAAATCCTGGCTAATCACAAAGGAATCAAAGCTCAACATCATAGCCCTTAAAAGACATGCAGGAAGACGCTCAGTTTTCATGCATTAGGAAGGATTCTTCAGTCTCTGAAAATAAATTTAAACGGAAAAATACATTATTCATCAAGATTACATTGTTTGCCAAATAATTGTAGCACCAGAGATTACCAGGCCTGCGGCTTTGTGTTATTATTGGAAATTGAACAAGCGCCACAGCTGTTTAAAGAGAGCTCTCTCAAATTACTAAACGTAATTCAACAGAGGCCTGCAGACCACACTATTATTTTAAGGCTTCTCCCACACGCTATTTTGTTTTCTTTTTTCCTTTTTTTTTTTTTTTCTTATAAGTATTTTTGGTGGCTTTTTTTTATTTGGCTTCCTTAATCGTATCATGCATTTTTTTCAAGTCCTAGATGCCTATGAGAAAAAGGGCAGTAAAAATACCACACCTGGAGCATACTGCAATTTAAAAAAAAATACCACAAACCTAAAAAATGACACAAAATACACTTTATATAATACATTTCATATTGTACTATAGACCTAAAAAAATCTATCTGCGCTAGAACGTCAGTAAAGCACCTATAAAAATACTTTGAAAAGCACGGTGTATGAAACCAGCATACATAGGTGTGTCTATAGCCATAGCAGCTGTTTTGCGGCGCAGAGGTCGAGGGGGCCTACTTATGTGTAAGAAGTGAGGTATAAGAACATTGTACCCGTTTATTTTAAATAACAAGTTGCTGGCTTTCTGCCACCTGCCACAACTTTGTGGGTTCTCTGATACATGGCTCTATTATCCATATTCAGGCAGTCCCCAACTTACAACGTTCCAACTTACAACTGTCCCCAGAGACTTATGGGGCATGCTGGCACTTGTAGTTCTATGTTCCACAGCAGTAGCGGTGGAAAAACAAGTTACAGCATGCCACAGTGAGTGAAAATTTGGTGAAATCTTCTTAACAGGGCCACAGATAGAAAAACAAATATAAAAACCCTTCCCTGCACTATCCGAAACAACAAAAACGTTTTGTTCTGAAGTTACATTTATTAAATATACTTGTTCCGACTTACATACAAATTCAGCTTAAGAACAAACCTACAGTCCCTATCCCATTTGTAACCCGAGGACTGCCTGTATTTACTAATTGTTACTCATGCCTCACTTTCCAATTACTGTTATTACATAGTGGGGCTCATCTCATTTTATCGTAGGGCCAATTTAATTTGAGATACCTTTCCTAGATTTCAGTATCTAGCAGCCATGAAGTCAAAACCATATAATGACTAAACAGCCAGATTAAAAAAAGAACTGCCGTGGATGATTCCCTTCTATTAGTAGGGTGTTCTGACTATAAACTGATCTGCCATGTGGGGAAATCTGGCAATAGTTTCCCTGCAGCACCACCACAGGAGAAATTAAACATTGCATAGTGCCCATTAAAATAAATGTACTCTAAGTCTAATGCACACTTATGCTTCTTGAAATGTTAAAGGGAATGGGTCATCAAAAAATGACTAATTGTCATTTTTATGTTAAATGTTTTTTTTAGGAATTTTTTTTTTTATTTTTTATTTTTCCTATCACTTTCAATATATTTTAAGAATTCTTAAGTCTTGCAGTTTTCACTTTGGCCACTAGGCCTTGTTTGCACTGCTTTAACAGCAGTCAGAGAGATGCTTTACAGTAGCTTCATGCACATAGGAGACTTAAGATTGACTCAGTCCCATTGATTTTTATAGGAGAGTTTTCTAGTCATGCTCTGTGACCTGGGAAGAAATCAGTGTGCAGGGAGGTGAAAGTTTTAACTGTCACTATCTCCTCTTGCGACTGGTGGATCCTGTGTTATCTATTCACACTGGTGGCTCCTTTCAGTTTGACCATCTTTGTGCTGATAATGAGCAGACAACTGAGAATCTTTCTGTACAGGAAGTGTCAGACTATTATTAGGCTTAGGCTATGTTCACACGGTAGTAATTGCGGGACGTATTTCGCCCCGCAATTACGCCGTGAGCCCGGGGGCGGGGCGGGGGACCGGCAGCCCACTGGCCCCATAGACGTTCATTATTCTCGGCGCGTACACGCCGTGACTAAGTGACATGTCGCTTCTCTCCCCGCTCGCCGTCTTGTGCGAGCGGGGAGAGGAGACGTAATCCATAGTTCTCTACGAGAATTGTGGATTACCGTAATGACTGGGACGTATCTTGCCCCGTATTTCGTGCAGTACAACGCGAAATACGGGGCGAGATACGTCCCATTTTAAGCCGTGTGAACATAGCCTAAGTGGCCAAAGTGAAAACTGCAGGACTTAAGAATTATTAAAAAATATTGAAAGTGATATGGAAAATTTAAGAAAAATATAACCAAAAATTCTTAAAAAATGTGTTGAACATAAAAATGTGAGTTAAACAATAAGTAATTTTTGATGAAACATTCCCTTTAAGACCTTTTTAGGAGCTTCTCCATAAAACCATAGACCCCAAGCCCTCTGCTTAGCTCTTTCCATAACTCCCTCAGACTAGTACATGACCCTTTCAATTGAATGTGTCTATGTGGAAATTAGCCACTGAAGACCAGGATATTGGACCACTATTATCTTAGTAGGTGAGAACCCCAGCAGTGGAACTGGCAGCTATATAACACTTATGGTATATCCTTTAAGATTGGAACATCCATTTGAAATTTATTAAACATTTTTTCCAAGGTATTAACCTTAGTGGTCTTTGTTAACATTGCATACTTTGGCACTTTTAAGAGGATTTCCACCCAAAATGTAAAATCAGCCACATATTAGTAAACCAAATGGCAAAGCAGCAGCCAAAATCTACTAATATATTGCATTTTTTGTATTTGGCTAGTGTGTATATTTGTGCATGACAAGTGCAGTCATAGTGGTTGTTTTGAATTATCTGCTGATTTATATAACTGTGTGGTTAGGTAGACTGAGAACTCTTGAGGGATGTAACCCTTTATATTGCTAAAACAAAGGTAGTGGTTGTGCTATCAACATAACTTGACTCTAAGTCATGCATTGCATCTGCCACATGCAGATGAAATTCTAGCCACCACATGCGGTGTTCAATAGTCACGCTGCTTTGCTGATAATACTGCAGATCTACTGCTAAAACCATGCAGACATTGACCACAAGTGGTCAAGGTCTCCTCCATTTTCAGAAGCCGCAATATATGAGCGTGCCCTAAACATATCCCATTTATATAAAGGCGTGTGCATGGAGTAGCTGCAACCAGTCAGGTTGATGCTTTCATCTTGCAGCCGCTCTTGGAAAAGTAGAAGATGTAACTTGGCTCACGGGGGCAGCAAAACAGGGAAAAGATGACTGATTAGTGTCATCCATACAGATGTCAATAAAGATTAAGGGGACATTGATTAACCACCTGTGAACCAACAAAAATCTAATTAAATGTCTGTCTTTCAGTATCTCCCAGGAGTGCGAGCTGCTTTGTCTTTAATAGAAAATCAATGAATAAATAAATAGACCTGTCTCAACTGAGACATGCAAGTCATACATTATAGGTCAAGGATTTCTCTATACAAATGAGAGATGGTGGGGGTTCTGAAGAAACAAGATATCTCTATTAGAACAACGTTCCATTATGCATATGAAATAACTAGGAAGCCACTTTGTTTCTGGCTGCTTACAAATTGCAAGACCTGACATACATGTAGCCTGGGTTAAAAACTGTGAGGCTATAGCTACACTGCATGGGAGAAAAAATGGCCCGTAAGCAGATGTTTTTTCCTGAAGAGGACCGCGGTTTGTGTCACGTTTTGTGCAAAAACCGCCATAGTTTCTTATTTTTTTTATGTCGCCCTTACAATAGTATAGTAGGGGAGACAGCAAGATAACTAAAAGCACTAGAATATTATGCAATATGTTATGTAATACGCCAATGCGGAAAGACAAGCAGAGACTACAGCTCATCTTCTCTATTTTAGTCTATGGGGCTGCAGGAACAACCGTATTTTCTATATTTACTATTTTGCCATAGGCAAACTTAAACTCTTTCAGTTCTCTATCTGTAAAACACTAAAACGTAACTTTTATTATGTATAACTCTTAACCTCTATACACACTATTTAAAAACCTGATTTCTAACTTCACCATTTAACCCTTTCTACTTCTGAAAGAAGGAATAGCTCTTTTCTATTATCAAGTCTGGTGGAGTACCACCTATTAACAGGAAAGCCTTATATATACAGCAAATTACTAGCTCCAGTAAGGGATCCCAAGCCTCCTACTTGGGCAGTCATCCCTAATCTCATGGACACAAAACAAATAAGGCCCCCTTGTGACACCGTCTGCAGCAGGTGACACTTCTAGACAGAGGTGAGAAATCACAATTTAAAACCTCCCCGACATGTTTCACCAGCTAACCTGGCTTCATCAGGAGTTAGAGGTCCGATCACGAATCAGAAGTAGAAAGGGTTAAATGGTGAGGTTAGAAATCAGTTTTTTAAATAGTGTGTATAGAGGTTAAGAGCTATACATAATAAAAGTTACGTTTTAGTGTTTTACAGATAGAGAACTGATAGAGTTTAAGTTTGCCTATGGCAAAATAGTAAATACAGTGATCAGAAGTCACTCTTTGTTCTCTTGCAGGATTCCCAATTTTCTGGAGACTATGCAACCGTATTTTCGGCACTTTTAATATCCTAAAAGCGCAGAAAATATGATCGTAAAGCTGTGCAGTGGAGACATAGCCTGAAAGAGAAAAAGTGGCGATTAACCAGAGCTCATCTGTAAGGAACAAAGTCAACACGATGTCCCGTCCTGTAGAAAACTCAGCCATTTCTGTTTGACTTCTGTTTCCCAGCAGTCAGCTATATTACAGGGCTAGTTTCTTTGTCACTCGGGCTCCCACCTCTCTCTATGGCTAGGTCTACACAGTACAAGATTTTGAGCATTTTTTCAGCAGATTCAGTATTTTTAATCTGCCGAAAATCCGGCCGTATCAACGCTGTGTATCCTAACTAGAAAATCCCTGCTGTACTCTACACAGCACAGATTTTTTACTGAGGGTTTCCTAAACCGAAAACCGTCCAGCCGAATATAGAACATGTTGTATATTCCACCGGACCACTGTTGGATTCCCATAGCCCCAATGTATTAGGCCGTCGTGAATCCGAAATCCGACCTTGTTTTTTTGCGCAAAAAAAGAAATGCAAAAAAAACCCTTGCGACGCGGTCCGGCGATGTGAAAATGAAGTCCATTTTGGATGGCATTTTCACATTGCCGTGTAGACATACCCTACTAGATTTCCTTTAAACACAGTGAGGAAAGTCCCACCCACCCATAATTCTGACATGAGACAGGCTTGATTTAATCTATGCGTGTACAGTGAGATGCAATCTGATTTAAGTAATCAAATGATGGACCCTTCAACATATATTAAATAGACAAAGGTTTTTATCAGAATTCTAACTTCTAAGGTTGCTGTTTTTATCGAAGCAAGTCAAAACCCAGAAAATCAAGGAAAATAACTGTTCAAAGGGACAAGCTCTTCCCGATGTGGAGCTGGAGAAGTGATCTGTGAACTGTGGCCAATTAGTGGCCCAATTCTACTGCTCCTCCTACCCTCTCACAGCAGTCTCCCTCCCTGACTGAGGAATCGCCTTCTGATTTCTGGATTCTTACATAGGGCATCAATATGTTTAGTTATGTTACTTAAAGGGAACCTGTCAGCTCAGAGGCGTGACTTGAAGCTTCTGGGCCCCAATGCAGAAAGTGAAATTGGGCCCCCAGCCATCATGTATTATTTATAATACCTGTGTCTTCCTATGTTGCAGAAGGGCTTTCGGGCCCCATCAAACTGCAGGGCCCAGTAGCGACTGTTACCTCTGCACCCCCTATAGCTACTCCCCTGTGTCACCTGTTTCCTGCTGCGTGAACCACTTCCAAAATACATTTTGAAACTAAGCAAGGCCCCATGCAGTAGTCACAGGCTTCCTCAGCACAGCACAACAAAGGAGATTGATGGTTGACTTCTCCCTGCCTGGCCCAACCTAACGTAAATGGCTGCCCTTTGTTTTCACATTGGGAGCAACCTGTCAGTTAAGCTAAATTGGGTAGGAAGAAATCACCCATCAGACTCCTTTGCTCAGGCCAGAGGGCTGTCCCACATGTCTGACCCAGTTTCAAAGTATGTTTTCTTTGAAACATCATAGAACTTCAAAGTAAAACACATGTTAGTTTGTTGGGGAAGCTAGTGACTATATACTGCCCATGGTTTAGACAACATGTAAAAGTTAACAGGTCCCCTTTTAAGACAATTTTGTGAGCATTGAAAGAAAGCCTTAAAGGGGATGTATCGCTTCATTAATTCATCTGTTTCATTGTACTTTCAGTTTCTCAGCTCTTCAAATCCAAGGGTGTTTCTTCCCCTCCCAGCTGGGTGTTTCTTAACTGAAGGGGGATGACATCATCCCCCCCTTTGCTCGCTCCCGAGTCAGTGTGCTTTTCCCCACCCTCTGTCTGAGTCCACATGTCACTGTGTCCTTCCTCTCCCTATGCAGTCTTATTTTGAAGGAGCTGTATGTTTACATAGCACAGCTCTGCATTCAGTCTAGACATTCTTCTATGAACTCAGAGCACTGATCTCTTCTCCTCTCACAGCTGGAGGTTTGTTACAGTTAAATACAGTCTTCTATGAACTCATCCAGAGCAGCACAGGTCTGTCTCCCTTTTATGTTTACACGCAGCAGCATTAGGCACCGAGCACAATTCTACTGTTTTCTTATTGTAGAAGCAGCTGCAGTGTTACTGTGGAGCTGCTGGATGTGCAGAGTGAAATGGTGTCGGCCCATTATTCTGTGGGAGAGAGGAAGGACTGCACGCTCCTGTGAAGATGACCGTGGGGGGGGGGCAGAAAGAATTTGAAATAGTAGTGGCGGCAGCCCATGAAAAGATAGGAGGAGGAATCCGACCGACACTGGGGAACAGTGTTTACACAAAAAGAAGATAAGGGAGACTGTGAAAACAAGACAGTTTTGCAAATGACATCCAATTGCAAAGTTGCTTGTTTTCACTGTCCCCTTATTCTGAAGACCATTTAATGAAATAATACAACCCCTTTAAGGCAGAGAAAGGGGATCTGTATTCAGCTAGGTGAGAAAGTCACCAAATAAGATATTGTGCACGGTTTCATGTGTTCATATGAACTGATTTATGCAACAATTGACAGATACTGTACATTTTAACAAATAAGGCTACATCTACACGACTGTCGAAATTTAAGCGGATTCGGTATTTCAAATCTAGCTGTAAATCATTCTCATAGCCCCTCAATAGAAAATCTGAGCTGTAGTCTACACAGTTTGCATTTTCTGAGATTGGATTTCAAATCTGAAAACCGTGTCAAAAAACTTAGAACATTTTCTATAATCCACCGTATTTCATTTGAATGCGACGGATTATAGTACTGTTCAATTGAACAGCCGAAATCCAAAAACCACGGCAATAAACCAGGACAAAAAAACTGTACAAAAAACAAAAACTGATTGTAAAATACTGATCAGATTCTGATTCGACTCCAACAAGTATTTTGTTCTCATGTGGACGTAACCTGATGCTTTTATGGAGATACTACAGATATTTTTTTTGCCTAAATTTGTTAAGAGCTTATTTTGTGTATAAAAGTTTACAAACTAGAAATAAAACAATCTTCTTCAAAGTCTGAGAATCTTGTCCCTGATAACGCCGGCTTCAGCATTTTGCAGTGTGCATTGTCCATATGTTGCTCAATGTGCAATCTGTTTGTTACATTGTTTGGTAAATGGTTTTAATACTGCCTGCTTTTATATCTTCCAGCTGCTTACATAAAGGTTTATTTACTAGAGAACGGACTGTGTGTTGCTAAAAAGAAGACAAAAATTGCCCGAAAATCAGTAGACCCATTATATAATCAGGTTCTTGTATTCTCTGAGAGCCCACAAGGGAAAGTATTACAGGTAAGGATGAGAAAGCCTTTCATTCTAAATATATATATGAATTTTACTATTATTGTTACTAATGATAAACTTGATGCTCAAAAATATTAGAAGCAAACTAAGAATAGAAATAGATGTGTTACATTAGGAAGAGAACATGAACACAGTGCAATTTACTGTAAAGGGTTTATCACCCTAAAGTTTTCCCAACTCATAAAAGCCCTGGTTTGCTTGTAGCTCACTATGATCTGGCCTTAGAGAACAGGGAGATGGCCATGCTTGCGCGACTCTTTCCCATTCATGTCTATGGGAGTTCCGAATATACCCGAGGACACTCACTCAGCTATAGTCAGAACTGCCATAGTAATGAATGAGAAGACATGTGCAATTGCAGCCATCTCCCCATTCTCTACAGCCAGCTTATAGTGAGCTACAAGCCGGCCTCAGAAGGGATTTTATAAATTGGCAAAACCCCTTTAATGTAAATGTTAGAAGATGTCATTAATGAAAATCCATAAGCTCAAAAAACGGGATGCAAAGCTCTTGGGTTCCAATTGTCCAAACCCATAGGAGTTCTTAAAGGGGTTGTCTCACTACATCGATTCATCTCACCTCAGTCTTGTTTTTTCGGTTTCATTTTTGAATTCAAGGGCCTGTTTACTGGCTTTACTGGCTTCTACTTTCCTGCTGAGGGCACCAGGTCTGTAGCTATAGCAACAGGCGCTAGCAGCCTATCAGTAGAGATTGAACAGGTCTGTAGCTATAGTGACTTGAGGAGCTGATGCAGCCCATAAAAGAGGGGATATTTAGGGATAGGCAGGACACTGTTAATGGACACATAATACAAAGTGACTTGTTTTTGCAAGCTCTTCAACATAAAAAGTAGCAATCCTTGTAGTGAGACAACCCCTTGAAAAATAACTTAAACACTGTATCTGTGACATAGTTAAGGGAATGCCGTTTTCTACTGTCATCAGTTAGACTCCCTAATGCACAGGTGTCAATCACAAAGCCCGCAATTTTTTGTGGCCACAACGACACGACAAAAGAGTCTTGCACAGTTACCTTTTATACAGTCTTACAGTAACATCCAGCACTTTGAGGGCTGATGTGGCCCTCGGTGAAAATGAGTCTAACACCCCTGCCCCAATGAATAACTATTTAACCACTGTGAACATAGTTAGGGTTGCGGTTTACTGAAAAGGAATGTGGCAGTAAGGTGACATTCGCCAGCAATCTCCATGTTCTACATTCATTTCCAGTTCCTGTGGCCACCTTCTGTTTCCTACCAGCTAGGAGTAAAATTGTTGATAACTGGGGTGACTATGTACCACCAACATTTTACCTTTGGTTAAGTATGATTTTTTTTTTTTAACAGGGAAGGTTATTAAGGGACCTCACATATCCCTGTTGGATATTATTTATCCATCACACATCTTTGATATGTAAATTGAGTAAAATTATGGCTTCAGAGATACCAAAGCCACTTCTCGTTCTTTGCTCTGTACAGGTTTGGCTGTTGGGTATAGGCGCTGTTATTTGGTGGCGTGAAAACACAAGACAGTTGATTAGGCAAAAATTACCTACAACTACAGGTTTGAGTATAACATGGCAGAATAAGTGTAAATTATAGGTTTACCGATTGTTACTGGATAGGGACTGGTACATCTCCTAAAATAGACCGGAAAAGAACGAGGAGCCAATGAGGACTCATAGACAGGTAAACACTTTCTCTCTGTGATAAAAGGGAAGTGATCTTTGCAGAATGAATACTTAATACTTTGGCTTTGTGACAGTTCTATGCAAGATATGTCTCGGTATCTGTGCACTTAACAGCAGAGCTGACTTAAAGCAATGTCCTTTCTCTTGAAGTACTGTATAATTTAATTTGAAACTACATCCCCAAGAAAGCAATTAGTCACTCACATCCCATTCCAGCTCTTTTAAGAGTTGATTTAACATCATTGAGACTGTTGGCACAGCAGCCGATCCGTACACAGCTTTGTCCAGGTTTAATAGAGCTGTACCCAGGAGAAGGTGCATGGAAATGTTTTACTCTGGTTTTCTTTTATGCCATAAATGAGCAGATGGAAAATCTCAACATATAACAGTGAAGTTGTAAAATACAGGGTTTTTCACTCGGTATCGGCCCCAAAGTTTTTCTTATAGCTTTCAAAGTACTTGACACAATTTAGTGAAATCAGCTACCATGGTCATGGAGAAACATGAGCAAATCATAGCAAGTGTCCACCATTACCACTGACGCATGCATGAAGTAAAAACGGATTATTCACCGCTCTAGCCAGTAGTTGTTCCTGCTTTTGACAGTGGTATTGTATATTGTATTATCTGCATTTTTCCAATAACAGTTCTCCCACTGCATTTCTCCCTATGGGGCACATTAAGAGGTAAGATGTACCATAAGACATGGACTCTCGTGGCACTTAAAGAAAACATTTGACTCTTGATATGTTGGTTAAAACCTTCCATAACATGGAGCAACTTTACTGGCTGGTAATGGTGTACACTTTAAACCAGGGCTGTGGAGTCTGACTCCACCAAAATTGACACGGAGTCGTTATAAAATGGTCCGACTCCAAAAATATTTAATAAATTTGTACAGTTAGTTCGATGCAGTGCCAAGAGCAATAGGATTTGGGTCTTGCCAGTGCTACTACTACTATGTCTTCGGTCTCATCAGATCAGGAGTTTAATTATGAAAAGTGTTTGGATGACAAGGAGCAGGCAAAGCATTACCGCAAGGGAAAACATTCCGCTCCCTAAGCAAACAGATTGACCATATTTTCCCAAAATTTTTCATTTGATCTCAAAGAAGTAGAAGAGTTGAACCGTTCATCAAAACTGACTGTGCATGAGGCAATTCCTTTATACCCTGAAATGGTTAGAGATGTTGCCCATGTGGTCACCGCTTTGCCACCAACCCAAGCTAGGGCCACATGTATGAAAACTGTCTAGTTCTAAAACTCTCTTTTTTTTATTTCTATTTCATATAGTGCTCTAAAAATGAGAGGGGAGCTCTGATTGGTTGCTATGGGCAACAAAGAGAGTTTTAGACCTAGACAGTTTTCATACATGTGACCCTTAGTGTAGAGAGGCCATTCTATAGCCTGAAGATAAGGAGATCAGATTTTAAGTCATCTATGAAGGATCTGATGGAGACAATACTATTTCTCAGAACAAATTCACTCCACAAATGTAGTTCAGTACATTTTTGTTTAAAACTCTTTTTCCCACTTACTGCAGAGAAATTGAGGAGTCGGAGTCTTGGCTTACCGACCCCACAGCCCTGCTTTAAACACTTTCTATGATCTCCACAGGTTCCTCGTAGAATAAGATATGTCTGTGTAAAATTTCACTAAATTATGTCAATTACTTTGAAAGTTATAAGACAAACTTTGGGACAAATTCTGAGTGAAACACCCTGTATAGTAAATATGTTATGCAGAGGAAAATATAGAGAAATGTTCACAAGGTTATTTAACCCATGGAAAAAAATCGTAAAAAATCAATAAGACTTTGTAAAACAGGTGACATAGTGAATAGAGATTGTTTTCCAATGGCAGATGTGGCTTAACCTTATGATAGAAACACTGATAATTCAACATCATTGATAAGAAGAGTTAACACTGATAACTTGTGAATCAGAGTGAATTAGCTCTTACAAGCATATAAATGATATTCAGTGGTTTCCTATGTAGGATATGCACATTCTATAATAGGAACCATTTTTGTTGGTTCGTTCATTGCAAAAAGCCTGTAAATGTATGCACTCGCCTAATGTTCAGGACACATACCCAATTGGTAGCACCCAGCTGACAGATTATTAATGGATTCTTGGAGGAACACCCAAGGAACCACACAACATAGCGAGCTAAGGAATGATGGTCCAGACTTGTTACTTCATGGGGAATACAAGTATTTACTAAAACAGACCTAGTTTAGGCCCTTCATACCAGTCACTGACACATGGGGAGGAGGAAGAGGGTATCTGCCTCATCATGAAGCAGAAGCTTCACTTCTAGGACTGCAAATTTGGTAGCGGAATGTGATCAAGGATGGAGTATATAAATTTCAGTATTTTACATTTAAAAAAACAATTAAAAACTTTTCCCGGCATCAATCAACTTTGTTCTCTCTATAAATAAAATCTTCTCCCATTGTGATGCCTTTTTTAAATTATGAAATCTGGGTGAATTCAAATTGTCAAGTGCACTGTTGTATGATGATGAAATGTATGTTGTCTTAAAGGTGATGGTTTGGGGAAATTATGGAAGAATGGAGAGGAAGCATTTTATGGGAGTTGCCAGGATTCTTCTAGAAGAGTTGGATTTATCAAGCATGGTTATTGGCTGGTACAAGCTATTCCCGACCTCATCAATGGTTGATCCATCAACAGGTCCTCTCCTTCGTCAAGCTTCACAACTGTCCTTGGAAAGCACTGTGGGACCATGTTGCGAAAGATCTTAATAGTAAAGAAAATGACTTTTTGACTTGTTTTTTATGACCCACTAGCAAGGCTTTGTTTGGAATCCCTGACCTCAAACATCTTGCATGTTTGACCAATTTTGTTGGAAGCAGAAAGCAACCAAACAACCTTCTGAAAGGAGAAAGGTGTGGTTTCCCTTTGTGTATGAAAGTAACCTTGGGTGACTATCCTAGGTCTACCATCGTACAGTTACCTCTATTCTCACATTTGACATCTTGTGTATTCCCAAACTGAAAAGTGAGAATTGTTAAAAGTTGCAGTATCTTTTATTCTAGAGAAAGGTATTTTCATAACTTTCTATCAAGAACTTTTTAAACATTCCTAGAACAAAGTGTGTGGATCCTGGAAGAAGTGACTTTGAAATGCTAGAAAGAGCTGCAACTTTCATTGGGGATATTATTTTATTTATTGTGTAACAAAAATATCTTTGTGATTTGAAAACTGTGCCAATCTACCAGGACGTGTCTTTTACTACTTGGCCAATGCAGTTGATAAATCATTTTTGGGAATGAAATATATAATTGAATTAGAATAGGTAAAGAAATAGGTAGTATATATATAATTTGATCAGGGAAGCACTTTTTTGCTGAAAGTGCTAGAAACCAATATAAATTTAAGCCATTGTATTCCAGCATATAATTTAATTATGTAGTTCATCATTTGCAAACTGTGTACATTTTCAGCATGATTTTAGCGGTATGAAAAAATTAATATTTTAAAAATTCATACATTTTGAAGCGTCTTCTACCGTAGCTTGAAAAACTGAAAGAATACAGAAAGAAAACGATAATTTCAAGTTAATCAAATTCTTTTTTTCTAACCATGTTAATAGATTGCAAATATCGAGAAGATGTACAGTTCAAACTGTATGTTCTAAAGCGACAATTTGGCAAATATGTTTGCAAACCGGATTCATGGAAAATAATGTAATTTCTTTTTAAAATCATGATCGCTTACCTTACAATCCTGTATCAAAGCCTCACATCATAGAGGTAATTAGTGCAAAGAGGAAGAAACGAGTCTTGCACAGCATTATTTGAAATAGCAAAAATTAGTAAAAAAGAATTAGAAATATATAGAACATTCTGTAATTTTGAATATGTGTTGCTGCTGGTCTTAATACCAAAATAACAAAGGTTGTGTTCTTGAGAGAAGATAATGAATTCTGTTATACGAGTATACATATATTTTAGGTGAATGTCATTCTATTGACTACATATTGTGTGTTTAATACTTTTGTCATGCATACTAAGCACTTTTTGCATTCATAAGCATAAAGAACCATTAAGGTTAGCATGTCGCAGTCTGTTGAGTGGAGGCACAAGCCATTTTGTTCCACTAACTCTAAATATTTCTGTACAGTGTGTGTCAATATCTTCTATTTTTTTAATGTAATTATGCATAACACAGGCATCAATAATGAATTAAGAGGAACTGTGAATGCCAACTGATAGTCTATGAGTGAATCAGTCTTTGCAAATCTACTGCCGTTAGGATACATTGTGGGAGTCAGATTCAGTCTTGAGGTTCACTTTTGGAAATTGAAGAGAATAGTAGGTGAATCGATTCACCCACTGTATCCAGTTTGTTGGCTGATTGTCAGATATATTAATGGGGTGGATTGATTTGCTCATCTTAGTTATTACAGACTAAAAGCAACATATTGAGTTGTGTTTGCATTAGTTATTACAGAGATTGTGTTTAGAAATGTTATTTTTGTAATGTAATTAGACTTTAACAATTATGTGAATTAAGAGGTTACAATTTGATAACTAAGGAGCCTGTACTCCTTTATAGAAGCAATATATATGTACAAATGTGGGTGTCAACAAGTCTATTTTGGATAGAGAAGACTTTGGGTAAATTTTAGTTTATAATCATTAAAGTCGAAGCTGGCTTGGCATAAGTAGACCATATTTTGCCCATTTCAGTGCAAGATCAGACATTTTGGTAAGAATTTGAAGCAATATAGCTCTTTTCTTCTCCAATACTACATTACTATTAAGTTTCTATCCTTGCCACATAATCTGAGCTTGAACAACACTCAAGACTCAATTGTTTTTGCACTACATGTAATGACAATAACACGGCTCTAACAAATTGTCCTTGTTGTGGTCATCCCCCAAAATGTAAAAAAAAACGTATGGCCAACCAAAAACAATTGAGAACCAAACCCCTAAACTCTTAATTAGATTTCGGTTCCTATAAATGATTGAACGCGCCCCAAAGCCATGTATGTCTTTGCATGCTGTGAAGTACCACTATGTTGTTTGATGAAAAATATGTTTTATGTCGAAGACATTTCAATGTAATGCACAAAAGTTTTTGAAAATGAACAAAGGCTTTGGAAGCTAAAGACTTAATCCTTTTAATAGTCTGAAAGATTTTTCTAAGGTTTCCAATTATTAACTACGGTAACAGATTGACAGAAGACCAATAGGTCAATGACAACAGCAAAATGGCTGCTGTATCCTTGTTGAGTGATATTGATCAACTACAAAATAAGGCAAGTCAATTTCCCACAGACCTAGGTCTCTTTAATTTACTGAGTTTCATCATTAGAATTTCGTCAATGCCATGCTCATTTTAACAAATAAATCCCTGTAGTAAGTTAACTGAACTCTATAGTAAAGCTCCAGTCTTCAGGAAAAATCATAAAATAGGGTTGTGAAATACACAGTTAATCTAAAATAAATATACAAAGTAAAATATTGAACTTCCTTCAATGTATATAAGTTTGAATTCCTTCCCATTGTTCTCTTTTAGACTTGACCACCAGTGTTCTTCATGGTGGAATGGTAGTAGTCAACCATACCACTTCCTGTAGTGCAAGCAAGGTAACTGTCACCTACTTTACAAAAAAAATGTCATTACATTGAAAATGGAAGTGGGTATTATTAGGAAACCCTGTGCCATATTTAAAAGATTGGGCATCAGCACAGCTAACCATCAGAAGATAAGATTAATGTAGTACATGTTAATATTGTGGCCTGGACAGATGACAAACTACATGTACAACATCTTCCTATTTATTACATTTACCAGAAATCTCTTCTAACCTGTACCTATGCCAATTTCTAAAATGTTTTTACTTAGATGGATATCTGCCAAATCTGAAGTATTATTTTCAAATGTATAGTATTGGTTCTAAACATATTTCTGGCTGCTGAAGGAATTCCTTTTAGAGATTAAATAAGGAATATTAAGAAAGGCCACCTTGTCAAAACTATGTAAGAAAAGTATTGTGCCAAAAATAAAAAAAATAAAAGCAGATGTTGTGGGCATAACCTGGAAAAGATGTTTGATTCCAGCATTGACTACAAGTATTGCTTTTGTACAAGAATGGGGTCAATGTTTCTTTTATTTAACGAGAATGTAATACCATCAAACACATATTTATTAATCTCAAGTGGACAATTTATAGTCAGAATGCAGCTGCCCCAAAAATTAAGAGATCACTTTAAGACTGACTGCTAAGACCCCTAAAATAGTAACAGGATATGCAAGAAGCTACACATATACAGTGAAATGTAATATTACATGGCACCCACTCAGATTAACGAATTACCTTTTAATATGTGGTAGCGTTCAGTCCCCTTCTATTACCTAGAGCTATTCGAATGAAGAGGAACGCCTCTCCTATGATGTCTATATATTTTTATAGGGTTATTGAAAATAACTTTACACTTGAGACTACACCTCTAAATGGGGGATACATGTGTCAGCATCTATTGTAGCACAGAAAATAAATGGTTTTCAGCGACCTCATGAAAAGGATCAATTAAAAGCACTTTAAATATTTAGGGCGACGTGCATGAAATTTGGCATGTAAACGCCAAATTTCATTCGCATAATAAAGGCCTAGAATGCGCTTGATTTATGAACCTGCTCTACAGTTGTCATAAATCAGGCGCATTTCAGCGCTCGGGCAACTTTTCTAGCTTAAGTAAACCACTTTGAAAGTGCTCTACCTGTTCCAGCTGTAATGTGCCTAGAAATGCCGTAGCAAAGTTATAAATATGTAGCTTCGCTACGGTTCTAGTGCGCCCCTGCCTCCCGCAGGTGCTATGTAATGCGCCCGATCTCAGGGGCCTGTGGTTGATTTAAAAATGTATGAACAGGGCTGCACCTGATATCGGGCTGAAATGATGCCAGATATCTGGCGCAGCCCCGTTCATACATGCCGCCCCTAATTTCATATATCCTTAAACGCTGTGTGATTCAGGTTTTCGCTTCAAATCTGCCTCCGTCTTTAGTTGTGGCTAAAACTAAGTAGCAGCGCAGGTCCAAAATGTATGTACTCAAAACTAAGGCCTGCAACAAGTTCAAAATGTAATGTGTTGAAAACATAAGCCCGTATAGCGCAATGTTTTTTCAGGTTTGATGAAATATACAAAGTTTTTGATCTCTTTCCTGAAGCTGCAGGAAATTCTTTCTTTTCTGCACTTCTTTTCCCTTTGTCTTGGGGGATCTTTGTGCACCACAAATCAGAATTTACCAGCTGCTTAGATAAGTTTATATATGTAGATGAGCTATTCTACCATTGCGAAGTTCATTTTTAGCACAGTTTTATGTCTTTATATTTTTCTAGCGTGTAAAGCTGACATATTTTCAGGGTTGATGACTGCTATACCTAAGCGCAATGGACCTGAAATGTAGTTTGAATCTCTTCAGCCCTAGTGCAAAGTTTACACTCAACACATAACCAATGATGATGTCATATATTGCCCTTATTACATCACACAGTAAAGGGTCTATGCACTGTAAGAAAAATATTCACCTGTAGTGTGTCATAGTCCAGTGGAGAGAGATGACATCACATTACATTTAGGGTATGTTCGCACGGCATTTGTTAAATATGTATTTGAGTACGTTTTAAGCACCGAAAAATCGACCCCAAAACGTATTTTACAGTGCTGAAGTGTGATTACATTGATTTCAATGTAAAATATGTAGCGTCGTTTACATAAGTTTTTGCATTTCGTTAAACGGATGTGTTCAAAATATTGTCAATTCTTGATCCGTTTAATGCTTTTAAAAGACAAGAGAAACTCTAGGGATATGTTTACACAGTCCAGAAAACCGATCCAATTACTGACCACACTTTGTGGTGCAATTTTGGATGTGTTTGACCCTATTCGCTTTACATATTGCAAAACGTATCCAAGACGCCGTCTGCACATACCCCTAGGATGTTAGATCATGTTTTACCACTATCATCTAGCTGTGTTGGGCTCTTTTATGGCACGACAGTATTTCGGACCCACAGATAGCCCCTATCACATACTTAGTCATGGATTCCTGTTGCTGTCTTAGGGTCTGTTCACACAGCGTTTTTTGAAATGTAAATTTACGCTTCACAGTCAGCTTCCAAATCAGCTTAAAAAAATTCCTGATTAGAGGCGTATTTTGAAGCTTTTTTTGAAGCGTATTTTGAAAAATCCTATCCCCATTGTTGACTATGGAGATTTTACAAGCGAAAAATGCCTCAAGAGTTGATGTCCCTTATTTTTACGGCCGTAATTGCATTCAAAAAACAGCTCGCAATTATGCTTATGAAATACACTTCTCATGTGAAGGTATTTTACATTATATTCAATGAAGAATGATTTGAAACTTGTCTGAGGCTGATTTTTTGCCATTCTCTAGTGTGTAAAATGCTATAAAAACGGCCCCAAGACACTGTGTGCACATAGCCTTATGTCGATTACATTACATTAGATTATGTGAAATGCTCTAAACCGATGGCCATTTAGATATATATGGAACATTATATAAAAAATCAAATTTGGAAATTGGACTGGAGCTGAGCGTTGCTGGGTCTTATTTGCACATTAGAATGATAGTTTCTAATATTGGATAGAATTACTTCACATTTCCTCTTAATCTCTTACCTGCAAATGCCACTGCATGTCCTATTACTTTAGAGCTAATCTTGTGGTAACATTTGCCTTATAAATCCACTTGATGCCATTAAGAAGTCTTTACATTTCTGCTAAGTCATCTTCCTTATAACTTTAGTAAGCAATAATCATTTTTTTTTCCAATAGAAAAAAAATAACTATTACCCAATGCATTCACACTTTAATGACTTTCTGGAATAAAGCAGAAGCATGGTGATGTGGGAAGGAAAGGAAGGAAAGAAAAACCTCACTTAGCACATCACACTCACCTTCCCATGGCGGCTGAAGCAAGCTGTGACCAGCTGTTGTCAGACTACAAGTCCTTGCATCCATCAGATTATGCTGAGGGTTGTAGTTTGGCAGCAACTGAGACACCGGTTGTAAGGCCGGCTCTACAGCCTTAAGAAGATATAGTTATACTTACAATTCACAGGATCTGTTGGTGACAATATTTTTGCATGCTAGGTATCAGCACTTTGAACTTTAAGTCAGCATATAGAATTGTTGCATTCATTATTGTGATATTTTTGTATATTTACATCTATGTGGCTAAAACTTACTTAGCGGTAAGCCCAAGAGAAGAGATAGTAAAGTTATATATAGATACAGATGCATATATAAAAGGACAATGTTTGCTACTAATAGCGTGAATCCATAGGGGACGGCATGGCTTTAAATTTTGCCTGCGGATTTTCCAGATGAAACCCACAGAGGAACAGGCAAGTGGATGACACTTTCTAAATCTCATCCACATGCTGCAGACTTTTCCCGCACAACAGCATGAGCTTGCATTCTCATGATGTTGCAGATTTGTGACTTATTCTTACTGCAGATCTCATCACTTTTAAGTGTAACAGGGGTGAAATCTGCAGGGAAACTGCAGCACAATCACATGCTGATCCACAGCAGAAAATTTCTGCTGTGTGTGGACTTGTTTAGGTGATTTAGGAAAAAAACTATTTCCTACATTTTCCATATGGAACTACCTGATTCACAGAGGATTCGGTGGGTCCGTTAAATGACGGACACCAACAAAACCCAAAGGACTCAATGGACTAAACCTGGGTCCATTGGATTTCTGTCATTTTAACAGAAAATATAGCACTATTTTTTCCATCATTTGTGACGTAATCTGCACTGGAGACTCTAAACAGAACATCTGACGCAGATGGGAACCAGGCATAATAATGGCTACAAAATAGCTTCACAATAAAAATGTAAGTCCGATTTCATGCCACTTCCACTAGTCATTATATTCTCATGATGTAGAAAATAATAATGCTGAGTATTGCTATTCCATGCTGGTTATGGCTCCCCTTCTTCTGTATCTGATTCCTTCTCTAAGGATCCTTTTAATGTGTTGAGCGCTAGTAAGAAAATTGGCCTTAAATGCGTTGATTGTCCGGTCTGTAAAATGGCAACAGTCACTCCACTATACAGTAACCAGTGGTAGACTTATTCATTATATTCCTTATACTTATTTATCCAATCGTATGTCCATAAACTTTAAGACGCACATTAAATATAGTATAGAGAGTCTTAGGTAAAAAATACTTCGATTTTTGTCCGGTTCATAACCTCCATGGAAGAATACAAAAGTCCGGTTCCGGATAGCAGGGAGACGACAAACAGTCACTCCACTGTCATTGTACAAGTGGATCCATGTGGAGAGATTAACCTACTGAGCATGTGTGACCATCAGCACTGGACACAAAAAATTAATGTTCTTAGAGGGAATCAAAAAAACACCAAGTGGCCCCATAAAAAAGTATGTAACGGCAATATCTTGGCACAAAGGCATTTTTTTAAATAATATAAATTAAAAAATTTACAGATTTAACAGAGTAAATTAATATTTATTTGTAGGGCACTCTGTTTATGAGTTGATTTATCTCTACAATGAAAAAATATTGATTATTTCAAGTTAATGATGTTTTTGGAGTCTCCCTTTACGTTCTGCTGTTGCTTCTATTACTTGTTTTGGTGGTTTTGTGGTTTTTTTTGTTTTCTGGTTTTTTTTCTATGTGTGAATTTTTTGTTTTTAACCAAAATATATTTATGTGCGTTTATAAAATAAGCCAAAGAGGAACCGTGCTTTTTGTATTTTAAACAAAGTAAAATTACCGTTACAGATCATGCCTAAAATGACAATATTGTATTTCCCCTCATAATCGGCCTAATTAAATATAATTTTTCAAGGGAAGGGACTTAAGTGACGCTGCAACATAAGGCATATAGTCACCATTTAACAGTTTTTATACAGATATCAGCTACATAAAAAGCTTGGGAACTTTGTAAATACAGCATAATTTCCCCAGAGGAGCTTTTTGAGAAGAACAACCCCAGTCTAGACTACATTGGTCTGTAGTGGATTTCCATTTCCCTTATCTATTTTGTATATTAGCCTCTTTTATGTGAGGACCATCCCTGAAGAAGAACACTTTTCATTGCAATTTTGAGTGAGTGTCCCAGAAGTTTCAATGTACATTTTATTACTTGTATCCCACAGTTGCAGTCTAAATTAAGTTTATTGTGCATTACAGTGTTTGGAGACCATACGTAAAGAATGGAAAATAATTGAAACCATCACTGAAGTTTCAAATATTCAAAAAAATATTGGCAGAAGGATGTTCGATACAAAGACGCTAGTAATTCTCAATAAATTCACTGTAAATCACAATGCAAGTATGGTGAAAAAAAATTGTAAGCAACTTTGCAACCATCACAAAAATATCCAACATGGCCATATCTTTGATGACAGTCACAAGGGCACACGTGGCTTCTGTCCTTGTAGGGAAACAATGAAGTTTAATTTTTATTACAAAAGTCAGCTTTGCATTATTTTTTAAGCTGAGACTACATATGTTTGTTAAAGATATGGTATAAACCAGACAGGTGTAATTATTAGTATACTGAAAGGGAATAAAAGTAATAATTGTAATATGTGAATTTTTTGCAGTTGAACAACTGTGTTTTAATTTCAGATTTGAGATGAATCAAAAGGACATTTTTCCCTAAAATAGGGAATAACAGAATACAGGATCTAACCACATTATACTATATAGCAGCCAGTTTGGGGGCATTTGTCGGCCTTCCAAAGCTCTCTGCACTTTACAGTGCTGTAATGTAGAGGTATCAAGTAGCATAATTAGCGATAAATTAATAGTCAACTAATCCATATACCTTAAGAACATTGAGCAGCACATCTACATGTATTTATTGTTGTGGTACTTTTTGAAGGGCATGGGGCAAGGCTGCCATACAAATTGTATTGACTTCCATCTCACATGGGTGGAGTTAAAGGGGTTATCAGTAGGTACCATTTTTTTACTAAAAAGTTGTCAGAGTAAGTTTAAAAAAAGGGATTGATCACATTCCTGATTCCAATTCAACATGCCAGACATGCCTACCCAAGACAATCACAGGGATGTCCTATCTCAACGAGTGATTGGCTGAGCAGCATTTCCTGCATATCAGAAAGGGATCGGGAGGTGTTAATCAGCTGGAGCCCAGGGACTGTTGAGAATCTGAGTGATGTTTTTTCTTCTTAACCTATGCTGACACCTTTAGGCCATGTTCACACGGCTTATTTGGCCACGGATTGGAGCCGTACTGCGCGTCGGATTTGCGCTAGAGTACGGCTCCAATGTGTCCCTGTCATTACGGTAATCCACAGTTCTCATAGAGAACTGTGGATTCCCTTGCCCCTCCCCACTCGGCAAATCCGCCGCAGGGGGAGAAATTGACGTGCACATTATTTACGGCGCGTACGCGCCGTAAATAATGCATTGTGTATGGGGCCGGCGAGCAGCTTCCCCGCCGCGACCCCGCCCCTTATTCAAGCCGTATTGCGGGTGGGATCCGTCCCGCAATTACGGCTTGAATAAGCTGTGTGAACACGGCCTTAAAATAAAGAAAAACCCTATATCTGGACAAACCCTTCAAACAACATTAGGCAGGGTTAGGAATGTGGTTGTGGATCATAAGGCATACAAAACTCGCTAGTGGTCATCGAAGGTATCGCATGCACATTAACTTTATAATACAATGCTCTTTCTTGGTCACTTGGCTGCTCTGCAATTGCTAGTTTTTATGCCTAATTAACCATATCATCCCAGGACTAGACTTTTATTATAAAGGAGTTAATTCACCATGGTGTCTGACCATCAAACTTATACGTAGCTCATTATATGGACGTTTTTATTGCATCAGGACATAGTGTAGCTTGATGTAGCTGAGATCAGTGTTATCACCCATATCTTAATGATAGGAGAGCAGAGGGGGGTTTAAAAGAAACATAGGGCAACATGTATGAACGGGGCTGCGTCAGTTTTCTGGTGTACTTTGAGCCAAAAAGAATGTATGAACAGGTGCACTACATACTTTGGTGCGATAAGTCGCTTTGCAATGTGGCAAAGACACTTTTTAATGCACCAAAGATTAGGAGCGTTCTGGGGGCGTCACACCACATTTGTAGGATTAGACACATTTATGATTCTTTAATGCTAAATCTAGGCACAGAACAGTTAGAACAGCCAGACCAGGGTAAAGGTGGTGTCTGAGCCAGATTTGTGGTATTGGCTCTACACTGCCCTGTATGTATGACCTGCAGAACAACAGCCAGACCAGGGTAAAGGTGGTACCTGAGCCAGACTTGTGGTATTGGCTCTACACTGCCCTGTATGGATGACCTGCAGAAGAACAGCCAGACCAGGGTAAAGGTGTCGACTGTGCCACTATTGTGGTATTGGGTATTCACTGCACCTGTATGTATGACCTGCAGAGGAACAGCCAGACCAGGGTAAAGGTGGTGCCTGAGCCAGACTTGTCGTATTGGCTCTAAACTGCCCTGTATGTATGATCCTGCAAGAAACAGCTTCATACATTTCTGGCCAATTGTGGTATTGGCTCTACACTGCCCTGTATGTATGACCTGCAGAAGAACACCAGACCAGGGTAAAGGTGGTGCCTGAGCCAGACTTGTCGTATTGGCTCTACACTGCCCTGTATGTATGATCTGCAGGAGAACAGCCAGACCAGGGTAAAGGTGGTGCCTGAGCCAGACTTGTGGTATTGGCTCTACACTGCCCTCTATGTATGACCTGCAGAAGAACAGCCAGACCAGGGTAAAGGTGGTGCCTGAGCCAGACTTGTCGTATTGGCTCTACACTGCCCTGTATGTATGATCTGCAGAAGAACAGGTTCATACATTCTGGCACGTTCTACACTGCCTTAAAGCTACTTAGACCTGGCCTGTCAGCGCCAAGGTTCATACGTGTCGCCCATACCTACTATAATTTATCTCAGTCAGGAATATTGAAATACCATAAATTTGATTTTTAACATGAAAGCTACCTGTGTATAGTGTGAAGCAATAATACATAATGTGGCATAAGCATATTCTTGTGTAAAGCCTGTCTTAGCTAAAAACGTAAGCTAAAATAAGTTTTATTTTTCCAAGAATGCCTTTCTACAGTTTTACATGGTTTTATTTTTCTAGTGTATATACAATAAACAGATAATGTTTTTTTCTGCTAAGAAATCGATGAAATCCTGTGCTTGAGCCTGTTTGCAGCCATCGTTTCCTTCTATTGTAGAGCATTTTTGTAATGTATTTTTCCTTTATGTCCTCAAAGTCTTTTTGGGACAAATTTGGGAATTCAATACTGGGTTAGAGTGGTATGGTTAAAAATAAACATAATTTGACCCATAGGGTAGTATGAAAAGAAATATTTACTGTACAATCTGTAAGGATTTTATACAGCAGAGTCTAGTAAGTCTACTTGTGTTCAATCCCCAGTCAAGGGAGGAGCGGGGCTGCATATCCCATACTTTATTCATATGCTGCCAAACTGATTCTGCTGTGAACAGATGCGTGATAAATGACAGTGACAGCACAGTTATTCATTTATGTCATGGTATACAATATTTATACGTCAGTCAGTTTGTATTGAAGAAATGTGCATTGCTGCTGTTTTGGCACCTAGAAATACCTGTTACTGTTACTTCTTTTTTTGTCTTGTGAAATACCATAAAATAGACTCACAAGCTTTCAAGTTGTATTTAAAGTACAACCCAAAAATTATTTGCCAGTGTTGTGTAGGTCAAATTTTGCACAAGTATTTTGAGTTCATGTGCTTCGTAAACGTCACCTTCCTCTACAGAGGATTATATGTTTAATTAGAGACTTTAATTAGAGATTTGGATTATCTGAATTAACAAGTGGGTGTGTAGGACATTTCTAAATGCTGCAAACCAAAGGGACAAGGATTGGCAAGAAGTTTGACATTTTGGGTTACATGTCCGGGCTGCACAATTTTTTTGGTGTATTTTGCACCAAAAAACTGTTGACACCGTATTCTCTATATAAATGAATTGTTGAACACCAAAGCTAGGCGCATTTTATGCCAGGTATGACACTTTTGAATGCGCTTAAAGCAGGCACATCAAATATGCTAGCAATCATATGCTATGCGTCTTTTTTTGGTATACGCCTAAATTAGAGGCATTAAAGGTGCTATACAAGGTATACCACACACCAGATTGACAGGTTTATTTATTCAGGTGCATTATACACTCATTTAATGCACCTTAAAACTGGCGTGGAAGCGCCTCTTTTCTGACATGTCACCCTTAAAGTTTATAGACAAAAGGATTCCCAAAAATAAGCTGATCACAGCTGGGGCAAATTGTAGTCCGTGGAAATTATTGGGGAACCTGGATAGAAGTCTTCAATTCCCCAGTAGCACTAACCCAGAGGAAAACTAAGGCATTAGGGACTGTCTGTGTGAAACACAGACAACCTGGGTCCTCCACAGAGAGAGAGAGAGAGAGATAAGGCTTTGTAAGGCTGGGTTTCCACATTGCATTTTTTTTTGCCTTTGAGATGTGTTTAAAAAAACAACAAAAACACAGGTGTCCTAACATTAAGCCAGCTATACACATGTTTTTAAAAAACCAAACCGTTTATGATGTGTTTTTTGCTCAACACATTTCAACCTAAAAAAAATGGAACTTGTGAGGCCAGCATAAGTGTATTTTGATAAATGCTCCAACAAACCCTGTATTAACTCACAATGTCGTAAATGGGTTTTCCAAAGCACTCAACTCATTTTATTGTTTTCAGTCTGTTGAACAAATTTCTTAGTCATCTTTAAAATTACAAAAAAGAAAACTTGTCTACTGGTAATCAACCATATGTCCATTTAGTTACAGTATTAAAAACCCAAAGCAAAACAAAAGTATGGCCAAACCCTGCCAAGGTCTGACCAATCTTACCTACATGCATTTGAAGGTACACAAATATTCTTTTAAACCAAGCACATTTGGGATTCATGACGAACATCTTAATATTTGAAGGTATAGAAAGACCATAAAAGTTTTGCTTAGAGTGAACCAGTTGGTGATATCCTATCATGTTAATATCATACTATTGTAGAGGATTAGCTTTTGAAAGTAGGCTTTACAGTATTATAAGGGCTAGATTTTTTAACGATAGTGTATGGTAGTATAAAACGCAAAAAAAGCTACTTTCTCCTATAATCATGTGATGTTATTTTGTTAGGCATAATAGGTCATTTCTAATTATTTGCCAGTAATTCAGATTTTCATAAACAAGGAAAATGACTTTAAATGTTTGCCAATAAGGGGGTTAATTTATTTTGTTAACGGCATACCTAATGATTGTAAATGAAAATCAACTGGGCTTGTGTAGAAATTTTGAAAATATTTAATCACTCGTGCGAGTGAGTCTATTAAGTGGTTAAAAAACTCTCCGTGTACTTATATACTTGTGGGTAATGTACAAATCTTAATCCATTCTGTTGTCTTGAATCTTGTATAGACAGGTGTTAACCGTCCGAATTACAAGAAAAGGAATCGTAAAAAAAATTGTGAATCATCAACTCTTATTATGGATTTTTATGTAATTTGGACAGATAACATCTGCCAGTGTTAACAGTGTCAACTCACTGAATATATTGTATCCAACCAAGGGACCAATAAGTTGTCAAGACATAATTAGATGAATTTTTGTAAAGAAGTTTATTGAATTATTATTACGGAACAGTCAACACAGATTACTCACAAAGTGTAATAAAAAAAAAGCTATGAATGCTTAAGAAGAATAGTTGTGTGTGTTATACAAATTACCTTGGTTTTTCTTTTAACGTTCATAGGAAATTGTTCACCCAGGTATTAAATGTGGAGTCTACTGATGAAGCCAAGTCTTACAAAAAGTGTCAATTTGACAACATAAACAACAATTTAAGCTTATGATGTTATGTAATATTACGAGTAAATTTCTATAATTCTTTTTTAGGTTTTATTTTTCTTAGTGATTATACAGTATAAGTGAAAGACTGTAATGAGAATTAAAAGGGGTGTTTCCACAAAGACATTTCCTGCTAATGGTTCTGCTCATAGCTAGCTATAAATTGGCCTCAGTGAATGGGGAGACAACCGCACTTGCACAGCACTCCCCTATCCATGTCTATGGGAGTTTAGAATACAGTTGAGCACACTCACTTGGCTATATGCGGCACTCCCATGAAAATGAATGGGGAGAACACCTTCCACATTCTGTAGCATAGTCAGCTCGTAGCCAGCTACAAACCAACCTGTTCACAGGAAGAGGCTTCATGTTTAGAAAAAGGTTTAGAAAAATATTTAGAGGTAAAAAAAAAATTACTAAAATTTCAAATGCACCCACTTATAGAGTAGTTTCAAAGTTGAAACACAACAAGAATCAGAAGAAATCTTGATGGAGTTTCTCTTTGCTCCATTAAGGCTTAATGGTGAAAGCTTGACACCAGTGCATAACTGTACCTCACAAAATTGCTTCACTACATACAGTGGAAAATAAGCAGACCCTCTGTCAAGCACTAATAAGTGGATCATGCTAAATAATGCAATCATAAAAATGTACTAATCATTATTGTTACTAAAAGTATTATCACTTTATAGGTAATTGGGAACGTATATTTTGCCTCCTATACCATCAAAGCAAAAAAAAAAGAAAATGTGCACTAAAGTTGTTTTATTAAAATTTCTATTTTTGTATTTTTTATTTTTAAATCTACTTTATTTTATGGTATTTATAATTCTAGTTAAGTTTTATTTCATTTTACCCTTGTATAATATATTAAGTAATCTAACTGAGATAGTCTACTAAGGGTCCGGTCAAGATAATATGATTGTCCCTCTGCTTGGAGTACCAGTGATCAGCTGTAATCTATGGGTGGACCCAGCAGAAAGTGTTCAATTTTCCTGCAGTGCGATCAATAGGATGTCTGTGTAATGCATGGACAGGAAGGGTTCCCTCAAGAGAGAGAACCCTGCTCTAGGTAGTTGTTTGAAGTTCTGAATGAGTGACCCCAGATCAGTTTCCTCAGAATTTCCTAATAGGACATATGAACTATGAAACCAGATAACTGATATTTTAAATATAATCTAAATTGTGTCTCTTATTTATTAGCATTAATCTTAATTCCTTAGGAACACTGTTTCAAAAGAAAATTTATATATATTGTGAATTAACAATTTAACAGTAGCAATCTTATAAATCTCAATTTGAAATGTTTTGTAAATCTATACAATTGTAATAATCATCCTTTTTTCAAATCCTATTAGTAAGAGGCTCTCAGGGGTTAATAAAAAAAAAACTTGAAAAAATATCCGCATTACATACTTGGAAACATTTCTGAATTTGTTTTCTGTCTCGAAATGACTTTAATCCAAAGAAAGGAAAATTTAAACTACATATAAGTCACACAAACATTTAAAACATTCTCATATAAACATGTTTATTTTATTAAATGTTTAGAAATTTAGATAAATTATTTAGCCTTAATATATAAACCATATTCCAGTTTAATTTTCACTTTTTATTAATAATTACAGTTTCTTAAAAAAAGTTTTAAAAACTATAAAAAAAGTACACATATAGCCCTTTAACCATCTATTAATGAAAAAGGCATGAATGGTCATTAAAATACTTTCATATATTTTGCAAGAAAGTGATAGTGAAAAGCAGAAACAATTTTTAGTACCATTCTTTAATATCGTCAGGTGCATGTAGCTCTAGGTTTGGCCTACAAAGTAGACTGTACTGTGCATATCAAATTATAGTATGTTTAATGTAATGTTTGGCTTGCAGTATTCTGGACATTTAGCTAAGTACTGCAATTTGTATACATGAAGAAATTATACATGATGTGCTATTTTATTGTCTGTAGATTCAATTCAGAAGCTGTGTAATGGTTGATTACATAATTTATTGTTACTCTTGGGGTAAACTGTTCATACAAGTTGCAAAAAAATAAAAAAAATTAAATAAAAATACTTTTTCTTATAAATGTGTTGTTTTTCTTTGTTTGTATCATTGTTTTGTAGTCACCATATAAATGTTTTTATTCTAGGTTGTAGAATACCAAGAGAATCTAGAGCTCAGGCACGGCTAGAAGGAGGGTGGCATGACCAGGCAGGAAAATTAATGCAAGAGCTGATTTAAACAAAAGGTGAGAAGGTGTTAATAGGGTGGCTCAGGATCAGAAAAAAAAATATGTTTTTCGTAAATATTACCACTATTGGTAATGGGGTTTGCCTAGTAATAAAGGTTAGTCTCATTGAAGTAAATTGGGCTCAGCTGCAATACCAGAAGAGAGTAGAGTCTTCCTCAAAAACGGTCACAAGAATAGGCTTAAAGGGGTTTTACCAAGAAGTGATTTCCTCACCTAACAAGCTGAACTGTCCTCTTGAGCCTTGAAAAAAGGGGCGTTGTGTTTCTGTGTTTAAAAAAACAAGTGCCTCCTCCATTATGTCATCGCACCACCTCCCATGCAGGCTCCCGAGGCTGATATTCAGTCTCTGTAGTTGAGCAAACATTGTTTGGCTAAACCACAGAGGAGAACTGTATTGTGCACAAGCTCTACAGGTTTTGTTTTCTCCCTCTTATCTGCTCAGGAGAGAAGATAAGATCCAAGCAGGCAGTGTTCACGAACTGCTGCAGGGGGGGGAGGGAGGAGGGCTGAGCAGGGAGCGTCTGCATGTTTACTCAGATAATTACATTACAACCAGCAGATTCTCTATACAGCAGACACAGGCTTTGTTCTCCCCTCCCTTCATGTGCCCTGCCATCAGAGAAGAAGTGCAAACAACTCAAGCAAGGCCAGATCAGCTCCTGGTCCTAGCTAATGTAAACAGTCAGGAATCTAAAGGCATCAAAGCAACACTGCAGCTCTCAGAGGCTACACTTTTTGTAATCACATATATTTAGAAATGTGATTAAATACCCATTTTGGAGGATCCCACGTCAACATTAGGTCGTGGCAAAAGCCCTTTAAAGAATGTGCTGCTTTGTTCTCTTGGTTACCTTTCCAGTCAATAAGAGAATGTAAATCTGTCCTTAGACTTTAGATGGTTAGTATATTTAGCCTCATACAGTCCTTGTTCCATACACACAGTGGTATACCCAGGTTTTTTTTGTACTTTTTTTTATTTAAAGACTTCCCTGCACCACTGCCAGTACTACTGCCATACTGAGCTCTGTAACCCAGATGATACAGATAGGGGTGCCAATAGGGCAGTACGTGCAGTAGTCCTGTCAGGGGCCCTAATCAAAAAGGGGCCCACTGATATGTTAAAAAATAAGAACCAGCAATGGGGCTGCCCCATTTGATTTGGCTGTAAGGGGCCCTGAAGCAGTTAATAGATGAGTGATGGCAGCCCTGGATGCAAGTGCAAAGTGCCTGTTGGAAACGTTTCATTGTATTACCCTGCCCTCTCCAAGGGTGGTTTCTTGTAGGTATGATATCATGTATGACCTGTTCAGAATCTCTCTAATGTTCTCATTGAACAATTTTCTCACCATGCAGTTTCACAAAGCCACAGGCAGCTTAAGACCCGCCCTTCCTGATCAGGATGTGGGTGGGTCTTTAGCTGTGATGGACATATCAACTCTGCTATTCCTAGGTATTCCTTTTACAGTGATATGAGTGCAAGAGGTTTATAAAATGTACTACACAAGACTACAGAGCTCTAATAATGGACGGACTGATGAAATGACGGCAAATTAGAGCAAAGAGAGCGCAGAGAGAGGTGGTCAATAACCATAGAAACTTGTGTGCACGAAGAGGAGATACAAGTCATCCTGATCTTCACAACAAAGTAAAATCAACAAAGCAATTTATTTGGTACCAGTTTTCATTTACCAGCTGCAGGCGACACAGCATGGGGCCAGCTGCGATCATGTGGGCCCCGCTTGAGAGCTTGCACAATGTCCAGGACGTACCTGTATGTCCATTTGCGGGAAGTCACTTCTCGCTAGGACGTACAGGTACGTCCAATGTCGGTAGGGGTTAAAGGTTAGCAAGTATGGTTTGGTCCAAACTACCATGAAAACAAGGCCTGATAGTGACCTTGCATAGTGGCTTGGTGTAGAAATATAGGTAACAATTAAATTGCTCGTTTCACTTTCATTTGAACACCAGAACAGCATGACACGTTTCACAACAAGCATTACTTGTCATAACCTCTCTGACCTAGGACTTTATCCACCCCCATGTCAGTGTTCTGGGTGTGCCGTTGTATACAGACATTGCACACACCCAACTATTACACTCCCTCGTCTTTCATCTAAATTTTTGCTCTCTTTCCTTCTCTTTGAATTTTTTTTTGCATTTCTACTCTACCCCTCTGTGTTTCAAGTTCTTCTATCCTTCCTGAATAATGCCCCTTCTACATAGACTGATATTTGCCCTAGTAGTACTGTTTCACTTATTGCAAGGAGCCTTTCAAAGGAGCCTTCACACTTCCCAGTTCTCAGTTGCATAAACCATTGTTCAAAACTTTCATTAAACTCAGAAGCACATCCCCTTTTTACGTAGAGAGATGTGATGTGCTACCGACAAATGATGATTATCAGTACTGCATAAAAATTGCAGTAACTTCAATACTTGTCAGCTAATCACAGGGCCTATTTTACAGGGCAGTCATTGGGCCCAAACAATCCTGCGAATATTCGCTCCGATGATAATCATCCCATGTAAAAGGCTCTTAAGAGTGTGTTCACATGATGTTATTGTATTGAAGTTAAAAAGTGCATAAAAATCACACCCGAAAAAACTAAATTTTTTTTTCTATGATTTGCCACGGTTTTGTGATGCATTAACTAGCTATGCAGTTTTTACAGGTGAAACAGAGCAAAGCAATGGGTTTCACCTGTAAGAATAGCATAGCCAATTGCTTGTGAAATGGTGGTAAAAGTCCTTTATTTTCCAAGTGTGTTTTCTGTTTAATTTTTTTACCCCAACAGAACCACGAGGTGGGAATATACCCTATAAATATAGGCTAAATTCTAATCTCATTTGTTTTTGTAGATCACATAATTGTCATAATACTTGCTCTCTTTTTTGTTTACCGACTCTCCCAAGTAGTTCTAATGGGTCCTGGAAATTAAAATTGTATTTGAAATTTATTTCATTTTTTTTTAAAATGATTTTCCTGAAAGATGAAGATTTCAAAGAAACTTTTGGAGGTACAGTTGTGTAGTAAATATCATGAATTTGTTTTGGTATGCAAAAAAATGTTGCTTTTTACAAGAGAAACATGATAATGAATACTTCTATAGTGATAATAGTGCATGGCATTGGACTAGATCTGGATCCAAATTTACATAAATATGACATTTTGCTTAAAGGGGTTGTCTCAGTAGATTGATTCATCTTACCTCAGTCCTGTTTTCTTGGCTTCATTTTGAATTCAGGGGCATGTTTATTGGCTTCCACTAGGCTGCAGTAGAAGCCAGGTCTGCAGTTATAGCGACCAGTGCTAGCAGCCTATCAGGAGAGATGGAACAGGTCCGTAGATATAGCGACCTGAGGAGCTGCTGCAGCCCATACAAGAGGGGATATCTAGGAGTAGGTAGAACACTGGTAATGGACACATATTACAAAGTGACTTATTTTTGCAAGATCTTTAACATAAAAAGCAATCCTCAAACTGCGGCCCTCCAGCTGTTGGGAAACTACAACTCCCATCATTCCCACTGTTATAGATTATATAAATTCATGATGGGAGTTGGAGTTTACCAACAGCTGGAGGGCCGCAGTTTGAGAATGCCTGGGTAAGGGCATTTCACAGTCAAATACTTATTCCTGGTTGAGTTCTCATAGTTTCACCTACCTAAGTCTCAGATGGCCTGAGGCCTTGTTAGTGGTTTCTGCATAGTGTGAACAATATGAAAGCTACTGTAGGGCTTCATTAGCCTGATAGAGGCCAAATGCGTTCTGACTGTACCGCAAAAAGTATAGAATACTATAATAAACTAAGCTATACGATAACACAGTATGCAGTGCTCCCTCAAGTTACAATGGCCTCAGGATACAATATTTTCACCATAGAATAGTTGCTTCTGGGACATTGCATCTTGAAACCAAAGTCTTAAAACCAGTTTTGATCAAAAATGTGCACTAAGAACCTCAAGTTTTCATGTATCCAAAAGTAATTCATGTATTCACTTTGACTGTCTCTTAGCGTTTGTAGAGTGCTGCTGATATGTTCTTGTGTTTGCATTGTTTGCCAGCATGCCAGTATGCACCTACATAATTTTCTAGTCTAGTTGCGCCCCTCTACAGTACAGTGCAGTAATACATGTCCTGTACTGCTCTTTAAATGTCCTAGGATGAGCGTTTTTTTTGGGCAACAGGTGAAGGCACCATTTTCTTTTTTTTTTGGTACATTGTGTATGAGGTACATGACCCAAAGAAGTTCTTGTCCTCAACATAGACGGTGATTTCCAGCTTCCAACAGCTCTTTCTGACGTTATATGGAAAGACGCGCTTCATCTGGGTTAGTTATCTACCTTATTTTCTTTAATCTTCATGTTGTATTATGTTGGTGACATTTTGGTTCTTCAGAACCAATGCTAGTTTTCCATAGTTTTGGTTTCAACATACTAGTGCATCTCAAAAAATTAGAATATCACTGAAAAGATAATTGATATCAATAATTTAAGTCAAATAGAGAAACCCACATATTGTATAGACTCATTACAGTATGAATTACAAGGTTTAATATAATACATTTGTGAGCTCTATAACAAATAAAAAGATAGTCCTGGAAAACCCCTTTAATTTTCAATGGTATTCTTATTTTTTGAGATGCACTAGTACATGGTCGTCGCAGAACCAATTAATATTGTATTTTAAGGGAACAGTGTACAATAAATAAAAATGTGAACATTCTTTAGAGTCTTATGGGCCTTACGGGTAACATCTCACTGTTTGCCTATAGACTGGGCCCTGTGTTGGAGATGTACATCAGGAGCTTTTGCTGGTATACAGGCTAAGAGGAGAACATACTAGTATATGTGATCTGAACAGGGCTTTAACCATATGTCCAAAAAATCCTGAATCAATTGTATGTCTTTATTAGTCCCATCTTTTAACCCCATGTGTATACTGTATTAACCAACCCTGTGGAAAACATTGGACGCATGGCGAGAACTAGCATACAAAGTATCCAAGGGTCGGATACAAATGAATGGTCAGGCTATGTTCACAGGGCTTAAATTGGGACGCATTTTACCGCGTATTGAGAGCGTACTGCGCTCTAATACGAGCGAAATGCGCCCCAGTCATTACGGTAATCGACAGTTCTCATAGAGAACTATGGATTACGCCTCCTCTCCCCGGGCGTACAATATGCATGTCATTTATTCACGGCACTTACGCACCGCGAGTAATGCATGTCTATGGGGCCGGCGGGCTGCCGGCCCCCCCACATCGTGGGAGTGTGCGGCGATCGACGCGACTCCCGAACACCCGCCGTAATTGCGGGGCGTACTGTACGCCCTGTAATTAGCCGTGTGAACATAGCCTTAGAAGAAGAGATATTGTGCAGGGTAAATGTTACTCAGTCCTATGGGATGATCAGCAATGTTGGTTTTCTATTATTATTGGTGCCATTTTCGTGTTTGTCTGTAACCCTTATTGGGAACAGAGAATAAAGTCAGTGGACAGATCTGTTTATAAGGGTGTAAATTACACAGGTTCTGATTAAATAAATCTACAGCATACATATATGACACTGCTACAACTAGGTGATTAGATGCTGAAGCATCTACCGGATAAATTGTGAATAGTTACATCATATATTTTGGAGCTCATTTAGAACAAGAGGATCACATTCCTGAAAACTCTGTCTTTGGTTGAGTTGTAGCTAATTAATTCATCACTACACATTATTCCTACAGGGGGTACCCTATTTGTGAGATGGGTAGTATTTAGAGATGGGCTTTTTGGGTTTCTAACGAAGGGGAAATTTTGTTTGGGGAATTTTAGGAAAAACTTCGGTTTGAACGAAGTCAAAATTTTGGGGTTTCTTCCCGGTGTAAAAGAAGGGGTGTTTTTTGATGATTAAAATGGCTGCGGGGCAAAATGGCTTTTACATGGCGAAAAAGCACTCTGGGGGGAAAGGGAAGGGCATTGCCTGCATGACATGTGAAGAGTAAACCCAAATTCAGAGGACCAGGGGATTCTGTGACGTCCCCGCATATTTAAGCCCGGGGGGCGCGACGCGGGAGCTCAACTCCTTAAAATGTGCTCATCAGGGTGGGTTTGCTCCCGGGTGATTTTTACTAAAAAAAGTTTTTTTATCCCAGCGATTTTTGTGGGGGTTCTCAGCTTGTTCAGAGATGTTTCTCAACGTTTTTTTCTGATTTTGGGGGGTTTTGGATCTAAAATTTCCAGTGTGTGTCCACTGCAGCTGCATATACATTTTAAATTTGCTATCTGCTCCCCAGCACATTGAATATCCAAGGGGGATCTAAGCTTGTTTTTTTGTTGTTTTAAATTTAAAGAAACGCGTTTTTACTTTTTCCCAATTCCCCTTTTTAAATTTTTGGCTGCTCTATTCTTTTCGAAATTTTCTTCCGGGGTTTTAATTTAAGCATTGTTCTGCGTTGTGGGGGACTAAAATAAACGTTTTTTTCCCCGCCAAAAAAAAAAATTTTTTTTCCCTTTTGGAAAAATTCACAAGCGAAGGTTAATTTACAATTTTTTTTCTTGTTGTGTAGCGAAAAAAAACACGCATTGTAACCCCTAAAAAGCTCTTTAGTTTGTGGTTGTTTAAATTTTTTGGCGAAAATTTACATCCAGGGGTTAATTAAGCGTTGTTTTTCTGCTGTGGTGACTAAAAAAAAACCGCTTTTTCACCCCCCAAAAAAAATACATTTTTTTTTAGCCTAATTCAAAAGGGGAAAGGTTAATTAAAATTTTTTTTCTCTTGTTGTGTAGCGTAAAAAAAAGGCCATTGTAACACGCTAAAAGCTCGTAGTTTGTGGTTGCCCCAATTTTTTGGCGCAATTTACATCCGGGGGTTAAATTTTAAGCGTTGTTTTTCTGCTGGGGTTGACTAAAATAAACCGTTTTCACCCCAAAAAATTTACTTTTTTCCCTGTAGAAATTTTCACAAGGGGGGGGGTTAAATTTACAATTTTTTTCTTGTTGTGTAGGGGTAAAAAAACACCCCATTGTAACACGTAAAAAGTAGTAGTTTGTGGTTGCTAAATTGTTTGGTGAAAATTTAAAATTCCCGGGGGTTTAAATTTAAAGCGTTTTTTTTTGGGCTGTGGTGACTAAAAAAAAACGTCTTTTAAACGCCAAAAATACTTTTTTCCCTGTGCCAAATTTCACAAGCGAAGGTTATTTACAATTTTTTCTCTTTTTTGTTGAATAAAAAAACGCCATTGAAACACTTTTAAAAAGCTCGTTTTTTTGGGGTTTTTGCTAAATTTTTTTCCCCCAAATTTTCATCCGGGGCTTAATTGAGCATTGTTTTTTTTGCTGTGGTGACTAAAAAAAAAAAAACCGTTTTTTTTAACCCCCAAAAAATTATTTTTTTCCTGAAAGCTAATTCACAAGCGAAGGTTAATTACAATTTTTTCTCTTTTGTGTAGGAAAAAAACCCCATTGTAACACGTTTACAAAGCTCGTAGTTTGGGGTTGCTCAATTGTTTGGCGAATTTCTTTCCAGGGGTTTTAAATTAACCCGTTGTATTTTGTGTGGTGACCTTAAAATAAAATTTCTTTTTCCCCGCCAAAAAATACTTTTTTTTTCCTGTAGCCAAATTTTCCAAGCAAAGGTTTAAATTTTACAATTTTTTCTTTTGGGTTGTTTTAGGTAAAAAAAACGCCATTGAAACGTACAAAGCTAGTAGTTTGTGGTTTTTCAATTTTTTGGGGGCCCCAATTTTTTCACCCGGGGGTTTAATTAAGCATTGTTTTTCTGCTTGGTGATAAAATAAACTGTCTTTAAACCCCCCAAAAAAATTACATTTTTCCTGTGGGCCAAATTTCACAAGCAAAGGTAAAAAATTCTTTATAAAAAATTATAATGTCCCAAAATAAAAAAATATTTTCCTTTTAAAATTTTTTAAAAAAATTTTATTAAAATCAAAAATAAATTTTACAAAAAAAAAACCCCAATGTTTATGTTTTTTGAATTTTTTTTATTTTAAAATTTTTCCCTACTTTAAAATTTTTAAAATTTATTTTTGCTGCTCTCAAACCTTTTTTTTCATTTAAAACAATGCCCCGGTAAATTTTGGGCCTGGGTCATTCAAACAGGATCAGTGCCATAGTTTATTTTGCCCGACATGCTAGTCTAATGACTTCTCTTTTTTCCGCCCGTTTTAACCTTAATTTCATGTTAGGTTGGGATTACTTATGCGCCTAAGTTCCGTTAAAGTTCCCAAAAACATAGGGAAAGGGGGGTCGAAAAATTACACCATTTATGAACGCACCCAAAAACCAATTTTTTTACATCGGGGCATTTTACCTAAAAATGAGAATCGACAAAATTTTTCCCTTTGACGCGCCTTCTTCATACATGTCGCCCTTAGTCCTGATGCACACAAGCATGTTTCAGTGTAATACGGCACCCATATACTTTTTTGGGGTTGTACTACATTTCTGTATGCCTCTTCTAGTTTCATGCAGAGGCTTTCACAGCTTTATTTCCATCCAATTCTGTCTAAATTTCCCGAAAATAGTGACATGTTACAGTACGGATGTATTCTTCCCAGGAAGCATTGCTTTCAGAGGAGAATATTTCTGGAAGGTTAAATTTATACACTGAACGAATCTGACACATATAAACTTACCCTAATATAGTAGTGTATGGATGGAGGTGCATAACTCCATGTGCAGGTAAAAAAAAATTCCTGCTTCATTTTCATGCTCAGCATATTTTTTATTACTCTGCCCTTAAAATATTTTGTACCTGAAAAGAGTAAAAATGTTGTCAAAACTACTGTCAAAAATCACAAACAACATAGTGCAGCATTATGTCCAGAAACACTGCCAGATATCATAACAGAAATTTTATGGACCACATACTCGGGTGGTTCCATCAGGGGTAGTTCATGAACATCATGTAAGGCAGTGTTTCTCATCTCCAGTCCACAAGACCCACCAAAAGGTCAAGATTTCAGGATCTCCTCAGCATTGCGCAGGTGATATAATTATTGTCAGTGCATTCTGTGGGGGATCCTGAAAACATGACCTGTTGGTGGGCCTTGAAGACTGGATTTGAGGAACACTGATGTAAGGGATCTGGCACTGCCATTAGTTTTGTTGTTTTGTTCCTGTGACGGGGCAGAATATATGTGTACAGAGACTTACAAAGAAGCTTTCCAGGACTAAACACAATTTCTAAGGGTATGTTCACACAGCGTATTGGGGTGCATACTGTGCGCACTGCAATACACCGTGTGTTTTAGAAGTACACGCTGTTCAGCCCCTTTCCGGCCCCATTCACTTCCATTATACGCGCCGCGAAGAAGTGACATGTCACTTCTCTCTCCCAGCGTACAATACAATCGTATTGTACGCCGAGTGACACGAGGCGTGATTTATAGTTCTCTATGAAACAAAAACATAACAAAATACCAATAAAAATAACAAACCATATTTGGCAGTAGAAAGTTAAAGGGGTTGTCTCACTACACTGATTCATCTTACCTCAGTCCTGTTTTCTTGGCTTCACTTTGAATTCAGGGGCGTGTTTACTGGCTTCAAATGGGCTGCGGGTAGAAGCCAGGTTTTGTAGCTATAGAAACCCAGTGCTGAAGCCTATCAGGAGAGAGAAAAACAGGTTGTAGCTATAGGGGACCTGAGGAGCTGATGCAGCCCATACAAGAGGGGATTTTTGGAACAGGTGGGGGAATTTTAAATGGACCCCACATATTCAAAGGGCCCTTGTTTTGAAAGTCTTTAAAAAAAAAAAGCAATCCTTGTAGTGAGAAACCCCCTTTTAAAAATTTTCCACTTATTGTACCAAAGGCATTTCATTTTAGGGTTTGGCCAATATTTCCGAAAATAAAAACAATTAGTGAAAAAAAAGGGTGATGATACACAATACTACCCAACAGATTAATGTTCCATGGCTGGGAAACAAGCCCAAAAAAATTTTAATCACAAAAAGGGGAAAACTTTGGACCTTACTCAAAAATTTTAACCTTTTTTAAAACTACTTTAAAAAATACTATTCCCCTATTTTCCTACTTGCTTTTCTTTTGCCCCCATAAATAAAAATTATTCAAATCCCTTTTGGGATGTAAAATTTTTACTCAAACCCAAACCCTAAACCTAGTTTACAAGGGACGGAGTAATCGCCCCAAAAGGGGCGGCCCCGTATAATCCAGTTTCTTTCTGTGATGATACACAATACCCTCCAGCAGCTGGACGAAAATATAAGATATCAGTTCAACCCCAGACATAATCTATGCATCCTTCTGGATTCAGCCCATAAAATGGTGGTTTCCATTGTTAAAGGTCCGCAAATGCAAATTAAAGGTGTTTCTCAATTAAACATTTATGGCATACTCCTAGGATATGCCTTTAAATTTTGCGGGCCCCCTATGTTGAGCCCAGGAAAGTCTCTGTGCAGAATGTAGAGGAGGCTGCACAGTTCAGAACTCCCATTGAAATAAAGTGGGTGTGGCAGCTGTACTCAGAACTCTCATTGAAATGAACAGAGAGTGCCGAGTGGCCACCTCTCCATTCTGCACAGAGACTTTCTCAACATCGGGGCGAGTCCCAGAGGTGGGACCAGCATCTGTCAAACATCTGTGACATATTTTATTGATGTTGGAGAATAGTCCTGGAGGAACCGAGACTATGGAGGGGGATGGGTTTATAGGAGCGCTAAGGAAAAAACTAAGTTTGGATAGTCAAAGTATAAATTTACAAGGGATTTATTGGTAAAGCATAACGCGTTTCGTGGACAACATTCCACTTCCTCAGATGCTTGATATTCACTAAAAAAAAAAGGCGATTTTTTAAACACCTCCAAATTAAAAATTTTTTGGAGGCTACAATATTTGCAACTTTAAAAAAGGGGTTTCATTCAAAAAAAACTTTTTTTTAAACCCATAGAAAAAAATAATACAAATGATAGACATACTAAAAAAAATTAAAATAGTTTTTTTGAAATATAAAAAAACAATATTCTATAATACTAAAAGTTTTTTAAATATTAAAAAAAAAAAATAAAAAATATAAATAAAAAGTAAAAAAAAAAATTCCCCCAAAAAAAATTTTTTAAAAAAAAAAATTTTTCCAAAAATTTTTTTTAAATTTATTTTATATATTTTTAAAAAGGGGGAAAAGGGGGGGGGATTTAAGAAAAATGTTGATTTAAAAAATTTGGGTTCCTGAAACTTCGTTCAGCCCAAAAAGGGTTTGGGAGGGTTTTTCATGCGGGTACATCCAAAATATTTCTTAAGTTTAAATTTTTAAATTTCTGTCTGGAACATGAAAAAGGTATTTGTTCAAATAGGTGGATAAAAAAAAATGGGTTTTCCCCTAAAATTTTATGGGACTCAAATTATATTTTCAAAGGGCAGGCTGAAAACCAATTTTCCCTTTTGTCGTATGTCGAAAGATTTTTTAAAAGGGCCTCCTAGACAATTTAGTTGTTTTTTCCCTATATATTGGTTTTTTTACAGCTGCAGGAAATTTAAATTACACTACAAAGGAGCTTGCGAAAGTGGGGTTTTCCCTTTTGATTTAAAAAAATCTCCCGTTGATGTAGAATTTTAAAATGGGTACCCATTGACAATTTGGTCGAAACATTTCCCAAAAATGATGTTTGCAAGGAAACGACCCCCGGGGGGTTTAAAGGATTTTAAAACGGGTTTGGATTTTCACTATTTTGTTTTAACCTTGAGGGTGCCAAAAATAAATTTTTTAATGTTTTGGCCCCGCCTATATATGAAATTTTGGACAAAAGGGGGGAAAAAAACCCTTAAAAAACCCGGGTCTCTAAGTTTAAAAATTCCCAAAGTTTCTTTTAAAAATGCCCTTTTATTTTTCCTATATTTTAGAGGTTAAAGAGTCGTTTTCAAAACATAAAAGAATTTCTTTTTATTTTTATTTTTTGTTTTTTTCAAGTATGTAGCTTGATTATTCACCTCTGCTTTTTTCATATCTCCTTCTAGTAGTTTTTTAGGATAATTCTTTTGTAAAAATTTTTTTGTGAGTATACTAGCTTGAGTTTGGAATTAGTTTTCAGTACAATTTTTTTTTTTCCTTCTGTTTCTGGCCCCAATTTGGGGTATTTTGGAGCCCTTTTTTTTATGATTTTAGTGAAATGATAAGTAAATTTTTGGAATCTGTTTTTTTGAAATGCGTTTTGAATAAAATTTTTCCTTCCTTTTTCATATTTAAAGAAGATCAAAAAAGATTATTTTTAAATTTTGGGTGAATGTAACTGTAAAAAATTTTCCCCCAAGTGTTGCTATTTTAAAAAAAACCGAATTCATTGAGTATAGTGATAGGGCCATCCCAGATTAAAATCAATTTGTCGATGAAACGCTTGTAATATTTTATTTAAAACACTTTTTTGGATTTTTAGGCCCCTAATTGGTTACTCTCAAAAAACCCCCCCAAAAATGTTTGCTACCGAAGGGGGTACCCTTAAAGTCCCATAGCCCCTCCCCTTTTTGGTGGTAATGGGTTTTTTTGGTATTTTTAAAAAAATTATTTTTAAAATTAATTTTTAAAAATCTTTAAAAGAAAATTTTTTTAAAGGGGGGGAGGGTAAAAAGGTTTGTTTTCTAAAATTTCTTGAATGTTAATAAAATTAATTCATGGGAAAATATTAAAATAGAGCGAAGTCCCCATCTAATGTGCTAATACTAAATTTTTGGTTTTCCCTGGGGGTACCTAATATATCTCCAAAACGGGGTCTGAGTCTTTTAAAAAAACTTGGTAGTCTTCTACCAAGGGCTGTAACTGGGTGTCAACAAAATGCGATAGATTTGAAAGGGAAAAGACTGTATACCCGATATTATTGGGGCTACCTGGCGGGTTTATTTGGTTCTTATTTTATTTTTGGGAAGGGTTGGTAATAAAAAAGGGGTAGGTTATTGTCAGTAATCAAAAAAATTTTTTCCTCTTTCGTAATAATACCTTTTTTTAAAACTTTTATTAATAAAATTAATTTTTATGTTCTTTTTTTTTTGATCATGTACTGTGGGGGGGTTTAAATTTCCCCATAATAAAAATTTTCTTTAAGAATACGATGGCCCCGTTGTTATAAAAACTAAATAATTTTGAATAACGACACGCCCCCCCTTTTCGGGGCTTCTGATCCTATCTTCTATTTTTTAAAAAAGAATTAAAAGCAAAATTTTTTCCCCTTTTTTCTATGTTAGCTTTTTGTTTAGGAATTTTTTTTTTTGGTTTTTCCTAAATCACTAATTTAAATAGGTCCGAAAATACCCGGGAAAAAAAATTTCCCCTTTGGGGGGGGGGTGGGATAGAATTTGGATTTTTGCTTTTTTCCCATACCTAAACGGCCTGTATTTTGTTTTTTATTTGGTTTTTCGGGGAGTTTTTATCTTACATTTAATAGATGGATGGATAGATTTTTTAATATTAAAAAATCTTTTTTAGGGTTAAATTTTTCCTAATGAAATTTTTTTCATCTTGGAAAACAATTTTAAAAAAGTCAAATTTGATCATCAGGACAAAACCCCAAAACCCCAAAACCCCAAAACCCCAAAAAAAGCCCGAACCCGGGTGAAGCACCCTTTACTGTTAGTTTAAAATTTCAGTGTATTTTTTCAAAGGGAAAACCCGTCGGCTTTTTTTTTTAGCCTTTTTTTACCTGACGGCTAGTACGGAAAAGGGGAGATCATTTTTCTAAAAACCCCTAACCTGTTCCTTTTGGAAAAGGGGCCCCTATTGAAGGCGCATTTTACGGATACCTTTCCCTCCCTTTTCTGGTCCATTTCGATGCTTTATATCTTTGCTGTACAAAATTTTAAGTACAGCGAAAAAAAAAAGGGGGTGAATCTAAAAACTGAAAATCCGATATTGTAAATTCTACCCCTACGGGTTTAAATTTTGTACAAACCAAACCCTACGTTACTCTTTTATTTAGATAGCAAAAACCCCAAAGAAGGAAAATGGGTTTTATTTTGCTGCACGGGAGGGTAGGGGCAAACATAAAAAGGTGAGCGGGAATTTTTAAAATTTTAATGTTTCAAAAAACCCTCTAAAATACTTTTTTAAGTGATTACGTTATTTATTTTTGGGGTTTTTCTATACAAAAAATTGCACTACCTTTTTGGGTTTTTTTTTTTTATCTTCTCGATCTTTTATACCGGGCGGGAAGGGAAATTTGGGAAAAAATGGAAATTTTTCAACAAAGCATTTTTCCAGAAACCAAATTTTTGGGAAAAAAAATGATTAAGGATCGGTATTCAAGGGCCCGGGAAAATAAAATTGGAATTGTTCCAGGATATTCTCCGGGGGAGGACACTCCCAAATTTTATGGTTATTTAGAAAAATTTTGAAAAAAATTTCTTTTTTACTGAAAGTTTTCCAAAAATATTGACGCAAACCCTTTTT